>JARHVA010004850.1:1065000-1413782 GCA_037957365.1 Torreya grandis | reverse complement strand
AATTACTAATCTTGTAACTTATGACAAAAATAGGGACATAGAAGGGTTCCAAAGTTTTAGGATTTAACATATAGTAGGCATTATATTTTAGGGATTTGATCTTTTTGGTATGGTGATGATACCCTTTCATGAAAATAATAGGGTATTAGGATTATCTCCTCTAATGAACCTAATTAACCTATTCAGCTGATATGGATTATCTATAAAGTATTTAGTTTGAAATATATTGATTTTGGTATTATTTTCATGATTAATTATGTAAAAAGTGGGTTAAATGGTATATATTGAGGCATCATTGCTAATATTAGCATGAGGTGTATTTTGATAATTCTTTGGTAAACTAATGGGATATGCATCTCGATTTTTATATTATTTACATGATTAATTATGTTAAAAGTAGGTAAAATGGTATAGGTTGAGGCATGAGGTGTATTTTGATCATTATTTGGTATGGCACTAGGATTTTCATATGATGCCATGTTTTTCCATGATGTCAATATTACTCAGATTTACATTTTTTTACAACATAACAACCTAAAATATAACCTTTTATTTTGAGTTAGCTTCTTATGCAATCTCAATAAATTACCTCAAAAGAGGAGGGATTAAAATAAGTTTGTCTTAGAAAATTGACCTTATTGGATTAGTACATAGATATAATTTAATATTGGCTACACAGTTAACATAGTTTCATGCTTAGAAAACACAAAGAAATTCAATTTGAATATGAACATTTCATTAGAAAAGATAACACTGCTCTAGTTTCCTTCACATTGCTATTATCCAAATGCCTAAAATTCACATTTATAAAATTTCTCAGAACCTTGGTTTACTCATCAATATTCATCACTTTCAAAGTCTCAATTTTTAGAATTACTCAAAATTACATATGTTATCTCATATTTTCTCAAGATTTGGGGTAATGATACAAATCATGTTCTAGATTCAAACTCATATTTTACTCAAAATTATAGTTGTTTACTTAGTCTCATAATCTATATGCACTAGATATTAGTAAGAGGCATGTGCACAACACATTCCATCCTCATTACACTAGTTTTTGCACCAATTTCATAGATGGAATGTTGATTCATGACATTCTCCACATTTTATACACTAGACCTAGATTATACTCAAAATTTGCACTAGTTTTTGTACCAATTTGGTGTCAGTTTTGTGCCATAATTGACTATTATTCCATCTATAATGTTTGGTTCGCTATTTACACCAATTGTTTACACCATACACCAATTTTATATATATATATATATATATATATATATATATATATATATAGGGATTCCAATTTACTCCAATACTCTAGGATGATGATGATGGAGTCAAACACACCTTGAGTTCTTGAGAACACCTGCTTATCAAGGTGTATTGAGGCATGCATAGTCCAATCCAATATATTCAATGTTAATACAAACACATAACATGCCACAATCACTATGTTTCACACTAGTTTTCCACTAGAAAAGACACAAAGTTAATGTACTCAATCAACCATATTTGTTCCTTGTCACTTTCTAGATTTTGTATTTTAATTCTTGATATCCATCTTAAATAAAGACTGATATTACAGATGTTTCACTATAGGTTTGTCTAGATCATAGTTCAGTGTTGTGGCCTACATCCAAGGTTACTTCCCACATGTAATTTTAGGTATGCAGTCTTTTTCCTTTTATTCTAGTACTTTCACTTTTTTTCATTACTATAATAGGAGGGGGGAATATAGAGACACATAAAATTAAAATTTAAGATAAAATGGTTATACTTATGACCACTCCTTTACACACTTAGATCTAGACCTATCTTAGACACATTTTTTGATCACTTTCAACCATCTTCAAATTTTGCAAAATTGACAATAAACCTAAAAATGTACCTATCTCTATTATTATTATCAATTTTAGACATCTTTTAGGCCCTACCTAACAATTAACATGATAAAATAACCCATCAGATAAGAGATCCCTAGGGAATAGGAGCACACCGATCTAGTGTCCTCCCCCCCATCCTATATTCCCACCAAATAATGGATAATTTTCCAAAATTTAAGGTTATAATAAGGTCCACCCATGTCCCTAATAATCCCCATTCAAAGGATTTTCAATGATATGACTATATAAATATGTTTCAAACCATTTTATACACAAGAGGCTTCCATATTGAAAATCACTAGGATCACACTTGCACATTGAAGAGAAGAATACCTATTTCTCCCAATTCTCATTGATTAAAAACCATAGTATCTAAAATCTCAAGTAATAATACATTACATATGTCACAAGTCATGGTTAAGGCATCTAATCACACAACATTGCATCAACATCTAGCATGATGCACCCATTATTCATACACCACCATAACATGGGAGAACTACATGAAGTTTGATCCCTCTTTAGATTATTGGAGTGTAGGTAGTGCTCAACCAATGGGGTGTTGAGGTATCACCCAAATTAAATACTTGACCCATTTTTCCCATTGATTTGCATTGTCCTTCACATGTCAAGAAACTAGGATTTTGAAGGAAAATAAATAACACATTGGTCTCTACAAGTGATCACAATCTCTTGCACTAGACACAAGCTATGCAAATGAATCCATAGATAACCCAAAAACATTTATTCCCTCACTATAAGCGAACATTAGTGTCCTAGGTTAGATAATAGCACAACCCCTCTAGTTTACTTTTTCCCATCATTGTTGTCCAATCCTAGATCTAGTTCTAGATTCTTGAATCAAGTCACCATACCTTTCTACATAACAAGTTTCAAACTATGATTCCTCCTAAAGGCATAGTTTCTAGCTAAGTATTTATTTATTTATCATTCTTTAATATTTTTAGTATTTTTTAAGAATAAAATTATTTTTAATCAGTGAATATTATCATTTTATATTATTCACCCAATTTTACACAACAGTATTATCATTTAGCATTTTTACACAACTCCAAATTTTTATCAAACAACCTCAAGTCACATTGTATATTCATAGTTAGGTTAAGGGTATCATTTTGACCTTAATTACCTCCATAATTGAACTGATCAATTATTTAATTTATTATGTTATGACATTAGATTTTATTGAGGCCCAAATCACATCATGTGTAGTCAAAGTTGTGTCTGTCATTAAACTAAATGATTATTTTCTTCATTATATGATGAAATTAGGGTCAATTGATCCCCAAATCACATTTCTTATTTGGAATTGGATTTAAGGGGCTCAAATTAGCACCAATTTACTTCATTATTGAACCAATGGACTATTTGATTTATTATATTATAGTTTTCTAGCATTTGAGTTTCTCAGGACAAAGTAATTGAGCTTTGTATCTTATTATACAAAGTCATATATTTTTATTATCGAGATGCATTTTTGGTTTAATCCAATGTCCACTAAGTCAAACTTATGGGTGAAATAAGGATAAATTCATTATAGTTGAAAAGTTTGAGAGAACGGATTTATATACATGGCATATTCAAATACAATTGTTGCTAGTTGAAAAAGATATGTGGGATATTATTGATGGAATTATGGTAAAACTAACACATGCCATTTATCTAAAAAAATGGAAGGTCAAATATAATAAATCCTTGGCCATTATTAGTCTCAGCTTATCAAATCCATATTTACATCATGTGGACTTCAAAAAATCTTCTAAAGAAATTTGAGAATCACTAAACACACTATTCAAATCTAAAATTGATAGTGCTAAAATAACTATGAAGAAAAAATTGTATAGATTAAGAATTGAAGATGGAGATATAGTATCTCACATTAGTAATTTTTGTTATCTCATAAACTAGTATTGAGGTGATTCATTCACCATTATAAATAACTAAGTAATAACTTATTACTTATAGTTGTTTGTAATTATTATTTGTAAATGGTTACTCTATGTAGATACGTTGATGCTTTATTTAGTTTAGTAAATCTTGAATATCATTTAATATTGATATATTGTAACTCCCATGTAATATTTGGGAGATTTTATGTTTGCATTGGTTTTATCTTTCCTATTACATAAGAACTATTGCGAGCTCATTTTCATGTATAAATATGAATCTCTACAATGTTTTTCATGTTAGAATAAATTTATTTTTATTATTCCACAAGATCTAGTATCAAAGTGATTATAATATCTTTGTGAGCCTATGAGGAGAAGCTCGTGCACTCCCATACCAATGTCGCCATAAGTAGTCAGTAGCTACAAATAAGTAGCAAAGAAGCCATATACATTTTGTCCACCTGCTATCTCAATCATCTTGGAAATTTTATTATATTTGTCCATGTTCCAACTTGCATTTTTTGTCATTTTTGGGCAAGACCACTCCTCAAAATTGGGTGAACTTTGTACAACATTGACAAAGTGTGGGAGGACATTTACAGATAGAGTGGAGTCCCTCTGATGACATGTGTCATGGTATATAGTCTAATGTCTTGCACCACATCGGTGGCCACCTATATGGGAGTGAAAAGGGTTATATTCTATCTATTTGTGCCACTACCTCTATTACTTATAAATATGCCAATTTACTTGTCTCTCGGGGCCACATTCTTGTCAAAGGAGTAGTGATCTTGGTAGAAGATGTATACCACCATTAACATCCATATTAGAGCCAATAGCATTGGAGACTATTTTTTACAAATAAAAGGCATCATATTTTTATGACATCCATAGCATTTAGAGTTGGTATTTCAAGAAGGACAACACATCCAATATTTGGTAGCAACCTGGTAGTAGATTTTCCTCCATATTGGATTGGTGCTTAAAAACTCATTCAGTATTTATCTACCTTCCAAATATTTTCTTCGTTGTGTGTTTATCCAATACCATTGTCTAAACCTTAAAACCACTAAGAAAATTATCTCTTTTTTGCAATTTTTTTTAAAACCACTTATAAGGAAACCTGTGTTATTAGGTAAGAGGGTGGTTTTCTTTAAAAGTCAGATTTATAAGCATTCAAGTGTAAATTTTATCCTATTAATACTTGAAATGATATATAGGTGGATTGGTTTTTAGTAAAGAATAGGTGGGAGGTTCAAATCCCCCAAATGTATTCTTTTGGTAAAAAAATTAGCAGCCCCTCCAAATTTAGCAATCCATTAAATTTAGTTATAGCTAACTAAATTAGTGAAAAAATGTCATAAAGGTCATTTTTTTTTTTAATGAAAAGGCAATTTTTTTTAAGTGATTTTTTTACCAAAAAGAGGGCAAAGAGCCCAAATAAAAAAGTGAATATTTATTTCTACAAGCATTATAAATTTCATTTTCGTATTGTATTGCAAGAAATTGTATACTTTAATATTGCATAAAACCATGAGTTTTAAAATTGATCATAGTGTTCAGTCATAGCTATGCCTCTAACTCACATTTATAGGTAATGTCATTATGATTGAGTTACCACATAAGATGCCTAACATAGTTACAATAACAACATTTGGGCATCAACCTTTTAAATAGTTAGGGAGAAATAAGGCACATACATTCATAGCCTTCCCTTCATTTACCCATTCATTGCAATCAAAAGGCATACATATTGACAAGTAGAATTTCTAAGTATATAGTGAAGTTACATGCTTGTATGCATGATTCCATCTAATTAGGTGTTAGTGATTGGATGAACCCTTTTCAATAATATTTAGGTACCAAGTATTAGATTCTTTCTCATATGTTTATGCCTCTTTCCTGTATATCTGAGTATATAGAAAGGGTGAGATTCTTCTTCGTACCAATGGGTATAAAAGAAGGGTGCATATAAATAAAAAATTTATATATCGGTTTGATGGTATATAGAATGGGAGACTTGTATACCTAGAGTGATAAGGAACCAATCCATCACCCACAGTCTTGAAAATAGTTACACAAGCTTCAAAATTCTTTCTATGAGATTCACAGCTCCTTAAAGGTGATAATTACTCTTCTTAGAAGAAAAAACTTAGAACTCAACTAGAGTTTGAATAAATTTAGTCTGTAGTAGCTGGATCATATACCCAACATGCAATAGACATTGATCAATAATGTAAGTTTGATAAAGCCAATCAAAAGGCTAAGTTGATAATCATGTTTAGAGTATTAGATGAAGTTCAATCACACATCTGTGAAAACAAAACAACTAAAGAAGCTTGGGACAAGATCTAAACTATATATGAGGCCAAAAAAGAGAGAACTATTATGCATCTATAAATTCAACTCCACTCTCTCAAATTGAAATCAATAGAAATAGTTGAGGCCTTTTTAAGATGTGTTGTAATTCCAGGGTCATCACCTCAATCCTTTATTGAGAAAATTCATATGACTCTCTTGTACCTATTATCTTAAGAGCACTGCCACCTTCATTCATGATTTTTGTGACCATTTTGACTGTCGTATAACATAAACCAAGTTTTGAAATAATGGTAAATATGTTACAACAGGAAGAGTCTTTCAATACTCATGACAACCAAGAAGAACATGTGTTAGCTTATCATCAATATAAGGGTAAGAAACTAGTAAAATCTTCATCAAAATATAATCCAAGGAAAATTTCACAAGGAGTAAAATCACAAAAATAATGTCTCATTTGTGGTCATCAGGGACATGACCTAAAATATTATTGGTATAATACCTTAAAAATGATCTTCTACTGGCCATAAGTCCACTAACCAACAATCATCCCCTGGCTTATTCAGTAAGCCACAAGGATAGAAAAAGGGAACCTAATAGAAGAAATCAAATTAACAAGGAAATATTATCAAATAAGAAGAACATGATGATGAAGATGACTTCCTATACTCTGCATATCTCCATGATGAATCCACATCACAAAATGACATATGGTATGTTGACTCAAGTACAACCCAATAGATGAAAGGTAGAAAAGAATAGTTTTTCACTTTGAAGGACACATCCAATAAAAATCATGATTATTTGGGTGATGATACCTCATACAATGTGTAAGGAATTGGTAACATTGCCTTACCCCTAGGCACACAAAACTATAGAATCACATATTTTCTCTATGTACCTAGTCTAACCAAAAATAATTTATCAGTGACTAAACTCTTAGTCCACAATTTGAAAATTGACTTTGATTGTAAATGTGAGAAGAAATCATGTTTGATTAGAGACAAATCTATAAACTAGAAAATTGTTGCATGAGCATCCAATGTGAACCATATGTTTCAGCTTAATTTTATTTATAAAAATAATCAAGAACTCATATCAAAGGATATAGACTTGGCATAATAATGGCACAAAAGATTTGGCCACACTAGTTTTTGATATCTCAACACACTCTACCATTACAACATGGTTAAAGGCTTACCACCTCTTAAAAAGGGTACAAAAAAATGTCATGATTGCGTAGAAGGTAAGCAACATCGAGTTCCATTTCAAAAAAGTACTTATCCATCCAATGGTAAACTTAATATAGTTCAAACTAATTTGTGTAGACCAATGACACCTAGCCATACTATATTTAAGTACTTCATACTCTTTTTTGATGATTATTATAAAAAAAATGTGGGTCTATTTTGTAAAAATAAAGAGTTAAGATTTTAAAAATTTTAACAAATTCAAAGTGACTTTTGAAATAGAATCTAGTTGAAAAATCAAGACCTTCCACTTAGATTGTGGGGGGGAATTCACCAATAATGAGTTTAAACATTTGTGCAAAAAAATGGCATTCATCATCAAATAACACCTATGCATACATCACAATAAAGTGTAGTTGTTGAATGAAGGAATCATGTTATTGTATAAATGGTGCAATGAATGATACATGATTTAGGCTTGATAAAGGTATTTTGAGTAGAAGTTATCAAAACTATCATATATCTACTCAATAGAGTACCAACTGTAGCTCCTGATGGAGTAACTCCACATGAATCATGGTTAGGGAAAAATCCATCTATAGCACATATTTAATTTTTTGGCTGCCAAAAAAGTATGCACATTCCCAAATTGAAATGGACTAAACTTGATATGAAAGCCAAAAAATATGTGTTCTTAGGGTACAATAAAAAAACACTTGCCTATAGACTCATGGATCAAAAAATCAGACATCTACACCAGTAGAGATGTTGAATTATTTAAAAAGAAAGAAGTAGAAGATCCTTCTACAAGTGCACCTGATAAACAAATTAGTCCTATAGAAAATATAAAAGATGGTAATCTCCTAGATGAATATAATAATAATGATGGGAATGATTGTGTAGTTCCATCACCCATAAAAACTACTCAATTTATGCCTAAATGGTATATAAATACACTCAAAGTTATAAAATTGGATGGTGTTCCAAACAAATCCACCACTGGACCAAAGACTCATAGTATGGCTTGTGGTGAGGTCAATTTGGCCTTAATGAGTATAGTTGTTGAATTTTTTGAGCCCTCTACAGTTTAAGAAACCTTATAGTTGAAACCTTGGAAAGATGTTATGGATGCAGAATATAATTCACTGATGAAAAATAAAACATGGCAACTCGGTACATGTACAGTGTTGGGAGACAATTTTGTGGAAATTTTAGGTAACATGATCAATTTATTGAAATTATGGCTTGATAATTATTAAGCTATAATGCGTACACATTATTGAAAAAATAATAACATGTATGGGTTATTGTAAATTCAAATAACATGTACATGTTGTATAATGTGTATGCATTATATAATGCATACATGTTGTATAATGTGTATGCATTTCTTTGTTATAAGTCCAAAACTAACTCCATGGGCATTTATGAGTTTCACGTGAAGCCAACTTTGCCCATAAGCTTATATTTACTACTCTAAGTGTTCAATTTATTTTAGTAAATATAAGAAATTAGGGTCACTAAACATCTAATAGAATTGGTCTCATAGTTTCATTCCTTATGACGTGGAAAATAGTTAATCAAAATCCAATCAAGTTAGTACTTAGGCATTTTTAGGGTCTAAGTATTAAACCTAGGGATTTTAGGACATAAATTTTACGATTGATATCCATTTTTGGTAAACAAATAGTTATTTTTTAGGTTTTTGTGCCTTTTAGATTTATTCTTAGCATTTTTAGGAGTCTTAAGTTTGTTAAAATTTAAGTTTTCAAACCACGCTTTGAAATTGATGTAAAGTGGTGTGATTAGGGTAGCATAGGTCACATTGATGACCTATACACATCAAACAACCACATTGTGCTAATTTCACTTGTTCATCATTCTTCCTTCATCCTTGATCACTTCTTACTCATGCCTCATCAACCCTAATCACTCTCTAATCATTTTTTTGTCTTTAATCACTCTCTTTTTGACCCTCACTATCGCTAATCATCTTTAATCACTCCCTCATGATCCTTGATTACTCCCTCATTAACCCTCAGT
The DNA here is from genome assembly GCA_037957365.1 of Torreya grandis. Classification (NCBI taxonomy): domain Eukaryota; kingdom Viridiplantae; phylum Streptophyta; class Pinopsida; order Cupressales; family Taxaceae; genus Torreya; species Torreya grandis. The sequence goes on along the minus strand of JARHVA010004850.1, from coordinate 1,404,434 downwards.
ATGCTTCATCATCCCTAATAATTGACTCCTTGTCCCTCCTCATCCCTCATCATTCCCTCATTGACCCTCATAATCCTTCATCATCTTTAATCACTTCCTCATCATCCCTAATCACTCCCTCATTATATCCCACCATCCCTCATCATCGCTACTCACTCCATTAATCACCTTTACCATCCCTAATCATCGCTTCATCCTCCCTAATCACTCCTTCCTCATCCCTCATCATATTTAATCACTCCTTTATTTACCCTCATAATTTATCATCATTTATAATAACTCCCTCATTATCCCTCACTATCTTTCATGATGTAGATCCATATTACATACTCTATTTGTCCAAGCTCTTTGCTAATATCCATATAACTTTCACTTTGTTTTTTCTTGCTTGATCTGTGTCTTTAGACCCTACGCACATATAAAATTCACATCTACATTTTATTCATTTCATTTATCTTCCACCATTCTTTATATTGTCTCACTAAACTCTTCATTTTATTATCCTTACTTAATGCATTACATATCTCTTACTTTGAGTCTATCCCGCTTATTAGTCTTTACACTTTATAACAACTTAGATCAGATCTTATCTCTAGTTCCTTAGGACTTAATAGGGATATAAAAAACTTCCTTCCACTCCTTTGAATTCTTTCTAACTTCTTCTTAACCCTACTTAACCTCTCAACATAGTCATCATATCATACACTACCTTTTACTCTATTATAGACTCTTCTTGTACAGACTCAAATCATCAAATCAACCTCATTTATGGATACCTAGTAATATGTCCCATTTATTCACAATGTTTTAGGCTTTGATTCAAATATTTAATAACTTCATTTGGATATTTATGCTCTCATATTAGGTCTTTAGGTTTCCTTCTACCCTATCTACCACACAATCCTCCCCCATCCATGCGTATCCATACTTACACAACTTAAAAACACTATACTATCTTTATGCATGTTGAACTCAAAATTTTCACCGAATTTCATGAATTATTGATAGTTACAACTTCTAATAACTCACTTTGAAATTATAAACCCTAATATAGGGTTTAGACTAGTTTCATAGACCTGAGAAGGGTCAAAATGAGATTTCAATCTTTGAAAGATGTTTCTAATGACTTTTACTATTGGACTAGGTTTATTTGACCATATGACCATTTTACAAGTGTTATATTTCCCTTTTTAAGCTAAAGTAGATTTACTTAACTAAATTTTAATAGACTGTGTACTTAGTCATAGGTCTGTAGTAATCTAAGAAGAGGTTATTTATTCTACTTCCCCTAACAATAAATTATATAAATTAAAAATATTATTTCATTAACAAATGTAGATAAATGGTGAGACAATACACTTCATCATTTATAATGGAAGTCAAATGAATTTTATTTGTCCTAAATCATATTTTCAAAAATTGAACTTGAAATTTATACATCATCCATAACCATATGCTAGTGTATGGTCTAGTGTAGGCCTTGAGAAATGGATCACCTAGTAGTGTCACTTGGTGTACAAAATCAAACTTTTTGAATATGAAATCCTTTGTGACATCTCACCATTATAGGTGTGTGATGTTTTACATGTGGTCAACCATGTATTCACCATTGATATGTAGTCTATGAATTAAATCCTTGAAATTTTGTGATAAATTGTCTAGATCTAAAATATCATATATCATAATTAGTTCATAAGCTTTCAATCATTAGTGCTAGGAAGTGTAATAATATTACTAGTTCTAGTAAGAATTATACTCTCAATGGTAAGAAGTAAATGTTTAATGACATCCTTATGTCACCATATCATAGTGTGGTTTATCTAATAATAATAAAGATGAAATAATTAAACCATAAACTAGATTAATATAAGGATATCTTTTAGTCACCTAAATAAGTTCTTACATATTATACACTAAACAATACTATTGATTTGATCCCTTAACTACCTCTACCTCAAACCTCTTTATACAACATATAATTTATAGAGAATGAATAGATCAAGTGATAGATCTATAAAATCATGGATAATGGACACATCATGCCCAAATCATTGCCTTGAAAAAACCCAATTGTGTTTGTGCCAAAATTATGAATCAATTAAAAAAATATTAACAAGATTAACGTGAGGAAATATTATCCTCATTTAAATATTAAGGCATTTTTATACCATATCCATGCTGTAGAAGTCTGTTCTAAAATGAGCTTAAGTTTGGGTATCATCATATTCATGTTAAACCTTTAGGCATTTGGAATATATTCTTAAAAACAAAGGAATGATTGATTGACTAGTTGATTATGCCTTTTAGGATAACTCATACAATAAATTCATTCATTTCAAGATGTTGAATGACATCTTCAAGCCCTTTACCTATGCCATTTTTTAAATCTAACTTGATAACATCTTAATCTTTATAAAACATGGGATGAACATCTACAGCATGTTGAACTAGTGTTTCACATTTTGTAGAAACATATTTTTGTGATAACATGAATAAATGTTCATTTTTCATACAAGAGATAAAATATTTGGGACACATTACACACATAACGAGTACATGTGTGAACCTAACCAAGAGTCAAGTTATACAGGAATGGGAAACACTAAATAACTTAGCATCTAATTTAAATCTTCTCAAAACTAGAAAATTATACAATAAATTTATGTTTAATTTTTATCTTTTGAACCAAACTACCAAAGGTGGAACCGAATAAATTTTCATCTAGTCAGCTGCACAACAAAAATAATTCGATGAACTAAAATTAAGACTCTAATTTGTGTTAGTACTTATGTTACTTGACTATAGATTTGGAAGATCATCCAATTCATTTGGTAATAAAATTAATTATCACAAATGGGTATTGACAACACAAGTCCTAGAAAATATTTAATTTCTATTAGAATGGATTAAACAACATATGATTGGAATCAAAGATATATTTAGATTATTTACTTATGTTATATGATGATGGAATGAGTAGGGATGGTGAGGGTCAATGATAGAGTGATGAAGGTTGGTGAGGGATGGTGAAGGTCAATGACGGAGTGATTAGTGATAATGAGGAATGAAGAAAGATTGATTAGGTATTATAGGGGATGAGAAGTGAGTGATTACGGATGATGAGGGATGGTGATAATCAATGAAGGAATGATTAAGGATGATAATTTTGAGTGATTAGAGATGATGAGAGACAACTTAGGTCAATGAAGGAGTGATTAGGGATGAGGAAGGATGAAGAGGGAGTGAGTAGGGATGAAGAATTGATTAGGTATGATGAGGGATGAGGAAAGAGTGACTAGGGATGATGAAGGATGGAAGGGAGTGATTAGGGATGATGAGGGATAGTGAGGTTCAATAGAGGAGTGATTATGGATAATAAGGGAGTGATTAAAGATGACTATAGATAGTGAGGGTCAATCAAGGAGTGATTAGGAAAAATGAGGATTGTTAAGAAAGTGATTAGGGATAATGAGGGATGAGTAGAAAGTGATCAAGGATGAGGGAGGGGTGATGATCAAGTGAGATTAACATGTAAAGTGGTTGTTTGATGTGTTTAGGTCATCAATGTGACCTATGCTATCCCAATAACACCACTTTAAATCAATTTAAAGTGAGTGGTTTGAAAACTTTAATTTTGACAAACCTAAGATTCTTAGAAATGTCAAGAATCAATCTAAAAGGCACAATTACTTAAGAAATGACTATATGTTTACTAAAATTGGATATCAATTGCAAAATTTATGTCCTAAAATCATTAGGTTTAATACTTAGACCCTAAAAATGCCTACATGGATATTGGAAAAGAGCTTTGACAAGCAAAGTATGCAATAAGGCTCTGCATCATGAGGGATGGTGAGGGGTAATGAGGGAGTGATTATAAATGATGAGGAATAGTGAGGGTCAATAAAGGAGTGATTAGAGAATATAATGGATGAGGAGAGAGTGATTAGGTATGGTCAAGGCTAGTGAGAGAGTGATTAGGGACATTGAGGGATGGTGAGAGCCAACGAGGGAGTGATTAAAGATGTTGAGGGATGGTGAGGGTGAATGAGGGAGTGATGAGGGATAAGAAGGGACAAGGAGTGAGCTATTAGGGATGATGAGGCATAGTGAGGGTCAATGAGGGAGTAATCAAGGATCACGAGGGAGTGATTAAAGATGACTAAGGATAATGAGGGTCAATGAGGGAGTGATTAGGTATAATGAATAATGATGAGAGTGTGATTAGGGGTGATGAGGCATGAATAGGAGTGATCAAGGATGATGAACAAGTGAAACTAACACAAAGTGGTTATTTGATACATTTAGGTCATCAATGTGACCTATGCTATCCCAATCACACCACTTTGCATCAATTTCAAAGTGAGTGGTTTGAAAAAATCAATTTTGATAAACCTAAGACTCCTAGAAATGCTAGGAATCAATTTGGAAGGTATAAAAACCTAAAAAATGACTATATGCTTATCAAAAATGGATATTAATTACAAAATTTATATCCTAAAATCCCTAGGTTTAATACTTAGACCCTGAAAATGCTTAAGTATTGACCTGATTATATTTTGAGAAAATATTGTCCACATTGTAAGGTGTGCAACTATGAGACCAACTCTATCAGATGTTGAGTGATCCTAATTTTTTATACTTACTAAAATAAATTTAAAGTATAAGTTTACATTTATATTTTTAACATTTAGAGTAGTAAATATAAACTTATGGATAAAGTTAGCTTCATGTACAACTCTCAAATGCTCGTGGCATTGGTTTTAGACTTATAATAAAGCAGTGCATATAGATTATGTAGTGCGTATGCATTATTTGAATTTAAATTTTAAACCATATTTTTAGGCTCAAAAATGGCTTAGATTTCCAAGCCAAAGGCTTGGGACTATGCATCTACAGTCGAGACCAAGAATTTTAGGAAAAACCAATAAATTTCAACTTCAATCACCAAATATGCTATGGATTTCAACATCAAAATTTGAAAAATTATTACCGTTATGATGAGCATGTTGTCCTTTTTCTAAATGTATGATTTTTATAATTATTGAGGTATCTTAAGGGTTCAAACTATATTTTTTAGGCCATGACATGCCTATTCATGTCTATCTAATTTGTTTTTTGTTGATCCAAATGCAAAGCAAATTATATGGTAAAAAACTAGGCCTAATTCTACACACATTAAAAAAAATCAATTTTTATTTTTTTTGAGGTAGTTATGGTGGGTTGCACAGACAACTATCTATTTTTTTTTATCAATTTTCAAGATATACTTAATTTCAAAATTAATAAAAAAAATTCATCAAAAAAATATTAAAATTTTTCATAACATACTAGAAGATCTAATCTAAATATTCACCAAAGGGTTTATAATAATATTTAATGATGCTCAAAAAATGGTGGGTTGCATAGAATGGTATAATTCAAATTTTCTTAAAAAACTAGGAGGTTCTCTTCAAATTTTATATGTTTGACCTATTGTCCCCAAAAAATGTCACTCATTTTTGGGACAACCTATGAACTATTTTGGGCCCTGCAAGACCAAAATTGTCTCTTCCCTTTTCAAAATTTGTTCTGAGCATTCAAATTCCTCATTTTTCAAGCTTCTCAGAACTCTACGAACTTCACAAGAAGAAAACTATGAACTTTGCAGGTTGGTTTCCACTAACTCTGCAGGCTTGAAGTTAACTGGTTCAATGAGTTTGATAGTTCCAAGGTTCAACACGTGGGTTTTTAATTTTGCCTAAAGCTTTGTCTAAGTCTCAAAATTGAGTGGAAGCAGCCAAGTGTCATCTATCGGGACTAAGTTTCTAATAAGTTTCAAAGTAGAAAAATGTGCCACATGTCCCTTGAAAAGCTCATCAGAGAGTGACAAGTGTCAACATCTACAGTTCCTTCTTTTTTTTGTTTTGTAAGGACTGTGGTGGGCCTCAGGTGAGGTGCTAAGGTCAAGTAGAGCATGACAAGTGTCTATGTTTGCATGAATCAAAATGTGTCCTGAATGTTTCTATAGTGTTTTTAGGAGCTCAATGGAAGCTGCCACATGTCATCTTTCATAGGACTCTCAAAAGGTATCTAAAGCTTCACAAAATATGCCACGTGTCCCGTTAAAACTTAGTGAAATCCACCACATGTCTGCATCCACATTTCAAGCTTCAAAGCTTCTTTCAATAAGTCTCTCTCAGAGTCCCACAGAGGGTGACAAGTGGCAACTATAGAAGGTTTTAATATGTTTTTCTAAGAGCTACAGAACATGCCACGTGTCCCTTGCAAAGATCTATGGAAGCTGACAAGTGTCAACATCCGTAGCTTCTTCCTTTTGTGATGAAAGGATTATAGTTGGCCCCAGGTGAGTTGCTATAAGTCAAGTGGAAGCTGCCAGGTGTCATCTAGCAAGACATATTATGATTTGTTTCTCAAAGAAGTAGAACTTGCCACGTTTCCCCTGTAAACTAAGTGGATCGTGCCAAGTGTCAACATCCACATGAATCCAAGTGAGTCCTAATGTTTCTATATTGTTTCTAAAATCTCAATAGAATCTGCCATGTGTCATCTTTTGTAAGACTCTCAAAGGGTGTCTAAATTTGCTATAAGTCAAGCGGATGCTGCCACATGTCCTTGCCTATTTCATAATGAAACACACCACGTGCCACTTGTTAAGATCAGTGGAAAGTGGCTAAAGCAAGCGGGAAAGACACAAAGGAATTGCTAAGGAGGATGACAGGCCTGCAAACATCAAATTTAAGATGGCCAACTAATTGTTAGCTTTCAAATGATGACAGACCCACATACATCAAATTTGTGGCAATAAAGTGTCTGTTGATCTTTGTAAGCTTAAACACTGACCTGGATGCATTCAAAGGCCTTAAGGCCAAGGCCGAGAGGAAGAACCAAAGGAAATAGAAAGGGGAAAAGATAACCTGAGGGCTCAAATTGTAGAAGGAAAGGAGGAAGACCAAAATAATCTATGCAGTAGTTATTTTAGTAGGTGGAATAGTTTGCAAGGTAGATTCTTGAGCCCTTAAACATTAAAGACATGGCTTGTTTGTCCCCCTAGGAGTAAAGACAAAATGGACAGTGGCACAGACACCAGATGATCCAGACCTAGGAGTAGACACTTGAGATGAATCGACATGCCATAGTTAAGATAGTCGCCCTAATCCAGCATGGTCCCCTGATAGAACCAAAAATGCATTTAAGGCATTGAATGCACAACATGGTCCATTCTATGGAACAAAGTGCCAAGTCTTTCTTGGATGCTATATATTTTAATCTCTTGTATCATTCTTTATTATAAAAATCAAAATGTTGCCCAAATTGAAAGGCATTACTGAGACTTTAAACTCATATTATTCATCATATTTCTTTGTTTGAATCAGAAAGTAAGTTACTTTCAGACTTTGTGTTGTTATAGCTTGTATCATTCTAGGTGATTGTTCTTATGTCTATTTCCTGAGTGTATTCTTTTTTATTCAAATTAACAAGTAGAGCTAGTGGAAGTGATAAGGAAGATGTCCTGAAGCTAGTTACTTTTAGACTTTGTGTTGTCATAGTTGTCTTCAATGTGTGTTTTCTTTCTGTTCTTGTGTAAAGGATCTTGGGATGACTTTGTGCCCTCATTATCCTTCATATTTTGTTTTTGTGTAAAGGACCTTGGGATGACTTTGTGCCCCCATTGTCCTTCATATCTCACTCTTCGACAGTCGAGGTGGAGACTTTGTGCTACATCTCAATCTATTGGTTATTATGCCCTTGGTTACCAGTTAGTTGTCACTACCTAAAAGAACTCTTGTTGTTCCCTGCAAGATCACTTATGAAAGAAGAGAAGTGCCTTCAGTGTCTTCACCAATAATTTATCCTCTATTTGTGAACATCATCTCTAAAAAAAGAGAGATGGATGGTGTTATCCTACCCCCAAATGTTATTTTCTGCTTATATATATAATATATAGCTACCTCATACTTATAAAGAACCTCCCCTTGATGAGAGGAGAGATTTGTCCCCTGTTGATGTAGTAAACCTGCACACCTAGCTGACCAATCTCCCTATGTTGTGGTTGAAGAGACCTATTTTGCTCACCATTTAGCCCGTCGACAAAATATTCACCCAATAGTTTTTGGCAACTCCACTGGGGATTTACGTTTAATCTGAAGCCTCAAGTTTCAGATTGAAGCAGTCCTTACCCTTATCCATCATATACTCTGGTGACTCTATTCTGTGTCTTACCCATTATCATTATAGCCTTAACATCTTCTTCCATCTCTATTATATTATCTAGTCTGTAAAACTAGAGCTACTGGGATAGAATGTGTAATTTAAAGCCTCAAGATTCAAGCTGAAGTAGGGCCATTTCTTTCCCATTTTTGTTCTACAATCTAGCAACTCCACACTATACTAAAAGCTAGAGGGCCCATGGTGTTGTTGATCCTATTTTTGAGTTGGTGCAATAGGGTAATTTCAACTTGTTCCTTCCCCAACTTCAAGTCCAAAGATCTAGGAGTGTTCCTCCTACCCATACCAGGACACCAGCACAAGGCAGCGTTTCATTTTTTGCTATCGGTAGAGCTTTACCTATCCACACACCACCCAAATTTGTTATCCCTCTTTTTCATAATCCCATCATGGCAGCTCAAGGCCCCTGGGGTAACTCTTTTGGCCCACTTAACCTTACTCCACCCCTGCATGAACTTCCATGCAGCTCAAGAAAGAACTCCAAATTCTTTGGTGATGGGAGAGTTCACCTTGATGAACACATTATAGCCTTTAACATAGCCTGTGGTGTGATAGGAGTGGAATTTGAAGACGTGGCAGTCAAGCTCTTCATGGAAACACTACAAGGTGCTACTATAGACTGGTTCTACCATCTTCAATCTCGATCAATGACTGACTGAGACACACTCAAAGCCAAGTTCGAAGCAAGGGTCAAGCCTGTAGAAGATGCACATGCTTTGCTGGCCCAACTCACACAGATGAAGGAGCCTCATGAACCTATGAGGGATTTCATTACAAAGTTTGACAAGTTGAGGAACCAAATTCCTTCTAGTGCTTAGCCTACACTTGAAAACCTCAAATGCTTCTTCATCAACTCATAGCTGCCTGAAGTGAGTTTTCTGCTAAGGCATGCTGGCCACATAGACCTTAAGACTACTCAAGACTTGGCTACTAAAGTAGAAGATGACCTTATCTTGGTAGGGAAGATAAGCATAGATCTAAATAGAGGTAAATCTTCTTCATCTTCTGAATATCCATCTACAGACACCACTGATCAAATGGTGTAGAAGCTAGCAAATGAACTGCTAGCCTTGAAAAGGCAAATAGCTCAAGGTATGTCTGATCCTCTTAATCAAGATATGCCAAGGAAGACATTTTATAATCATCCATATCAAGGCAATGCTACCAAGAATCAAGGGTAGCCAAATTGCCTTCCTCCCCCACAGAGGAACCTTGCCCTTAAAGCACCTCCAACCAACTCAGCAGTTGGATATCTAGAAATAGAACATGATTTCTCTTTCCAACCTGAGTTTGAGCAAGAAAATGATGTTGATCTCTTCATGAAGGATCAAGAAGAGTCAGCTAGCAACTCCAACATTAGTTTCCTAAATCACCAGGATGAACCTAAAAGTAAAGGTGAAGCAGTCGAGGGATCATATGTGGTATTCACCCAATCCAAGAATTAGTCAACCCAACTAGCTGATAAGGAGAAAGCAAAGGAGTGACCTCAAATAGCAATTTCAATTGCTAAGCATGGAACCACTCTGCCTTTCTAGCCAAAGGACCCAGTGATTGCTAGAAAAGTAAGTACCCCAAACATTTCTACACCTTCAACTTCAAATTTGCATGCCAGTCCTCCCCCTCCCAAAAACCAAAAGGATGAACTCCCATCCTCTCTTCCTAGTCCATTTCAGTCATTTGACATAGTTGACTATGTCAATAAAACTAAAATCCAAATGACTGAATTTGAATTCCTACAAGCCAATCCTGAGCAGTTGGACAGGTTGGTAGAATGTGTGAAGAATACAGCCATCCCTGCAGGACAAGAAGCTAAGAAGGTAAATCATGATTTCTCAAGGAAGATGCCCATTCCAAACAACCTTGTCATTACTCCTCCTACTACCCCTAGGAATATAGAGCCTTTCTATGTTTTCCTATTAATGAATGGTCACAAGCTGAGCAACTGCATCATTGATTTTGGTGCTTCAGACAATCTCATGCCTACCAAAGTGGCAAAATCTATTGGTCTCACACTGACCAAAACATTTGGTAGATGCTTCTCCATGAATAACAAGCAAGTGCCACTACTAAGACAAATCAAAGATGCCTAATTTGCATTTGCAGCATTCCCAGACAAGAGAATCAAGATGATAGTTCTAGTGGCTGATGTCCCGACATCCTATGGCATTTTGTGTGGATGAAATTTTTTACAAGGATGTGGGAGGAGAACTAAGCATGGACCTGTTTGAGGTAAGGATCCTTGTCAAAGGCATAATGAAGAGATTGCTCCTTGAAAAGGAGGAAAAATATGTGGTCACCCAAACATCGACCCCTGTAGCTCAAATTTTGTTTAAGTCTTTAATTAGAATTAATTACTTCTTGACCACAGAGGGTGTTCATATTTCTATAGATGAAAGTCCTATAGGTGGAAATATAAAAATTGATTCAAATAAGACATCAGAAGAATTGGTAGGGCACAGTATAGATGAAAAAACATCTTCCACTTCTAATGAAGAGAAATCTGATAGAAGATTAGTTTTTGATGATGTTTGGATCCTGGAATCTGATGGCAACAATTATTCTACCAATGCTAGAGTTGGGACTGTGTTGATATCTCCTCAAGGAGATATTTTTCCTTCATGTAAGTTGCAATTTAGCAACACCAACAACATAGTTGAATGTTAATCTCTATTGCTTAGATTGAAGACTGTTCAAGACCAAGATGCCAAACTCTTTCACACCAAAGGAGATGTTAAGCTAATAGTTTGTCAAGAGTTTGATGCTAACAATCAAAACATGTGCTAGACTAAACCAATAGAACACCAAGCTGTGGTAGTGGACCATACTATTGTACTCTGAAGTCAGTAAAAAGAACTCTTCGTAGAGAGAGCTAGGAGTTACGGTTTTTAGATTGAAGACCACGTCTTGCCATGGAGCAAGTAGAGAGAGCCAAAAGGAGTACACAAAAAATGTGATTCCTGGTGGAGAGTTCCATTCACCCATCACCAATTCTAAGGACAAAATGGTTTCTTACTAATTTATCAGGATGGAATGCCATCTTCATTGTCTCATAATGGGCAGCATCTGAATCACTTCAATTCTTGAAGTATCAGATGAGTTCACCTATACATATGTATATTTGTATAGTCTTTTGTTTCTATTTTGTGCTTTTCATTTTCATTTTTTTGAGCCTTTATTTTGGGTAGCATGACTCCATAGCCTAATGGCATGATTCAAGGCATTGGAGATTCTAGTTTTTACTCCCCTCAGATGTTCTAAGTTTTCAATTGAAGGAAGTTCCCCAACTAGAGCCAATTGTTGTCTCCAAAAAATGTCACTCATTTTTGGACAACCTATGAACTATTTTGGGCCCTACAAGACCAAAATTGTCTCTTCCCTTTTTGAAATTTGTTATGATCATTCAAATTCCTCTTATTTCAAGCTTCTCAAAACTATACAGACTTCACAGGAAGAAAACTACAAACTTTGCAAGTTGGTTTCCACTGAATCTATAGGCTTGAAGTTAACTGGTTCAATGGGTTCGACAGTTCCAAGGTTCAATGCGTGGGTTTTTCATTTTGCCTAAAGCTTTGTCTAAGTCTCAAAGTCGAGTGGAAGCTTCCAAGTGTCGTCTATCAGGACTAAGTTTCTAATAATTTTCAAAGTAGTGAAATGTGCCACATGTCCCTTGAAAAGCTTGGTGGAGAGTGACAAGTGTCAACATCCACAGTTCCTTTCTTTTTTTATTTCGTAAGGACTATGGTGGGCCCCAAGTGAGGTGCTAAGGTTAAGTGAAGTGTGACAAGTTTATACATCTACATGAATCGAAATGAGTCTTGAATATTTCTACAGTGTTTCTAGGAGCTCGGTGGAAGCCACCACGTGCCATCTTCTGTAGGACTCTCAAAAGGTATCTAAAGCTTCGTGGAACATGCCACGTGTCCCCTTCAAACTTGGTGGAAGTTGTCACATGTCTGTATTCACATTTCAAGCTTTAAATCTTCTTTCAATAAGCCTCTCTCAGAGTCCCATGGAGGGAGACAAGTGGCAACTATATAAGGTTTCAATATGTTTTGCTAAGAGCCACGAAACATGCCACGTGTCCCTTGCAAAGCTCTACAGAAGTTGACAAGTGTTAACATTTGTATCTTCTTCCTTTTATGATGTAAGGACTGTAGTGGGCCCCAAGTGAGTTGTTATAAGTCAAGAAGAAGCTGCCAGGTGTCATCTACCAAGACACATTATGATTTATTTCTCAAAGAAGTAGAACTTTCCATGTGTCCCTTATAAACTAAGTAAATTGTGCCAAGTGTCAACATCCACATGAATCCAAGTGAGTCCTAATGTTTCTATATTGTTTCTAAAAGCTCAGTGGAAGCCACCATGTGTCATCTTTTGCAAGACTCTCAAATAGTGTCTAAAGTTGCTATAAGTCAAGCGGATGCTACCACATGTCCTCGCCTATTTCATAGTGGAACACACCATGTGTCACTTGTTAAGATTAGTGGAATGTGGCCAAAGCAAGCAGGAAAGACATGAAGGAATTGCTAAGGAGGATGACAAGCCTGTAGATGTCAAATTTAAGATGACCAACTAACTGTTAGCTTTCAAATGATGACAGACCCGTAGACGTCAAATTTGTGGCAATAAAGTGTCTAATGATCTTTGTAGGCTTAAATGCAGACCCAGATTCATTCAAAGGCCTTAAGGCCAAGGCTGAGAGGAAGAACCAAAGGAACCAAAAAGGGAAAAAGATAGCCCAAGGGCTCAAATTATAGCAGGAAAGGGGGAAGACTAGAAATATCTATGCAGTAGTTATTTTAGTAGGTGGAACAGTCTGCAAGGTGGATTCTTGAGCCCTTAAACATTGAAGACATGGCCTATTTTTCCCCCTAGGAGTAAAGAAAAAATGGATAGTGGCACAGACACCAGATGATCCAGACCTAGGAGTAGACACTTGAGATGAATCGACATGCCATAGTTAAGACAGTCACTCTGATCCAACATGGTTCCTTGATAGAACCAAAAATGCATTCAAGGCATTGAATGCACAACATGGGTCATTCTATGGAATAAAGTGCCAAGTATTTCTTGGTTGCTATATATTGTAATCTCTTGTATCATTCTAAAGGAGATTTATGTATTATCAGAAGCAAAACTCTGTCCAAATTGAAAGGCATTACTGAGACTTTGAACTCAGATTGTTCATCATATTTCTTTATTTGAATTAGAAAGAAAGTTACTTTCATACTTTGTGCTATTATAGCTTGTATCATTCTAGGAGATTGTTCTTATGTCTGTTTCCTAATTGTATTCTTATTTATTCAAATTAACAAGCAGAGCTAGTGGAAGTGATAAGGAAGATGTCCTGAAGCTAGTTACTTTCAGACTTTGTGCTATCATAGTTGTCTTCAGTGTGTATTTTCTTTCTATTCTTGTGTAAAGGATCTTGGGATGACTTTGTTCCCTCATTATCTTTCGTATGTTGTTTCTATGTAAAGGACCTTGGAATGACTTTGTGCCCCCATTGTCCTTCGTATCTCACTCTTGGGCAGTTGAGGTGGAGACTTTGTGCTACATCTCAGTCTATGGTTACTACACCCTTGGTTACCAGTTACTTGTCACTACCTGAAAGAACTCCTACTATTCCTTGCAAGATCACTTCTAAAAGAAGAGAAGTGCCTTCAGTGTCTTCACCAAGATTTTCTCCTTTGTTTGTGAACACCATCTCTGAAAAAAGAGAGATGGATGATGTTATCCTACCCCTGAGTGTTATTTTCTACTTATATATATAGTATATAGCTACCTCATACTTATAGGTAAACTCCCCTTGATGAGAGGAGAGATTTGTCCCTTGTTGATGTAGTAAACCTGCACACCTGGTCAACCAATCTCCTTATGTTGTGGTTGAAGAGACCTATTTTGCTTACCAGTTAGCTGGTCGACAAAATATTCACCCAACATGACCCATTTATACTTAACCATTTTTTAAAAAAAATATTTTTTTGAAAACTAAACTCAAAATTCTATAATTCATGTTTTCATACCATCTTCAAATTTTGAGTGTAGCCATCTCTAATTATCTGTAGAAGTTCACATTTCTAAACTTTTAGAAAAGTCATGTCCATGAGTAAGCCCTTTTTTATCCTTCAAGTTGGTGTACTTACCCAGCTTATAGATCTCCTGTTAGGGAAGAAGCCAATTAGATGCAAATGGATCTTCAAGATGAAGTACAAATCAGATGGCAGTCTCAACAAGCACAAGGCAAGACTAGTTGTAAAGGTGTATGCTCAGAAAGAAAGCACTAACTATGAGAAGACATTTGGTTCCACAATAAAGATCAAAACTATTAGGATGACTTTTATTCAAGCCACATAGTTTGGATGGAAATTCCATCAAATGGACATAAAAAGTGCCCTCCTTAATGGGGAGTTATAGGAAGAAGTCTACATGACTCAACCAAAAGGTTTTATCAAATCTAGAAAAGAAGATAAAGTTTGTAGATTTGTCAAATCATTATATGGTATTAAACATTGTCCCAGGGTGTGGTATATCAAGATTAATGAGCATCTCTTGTAATAAGGATTCAAAAGGAGTCCATATGATCCTAATCTCTGCCTCAAATAGCAAGAGAGGAGATAGTAATTGTCATATATGATCTAGTGATTATTGGTAGTTTAGTAAAGATGATTGAATCAACAAATAAATATCTAAATCAATCATTTGACATGACAGATCTCAGGTTACTGCATTATTATCTTGTCTTAGAAGTTTGGTAGAGAGAAAATAACATTTTTGTATCTCAGCTCAAATATGCCAGGACAATGTTTGAGAATTTTCAAATGATGGATAGGAAACTAATTAACATGCCTATGGAGACAAAACTTCAATTATCTCAAGCAGATCCGTCACCACAAATAAATGTAACTCTATATCATTAGTTGATGGGGAGTCTCATTTACCTGACCTACACTAGGCCAAACATTAGCTATGATGTCAGTTATCTCTTAAGGTTCATGCAAGAGCCCAAGATTAGTCATTAGAAAGCATTAAAATGAGTATTGAGGTACATCAAAGGAACTATGGATTTTGGCCTAGAATACCAAAAGAATGATAATTTTTTATTGATAGGATACTCAAAATCAGATCATCTAAGAAACATTAATGATAGGAAATTCAGTTTAGGATTTGTATTCTTTTTGGGATCTAGACTGATATCATGGGGGAGTAAGAAGCAAAATTGTGTTTCAAAGTCTTCCACAAAATCAAAATATCGCATCACAGATGGAGCTGCCTATGAAGTGATTTGACTTAGATGTATACTTGAAGGATTTGGATTACCATAGGATCAACAAAAAATTCTTCATGTAGATAATGATGGAGTAGTGAAACTTGTTTATAATTTAGTATTTCATGAATGCACTAAACACATTGAGGTAAAAGTTCATTTCATCCATGAACATATTTAGAACAACAACATCTAGCTCTAGTATTTCCCGACAGATCAATAACCTGCTGATGTTTTTACTAAAGCACTTACATAGAAAAAATTTGAGACATTTAGATCATTTCTCTCCTGTTCACTTGAGATAATGTTGAATTATAGTAGGAAATATTGAGGTGATTAATTCACCATTATAAATAAATAAGTAATAATTTATTACTTATATTTGTTTATAGTTAGTAATTAGTAAACAATTACTCAGCGTAGATAGGTTGAAGGTTTATTTAGGTTAGTAAATCTCAAATATCTTTTAATATTGGTATATTATAACTCTAGTGTAATATTTGGGAGATTTTTTCTTTGCTTTGGTTTTATCCTTTCTATTATGTAGAAACTATTACAAGATCATTTTCATGTATAAATATGAATCTCTGTAATGTTTTTCATGTTGGAATAAATTGATTTTTATTATTCCACAAGAACTAGTTGGCTGGCATAAATGAATAAATAAATGAAAGTGATGCAAAAAGTTATACCATCAAATAGCATGCCCAATAGTATGTATAATATGGTGTTTTCCCTAAGTAACTAGATCCAAGTTTAGATAATATTATATCCACACATTGATTGATGAGGGAAACAAGCTCAAAAAATATGTTTCAAAAGAATAATAAGTGTTAGTTTCATAAAACAAGCCCAACACTTCTTACAAGAAACATGTGACCAAATCCAAAAGTAGAAAAAATAAATACATGTGTTTTTACTGTAAGAAACTAGTACATGTCCTAAATTTCAAACAAAGAGAAAAAGATCTCTTCAATGGAAAGCTACAGGACAAGGCCATTGTAACTGAAGAAAATGATAGGGAAGAGTACACTTTTCACCCTAGTGATGAAGTCTTTATCCATTCAAGTGACGAAGAATATATGTAGCAAGTATTTATTCATATGTGTCTCCTTTGTGATATGATTCCTCATCATGTTAGCAGTAAGGGGTGAGTGGATGGAGGGGAAGACGAGGGGAGAAGAGAGTGTGGGGGGAATGTTAGAATATATATTTGTGTGTGAATTTGTGTGAGTATAATATATTGTTAGGAGAAAAATAAAGGTGTTATGATTACACCTATGTTTAGGGATGATTATTGATTTGTAAAGAGATTCAAGGAGTATGTTAATGAGACATACATCTTGGATATAGGTGTTGAAGTATCTATATTTTTATAATTTTTCAATGAATAAAATATGTTTTTTGATTGACCCCCAATCTTGAGCATTCACTCTTCCATTAATCTTAGAACAATATTTAAGAAGGATCAATGACTTGAGCAAGAGAAACTATTAATAACTGAAAAATATAGGTGTTTTCAACCTAAACTCCAATAGGGCCCTGATTTGAATTAGAGAAGTGTATAGATATAGGGCCTAAATTAGTCTATTTAGGACATCAAAACATACATTGAATGTGCCAAAGAAATTAATTCAAGCATTTAAAGGATAGATTCAAATGAATCAAATTTATTGTTATGTTTTAGAAGAAAAAATATGCATTATAGTGTTGAAAGTCACTATAAAGTAGACATTCTATTATCTTTGGACAAGCTAATTGACATGAATTATATATAGCTTCTTGTTTGTGATCATGTGATTTATTGAGGGCCCTAATAAGTTTATGTTGCTTAAAACCCATGCTAATCTTAAACATATGCACCCCAAAAAAGTTTTCCCTCATTCATTTGCAGGGTCAACTACCTTATTAAAGTTTTGATGAAGGAGAGCATTTTCCCAAAAATTTGTATAGAATTTTAGAAATGCCAGTAAGATTTTCAAAGATAGATTTGACAAATAGAGTCATCAAATTATTTTTTATATGTCTATTGTCTCTCAAGAATAACCTCAACATAAGTTACAACCTTACCCTTCCAGAAACATTTATGAAGTTTTTGGAGTCTTTCTTCACCTTATGTTTTCAAGTCTAATTCTCAATTATGTTTCAGATTTACATTATATTGCATATTCTTTTGAAATCTTATTTTATTATTTATTACATCTGAAAATCAAATTAATAATTAAATCTAATTTTACTATTTTATGTTTGATCATATTTATTTATAATGTTTATAAATAAATGTATTGCATTTTGATGTAAAATCTCTTTTCCATTAAACAAAAACGTAAATATATAATTTATAAAAGATGTTTATATTACACATGCAGGGCACTAATATAGTACAATATGTTGGTAATCCTGAACCACCCTAAGGGTGCTGTAATAAAATCTCCAAAGCTGACGACGTTGAGGTCCTTTTCAAAGGTGAGACCACAGTCTTTGTAGAATGCATATAGCTTTTTAATTATATGGTTGTACTACAACATTTGAGAGTAAACTCATCCTACTTCTCCTAATTATAAATCTCTGTTTAAGGCCGGCCCGTGTTGAAAGATCAACTGCCATCATTCATATTTCTTCGGGCTGCAAGCCTGTGATTTCTCCTGTATTATTCCTGTGAAACAAACCATAAATTGAGGATGTCAAAGACCTGAAGTTGTATAAAGCGAGGTAACCTTTGTAGTGCTAATATTAGTATTCATTACTTTAATATCTCTCTTTTTGATTTATTGAGAGGAGGTTTTCTTTCAATAATATAGTATATTATTTTTATTTTATTTTTGATATATCTAAAGTTATTACATAAAATTACTGAATTACATAGAATGTAGACATCTTTGTCTATAATATATAATATATTGTTATTTTTGAAATAGCAACATGATAACTATATAATATATTATTACTTTTGATGAGTGGAGGGTATTTGGTTAACCATAAACGAATAAAATAGTTACATCTAATTATTATTGAGGTTGGATTTTTTATTTTTTGGTTATAAAATTAAGAAAATTTCTTAATTTATGGGCTCTATGTTTAGGTTAAGAGTTGTTTTACAATAACATCCAAGAGAATGGTCGTGGGCTGTAATATAATGAATGTGTTAATTTTTAATTTTAACTTTAAATTTGACGTATATTTAACTATCACTTAGAAAAAGTTTATTTTTTTAAAAAAAAATTTATTGAAAAATAGTGGCCATAAAATAGAGTTTAAAATCTTTTTTTTAACCAAAAAACTATATTTTAAACCTAATACATTGGTGTAATTAATTGACACTATTTATCACCACCAAATAGATTTTTTTTTTTTTTTTTAAAATAATAAAATTATAAATAATTGTAATATATAAAAAGTCTAATATAAAAATGATTTTACTGGTTCCAGGTTATTAAAAAATTTACAATTTTTTTTCAATTTGTGATATCTAATATTGGCATCCAAGCTTCTTGTTAATGTGTCGAGAATAAATGTGAAAAATTAAAATTGCAGATTAAAGGATTTTAAGGCATTTTTTAAAACAAATTTGAAACCTCTACCCCCGGTAGGATGGATATATAGAACCATATAACATCATCGACTGCATCCTAACGGTACGCTTCTCTTTCCAAGACGTGCCTCTAGTCTACGACGTACGCAAATGTCTACGTTGCAGGGGTGACCAGATGTTCCAAAACAATAGTCTAAAGTTTTATCAACCTGGCTACAAGTTCAAACATACATATAAATAAAAAGTCGAAAATAAATAGTCGACTACTTTACCTGTGCGTTTTTACATGCTAATCACTTGTAATGGTTATGTGGCAGATGTGATAAAATGTCGAAGTGATGGCAATTAACTAGCATGGGTCTTCCAAATGGCCAAGCAAATGTTTCATGAACACTGACTTTTAACGAGGAAAGCAATGTGGCAGATAAAATGTTAAAGTGATGATGATTACTCAGCACAGATCTTCCAAATAATTAAGCAAATGTTTTATGAACAGACTCTTAACAAAGAAAATAATGTTGTGGATGTGATAAAATGTTTAAGTGATGATGATTAACCAGCACAGGTCTTCCAAATGGCCAAGCAAATATTTAATGAACAGATTTTTAACCAAAAAAATAATGTGACAGATGTGATAAAATATCGAAGTGATGGAAATTAATCGACACAGGTTTTCCAAATGGTCAAGCAAATGTTTCATAAACACAGATTTTTAATAAAAATTACAATGCAAATTTAACCAAATATATAAGTGATGGCTATTACCCAGCACGGATCTTTCAAATAGTTAATCAAATGTCTATGAACACAGAGATTCTTACTAAAGAAAATAATAATCAAATGTTTAAACAGTGGCTGTTAACCAACACGAGTCTTCCAAATAATCAAACGAATGTCTTATGTACGCACAAATTCTTAATTAAAAAAACAATGCAAATAGTAATCAAATGTGTAAGTGGTGACAATTAACTAACACAAATCTTCTAAATAATCAAGCAAATGTTTTAAAAAAGAGTACAATATAAACACTAACCAAATGTTTAAGTGGTGGAGATTAATCAGCATAGGTCTTCCAAATGATTGAACAAATCAAATGTCTAAATGGTGAAGATAAGCCAGCACGGGTCTTTCAAATGGTTAAGCAGATGTCTCATAAATTATTAAAACTTTTAATATTGTTTTTTTTAATAAAGAAAACAATACAAACAATAATTGAGAAAAACAGTAGATAAAAGTAATTACCTTCTTCATGTTAGGTGGACCTCTAATGACCACCTTGATGTTAGGTGGAGCTCCAAACCAGAATGCTCATAACCTCTTTACTCTTGCAACTTAATTTCGTATTGCTTAAATAATATTTAGATGATGTAGCAGCCAGTTGTATAAATGGCATGCTTTGATGGTTTTGTTGTAATTTCTATTGAGTCATCTGACCCTGTATGTTAAACTTTATGATTTCTTTGGACTTTTTTAAAAATAATCTATAATTTAAAAAATGATGATAGATTACTGGATTTAATCTAGATCGATAAACATTTGATCACAATTAATTCCAAAAAAAACCTGTTTCTCATTAAAAATAAAAAATAAAAATAAATTCCTATCTTTTTATTCATACTCTTCTCAGAACTATAAGGCTACATCCTAATATATATATAAAATTTAGAGCTGTCAAATATATATGTCACAAGCAAGTAGTTGCACACGAAGATAAAAAACTATACTGTACAGTCTCAAATAAAAAAACAGGCAGTGTGTAAAATTCTAAGCCGAAAAACTGCTCTCTAACCACTGGAAAATTAATGAAAACTTTAATAACATTCATATTGGCAATAGATTCACTATTTTACAGGAATTGTAATTACATTTACATAAAACTAATAAACTATATAAACACTGCAATAGTGTAATACCTGTATATGGTATAATGTAAGTAGATAGGTTGACTGGATTCAAATTGGAGACATGGAAACAGTGTAGTCAAGCTGCAGGTGCCACGTCAGGCGGATCGTCGTCATCATCGTCATCATCCCCATCCCCATGACACTTCCAACATTTCTCCACCGTACACGTCGGATCATACCATATCCTTGTCGCCAACATTCTCTTCAACTTAAAACCTCTGCTTAACCCTAAAACTCAATAAATAGTATACAATCTTGCTGAATACTAAACCTAAAACTCAGTAGTAATACCAGTGACTAGCATGCCACAATTGTGCATCTTCTTCCCTATTTATGGCAACAAAAGTAGCAAAATGGCCGATCCAGCTGTGGAGGATGATTTACATAAACCACTCGTTCAATGCTACCTGTAGAACACACAGTTTCACACAGCAGACTCGTGTTCTTCACAGTCAATCGTGTGGCCACGGCAGCGGGACACACTCTTCATCATCATGTGTAAATGTACCGTCTCTGATCTTAATGTACTCGTTAGCTGCTCATAATGGAATATTATGGCCACATATGCTTTTCATTAAGAAATATATCATATATTTTTTTTCAATTAAGAAAAAGATCTTAATGAAATACTTGAATAAGACAATCCAAGAATCTAATTTTGTTGCCTACTTAATTAAGGATAAGAAATCAGCCCAATTATTAGACTAATCCATTTTAAATTTATCAAAATCTTTATAAATTAACCACTATGTGATGCACTTACGGTTAAGGGTTCAATAGATATCAATTCTAGACCGCGCAGTGTAGGAAATCAATTCTCAATACTAATAGTGCACACAGTTTATATGCAACAATGGAACAAAACACACATTATCTTTATTGTTTCAATTGAAAAAATTATAGAGCGCCCACACATCCTTATCCCGGCATAGATACTATGAGTGTTATAATATCCGTCTAATCAAGGACGTGGTTCATCTTTACAGTTCTCTACTTAGACTATGCAGTCACTGCAAATATTTCTAATGGCTTCTCTGCAAAGATGCCACCTCTCCTTTAGCTACAGAACTCCTATCTTTGAATTGAACCCCTTCCAAAAATGAGTCCATATCCTTATAAAGACATCCTTTAAGAACTAATATATAAGCTCAATGTTTCAAGTTTCCTATATGTGTGCCAATTCATCTTCCTCTTATGACCCTTCAACTTATAATAGTGTAGTAACCTAAATTTGGTCACAAATATTTGATCATATTTATTTTATCTATTTTTATCCATAGTTAATTTTTGCTTTGTACATATTTTGCTAACTTACTTTATCTTAGACTTGGGAGAGGACCTATTCTATCTTGTAACCATCACCTATCACATACATAAATGATATGATTTCCAAAAGCACCACAATGCATGTATGTATGCCTCAATTAAAACCCAAATTCAAACACATTTCCATAGGGGATAGATATGCCAAATAAGGACAATAGCGATTGTTAATCATGTCCCTATCCAATGATTATGTATATTGCCCACCAATGGTCATATTTTCAAATTAAACCCTCCCTAAAGTTGTCCTCCCTATTTTTAGGCTTCTTACATGTTGTCATCTCGATGAGATTGCTATAAATACACATTCAAATCGCTTATTACACAAGGAACAATTTCAATTAAAAAGACTTATTGACTCAAGTGCACATTGAGAAAAAGTTCCATGTTCTTTTCCAATCAAGTTCCAAGCACTTCAAGCAGACATCAGCCAAGTTTCAAACCATTTTTATGCAGCCCTAATTTTGCATGATCAATTATTCAACCCTATTTTAGGTGCATTCATATAGTCAAAAGAACACGATTGCACGAATCACTTAAGTGGGAGAACTACATTGGGATCTATTTCCATCTTTGAAGTATTGGATATGTTGGTAGCATTCAATCTTCATGTGGTTATTGGAGCCATCTCGGCCCAATTAGACTCCTCTAACCCATGCTCACTAGTCACTCAATCATTGCATGCCCTATTAGGGGATTTAACTTCAATAAGCTACACAGAGATCTCTCATGCATATCCAAAGATGAAATTAGCGCATACATGATTATTTTCCATTATCACATGCGACTATGCCATAAAGTTTTACTTTTTAAAAAGACAAAACTGATAGATAGGGACAACAGTGACAATTGATCTTGTCTTATCCAATATTCATGTCCACGTGTGAGCTTAGATCCAACTTCTGGGAGGATTCTAGGTTTGATCATGTTTTCTTTTGCTTGCATTGTTTCAATCCACACAATCATTCAGACCATTCAAAAATCTATGTTGATCTCTCAATTTCATAGTTTAGTCCTGTTTGCCATTGTTATGTTTTATTTATTTTTATAATTTACTTTTAGTTTATTATTTTAAAGCAGGTTTTCAACACCTTACATTATTATTTTTCATTTATGTGAACTAGGGTTAATTAGAATATTAATTAAAATTCATCACAAATGTTTGGAGAACCCACTTATTGTTTGAACCTTGTCTAACCCTACATCTTCTTTAGAGTTCCAACCTTCTAGGGCTTCAAAACTTTTCCATTTGTTTTTAGTTTTGTCCTTTCCTCTTCTCATTTTCACTTTTTCATACTTTATTCTTAATATAGGTGTCATGGATGCTAAATCAATTACTTTACACCCCCTTGATGGAACTATTATGGCCATAGAAAACAATAAAACCAACAAGTCTAAAGTTGCTCAAGAAAGTGGTTTTGATAATGTAGATGCAAAAGAGTTTAGTCAATGCTTTGATACCCATCTAGATGACATTGAGTCCTTGTTATTTTTAGCATGATAATAACAACATAGACATGATAATGAAATTGCATCTCAAGAACTAAATTATTCTATTGACCAACCCTTTGTAAGCCCTACTACATGTTTTGGTCACTACCATTTTTGATATTGTTATCCCATCCACATCTTTAGATTTGGAGGCAACACATGGTTTACGATAGATTTCTATGCCTAACCAAGTAATCCATTCTAGTCCTTTGATAGCTACTCATACCATACCACACACCTTATCTATTGCACAATCTTTCGATCAAATAGTTATATTTATAAAAACCAAGGTGTTTCAATTAGAGCAAGGTATCCTAAAGGCTAGCCAATCATTAGATTCTCATGCTTTAATTTATAATATTTTAGCATATGATATTGCATCATATCTTTTACCCACCATATTTGTAGCTCTTAGGCTTCCTTTATATGAGGTTAAAAGAGATCCTAAACATCTAAGATATTTTCATGCATCATGTTTGGATAAAACATTTAATGGTAAATTGCTAACTAAATTATTTTAAAGGAGCTTAAAATACTATGCTTTGTGTTGGTTTTATGATTTACATGCTCAATTTGTGAATGAATAATCCTTTAGCTGATTTAATTATCAAACACATTTCTATCAAAATTGATGAGAAACTATTGTATGCATAAATTTATAAGCTTAAATAAGGAGATAATGAACCTAATAGTAAGTATATGCTTTGTTACAAGACTATGTTGGCTAAAATGAGTAATGCATAGTCAAACAATGAACTACAAGATATAATCAAACAAATATTGCATGCTCTGTTTCATGAGTCAATTATATTTAAGAAGTTTAAGTCATTTAAAGATATTTGTCATACTATAAGAGATTATTAAAAAAAAAAATTAAACTTCTTTCTTTGAACAAGCTCAAGTACACATCTACACCTACTAGAATTGCTACAACCAAATTTCAAAGGAAACTATATTATAAAGATAAGACACATATACTAAAGTAGAAGTAAATATACAAGTCAATGTTATTTCTCAACATACTACTTTAAAGTGGGTTTCTTAGATAAATTGATAAAAAGATTACTTGAATACCACTTAATCACTTTGCCTCCTCCATATGAAGTTGACATTAATAAACCACAAAGTAAATTATTTGATAACAATGCATCTTGTGATTATAATCAATGTAATGGTCATTCTACAAAAAAATTTATAAAATCAGACATCTTATTCAAGATCTTATTAACAATAATGTCATATAGTTAGACACACTTACAGAGGAATCAAAGCCTCAACAAAAAGACAATGCTAAGCTCAATATTTTAAATGATTCATTTCCTAAACATGATTCCAATAAGGATACTTAAAATTTTCCTCATAATTACAATGCTTATCCACCTCCTGAATCATATGATCTTCCTTTAGATGGAATTATTGGTCTTATTTCTCCAAATGTTACACCATGTCCTATGATTACTTTTGATAATAGTGAAATAGTTGACAATGATTCTAATTTTCATGTTATTTGCATAATAACTCATATTGATCAATAATTTATTCATAAATTTTGCTAGTAGATAATGGATCAAGATAAATTCATGTATAATTACATCACATCATTCATTAGGTTACACACAAAGTGACATATAAGTAACTACTAAAACTATTCAGAGTTTCGATGGTAAGCAACAAACCACTTTGGGACATATTGTATTACCTCTTCAAGTGGGCCCTATTATATAATTTGCTTATTTTGTTATTTAATAACAAATTACAATTTTTGATATGATATTGGGATGCCCATGGTTGCAAAATAATTGTGTTATATCTTCTACATTTCATAGATGTTTGAAATATATTTATTGCAGTCAAGTTGTTATGATTTTAGGGATCAAGTATGAGTATTTTATTCATTCCATACTACCTCTTCCTTCCCATCCACCACCATAGTTTAATAATACATTTATGAAAAATCAAATTGTGTTTTTGGCATCTAAGAAAAAATATTATAATCAAGCAGTGAAAATGGATCAAAAGAAAACAAATAAAAATCATTTTTATCTGAAAAATGTGTCTCCTTTTCCATAATTAGACACACTTAAAACATCTCATAGATCCATTTATTTTACTCAAGAAAACATGAATAATCATTCAAACAATTTTATCACTAAATATGATACATTTAATTATTCTCATATTGAAAAATCTAATACTTTTCACTTAGAGAATGTGAGACATTTGTTGCTCATCGCTAATTGTTTTGAATCCTATCTTGATGGACTAATAAGATAGTTTGTGCATGGTCAAATAAATAAAATAAAAAATATATACAAATACAATTCAAAAATTAAAAATTTGATTATACATAATTCTAATTTATTGTATCTTATTCTTCCATTTAGTTGCATTGGTGATCATTTGATCCATTATTTTATGCCCTTGGTTTTTAGTGACTTGTTGGCCCCTTGGCCCTTATATTTTTTCCTTATAGATTTCGATAATCTCAAAATATTGATCAATATTTATAACATATATATTCATCTATCTCCTTGCACATTGTTTGGCCAAAATTCTATCAGTTTGCTTATAGAATATGAACACCCAAAACAAGATAAAAAGTTTGACCACTATTATCCTAGTTAGTTGATTATGTCCTTTAGGTCTGTATACCCAAAATCTGAAATTTAATTAAAAAAACCTTAATTATTTCAATGTTTAGATAAATTACTCAGTATCATGCAATTTCATGTCTTTCATGTAAATTTTGTTTCAAGCTCTATTGTTCATTCATGCAACATCTATTGACTTGAGTGTATATTTGATGAAATGATAATTTATAGTCAATTATTTTTAGACATTTTGTAGTCTCTTAAAGATTTATAATATTTCTAATTAACATTCCATAAGAGGTAAATTCCTTATATTTATCTAATTCTAATCTTTTCTAGTGCATCTCTTTCATTGACACTTGTTATGACCTATCCAAATTAGTCTTCTTTCTTCTATTTTCATCACCTTTTATTTCATTTTAGTGTTTGTGGTTTCCACTTTATATATATTTTTTTAATCATATATTCTCAAAAATGTAAAAACATTCAAATATTTTAAAAATCCAAAATCAAGCCCTAATCATGATTAGAAATCTAGTTTATATCTTTCGAATATGTTATTTATCTCATGATTGGTAGATAACATATTATTCATATATCTCACATTCATTTCATAGGGATATATGAAGTTTTTTGTAGTACTTAAAAACACTTATAACTATTAATATGTTAGACTCTTCTCTACCCATTAACCTTGCTAAGCTAGGGGCATTTTATTCATAGGTGATAATATGCATATTATCATTCTATAACCCATATAATATTGATCTTCCATATTAAGTGTATCAAGTTGGGGGATAATTACATGGACATTTTAGCATAAGTTTACATAGTATTTCATAATGCATATGCTTTATAACAATAATACATGCATGTTATGATTTCTAGGCTCATTAAACATCGAGCCTATATTACATACATGCTATAATTCATATGTATTATATCATGTACGTATTTTTCTATGAAAATTAAAATTAACAAAATTTTGGAAGTTTAAAATATTAAATAATTAAATTGAATACATGGTATAACACATACACACAACAACATGAAATCACTATAGTTCATATGCATTATGGATCAATGAAAGCATTGAAGGGGGTATACTATAAAAAGGGGATGAATTAGAATGTGGGTGGGCGAGGCTAGTTTACTAAAATAAATGTTTAGTATAGGTTACATTTATATTCTTTATACTTTAAATTTATTTTAATAGATATAAGAAATTAGGGTCACTTGAAAACTAAACGAGTTGGTCTCACAACTACATACCTTATGATGTAGGAGATAATTTTTAAAAATCCAATATGGTCAATACTTAGACATTTTCAAGAATTCATTTTTTAACCTAGGTATTATAGGGCATAAATTTTGTAATTGATGTCTATTTTGGGTAACATATAGTTATTTTGTAGGTTTTTATGCCTTCTTGATTGCTTGTTGGCATTTATAAGATTCCTATGTTTCTCAAAATTAAAGTTGACAAACCACTCACTTTGAATTTAATCCAAAGTGGTGTGATTGGAATAGCATAGGTCACATTGATGACCCACACACATCAAACAATAACTTTGTATGAATTTCACTTGTTCATCATCCCTCTTTTATCCCTAATCACTTTTTCTTCATTCCTTATCATCCATAATCAATCCCTCCTCATCCCTCATCATCCCTAATCACTCTCTCATTGACCCTCACCATCCCTCATCATCTCTAAACACTCTTTCATCATCCATAATCACTACCTCATTGATTCTCAACATACCTTATCATCCCTAATCATTGGTTCATCATCCTTAATCATCCCAAATCACTCATCTTCTTTCCTCATTATCCCTAATCACTCCCCCATGGACCCTCACCATCCCTCATCATCCTTAGTCACTAATTAATCATCTCTCATCATCCCTAATCATTCCATTCTCATAGCTCATTGTCCCTAATTAATCCCTCATTAACCCTTACCATCCCTCATCATCCCTAACCACTCCCTCATCATATTTAATTACTCCCTTATTTACCCTCATCATTCATAATAAATCCCTCCTTTCCCATCCTCATCCTTAATCACTCCCTCTAATACATTGATGATGGGTGTAGTAACTTCTTTCTTATGCCCATTATATTATATTCCAATTCTAAATTATACTCACTCAAATAAATCCCAAAGAAATTTTTTTGCCCAAATAAAATTTTCTTTCACTCATCCTCTTTCAATCAAATAACAAATTAAGAAATATCATCTGATTGTCTAGTGAGATTCAAAGATCTATATGGTGATCCACACCCAGACCATGGAAAGAGTGTGTATCCAAAGCCCCGAGCTAGAATAAATAGGTGAGAAAGAGATAAAATGGTGGAATGAAATTTAATGTATTTCATATATAATGGGATTTAGGCATCTCATAATCTCAATCCCAAATTTGAGAATCCAAATTTATATCTATATAGATAGGGTTAATTAGAGACTAGTTGATAATTCCAATCCCGACCCCATAGTTGACTTCTCATTTTATCTATATGTCATTGAGAGTATGTCCATAATAGACCAGATTTATAGCTAGATAAATATGTGGCCATAAATCTATTAGAGTGCATTCCACTATAGTAGCCAGTATACCCAACCCAATCTATACCCAACTTAATCTATGAAATTAATGAAGGGCATATGCCTTAATCCAATGTATCAGGGAGGGGCTACTTATAGATATCAAGGGAAGTTTTCTCTCCCAATATCTAACTTTAATTTTATTAAGGAATAAATATAAAGGGAATTTTTCTTTTTTATAGATATCTTTGTTCTTACCCTGCTTACTTAGTTATTCCCTCCGTGATAATGAAAGGAAAGCTTGTTTCCCATTATATAAATTTGTTCTTATCTTACCTACTTTCCCTATCTGGAATAGATTATTAACTGTCAAGGGAAGCTTAATTACCATTATATAGCTTGTTTATATTTGTTCCGTGCCTACTTAGCTATGCCTTACCTACTTAGATTTTTTTGTTGGCAAGGGAAGCTTTCTTCCTGATAAATATAATGATAAATGAAGTTTTTAATCATATTATGTATGTAATAGATCTATACCATTGAGTATGCCCTACATACTTTCCCTACTTGAGTATGCCCTAGTGATTGAATATATGATCCATATATTGATCGTGAGTAATCCCTACCTAAATAATCGAGCCACGTCTTGATTTTGACTATGACCCTACTAATTTATTTCCCTACCTACCTTATTTTACTTGAATATGCCCTACCTACATATACTTATTTCCCTACCTACTTTACTATGTTGTACCTGATAAAATACCCAAGCCATAGCATGATCTTGAATAACCATATCTAATCCTAACCATATATATCTTACTTTACCATATATTTAATACTTGATACTTAATTGAATACTTGACTAAATATTTAAGCCATATCTTGAAAGGAAAGGGGGAATTATAACTTACATAGAGAAAGGAGTGATTATGGATGATCTGACATAATAAGAAAGCCATTGAACTCACCATAAGGGTATTGAAGGGAGTGATTATAGATAATGAGTGATAAGGAAAGAGTGATTATATATGATGAGGTTCAACGAGGTAGATATTATTGATGATAATGGATGAGGAGGGAGTGATAAGGGATGATTATGGAATGACTAGGTATGTTGAGGGTTGAAGAGGGAGTGATTAGGGATAATGAGGGATGATAAGGGAATGATTACAGATAATTAATGATGATAAAAATTTATTGTTTTATATCTATATGTAGGGTTACTATATATATTATCTAGGTGACCTCTACCCTATGTGTGTAATACTAGTTTGTTCCATTCCTTCTTATTAAATGGGCACTAAAAAACATGCTTCATATGAGGGGGAATTGACCCAAACATATATTGAAAGGAGATGGCTAATGTTAACTTATATAGTAAGGAGTGACTAGGGATGATTGGTCATAATAAAAAATACACTACACCCATCATAAAGGTATTAGAAGGAGTGATTACAGATAAAGAAAGAGTGATTAGGGATGATGAAGGATAATTAGTGTCACTAAAGGAGTGATTAGGGATGAGTAGGTATGAGTATTAAGTTATTAGGGATGATTATGTATGATAAGGGAGTGACTAGGGATGATGAGGGTCAATGCATGAGTGATTATGGATAATGAGGGCTAATGAGAAAGTGATTAAGGCTGATGAGAGATGATGAAAAAATCTTGCATTGTATATACTTATAGGGATAATATCTACTATCTAGGTGACCTTATATAACCCATGTGTGAGACTATTTTTTTAATTCCTCCTTATTTAATGGGAACTAAAACACATGTTCATGGTTAAGAAGGAATATAATGAATTTTAAGCATGTATTTTAGTGCCCTTTTAATAATAAGGAATGGAATGAATTAGTATTGCACACATGGGGTAGAGAAGGTCACCCAAATAATAGATATTACCGATATATATATATATATATATATATATATATATATATATATATATATATATATATATATATATGGTGCAATAATTTTTAATTGTCCCTTATCATCCTTAATCATTCCCTCATCATCCCTCTTTGTCTCTAATCACTCCCTCATTGACCCTCATCATCCATAGTTAATCCATCATCATCCCTCATCATCCATAATCAGATACTCCTCATCCCTTATCATCCCTAATCACTTCCACAATTACACTAATCATCCTTAATCATCCTTAATCACTCTTTTTTCATCCCTAATCAATCCTTTCAATACTTATATGGTGGGTGTAGTGTATTTCTAATTGTGCCTGATCATCCCTAGTCACTCCTTTATCTATATAGGTTAGAATTCCCATTCTCCTTTCAAGATATGTCTTGGTCAATTCCATCTCATTTGAAACATGTGTTTTAGTTCCCATTCAATAAGAATGATGAAATGAATCAATTTTGCACTTGTGGGGTAGATAAGGTCACCTAGATAATAAATATTACCCCTTATATAGATATAATGCAATAATTTTTTATCATCCATCATCATCTTTAATCACTCTCTTATTGGCCCTCATTGTCCCTAATCACTCCCTCATCGACCCTAATCATCCCTAGTCATTACCTCATCATCCCTAATCACTCCTTCCTTATCCCTTATCATCCATAATCACTCTCTCATTGACCCTCATCATCCCTCATCATTCATAATCATTACTTTCCCATACCTCCTCATCCTTAATCACTCCCTTTAATACCTTTATGGTGGGTATGGTGGCTTTATTATTGTGTTTGATTATCCCTAGTTCCTTATTTATCTATATAAGTTATAATTCCCCATATCCTTTCAAGATATGGCTTGGGTATTCAATCAAGTATTCAATTATGTATCAAGTATTAAATATATGTTTAGGTAAGATATATACATTTAGGATTAAATACAAGTATTCAAGATCAAGATATGGCTTGGGTATTTTATTAGATAGGGCATAGTCAAGTAGGTAGGGAATACTCAAGTAGGTATCTCAAGTAGGTAGGGAAAGAAAGATAGGTTTTTATGTCATACTTACGTAGGTAGATTAGGTAAGGAATACTCAAATATGGATAATTTTTTGGATGGACCCTAAAATCTTACTATAAAATCTTGGCAAATCTTTGGCAAAATCACCATGCTAGTATAAATTGATTATTAATTTTTATTAGCTCTTTCAAAAGACTTATAAATAGTTGGCGAATCAAGCATCATATTCAAATCAAAAAATAATGGTGAAAATCCAAGTTAAACCCCTTCCCCAAACACATTCATGGGGAAAATATGCTTGAGGTGGAATAACGATTATGATCAATGGATACCCTATGATTTTTAGAATGGCTAGTTTACTTTGCCTTGTGAAATTGGGGGTTGTCTATAAATTTCAAACACCTACCTGAGTTGATAAATCCAAGCAAGGAAGAAATGAAATATAACATGAATAATAATTTCTACAGACCCATCCCAAACCTAAACCCTAAATAGGTGTGTGAAAGTCTAAAAAAAATTTATCACCACATCAATACCCAAACAACATTCAAAATATTTTTGAGATATTTTTAATCTCATTACTAATCAAACAATCCCAAATAAATGCAAATATCTTTTTGATATCATTACTAAACAAATAATCTTGTATGATAACCAAATTGTGTCTAATATTAAGGGTTTTGATATAAGATAACAAAGGGTTTTCACACTATGACCAAAGATATGATGAAAAAAATAACATAAACATAGTTAAAATCTCTTAAAAGATAGGTAGAATTCATTAAAAGTGTGAAAACATTTACAGATATGTACATCTTGTATTTCTTGCTTAGATTGTAATTCATTATTGGCTACTTAGACTCTTCTTTGGCCTCATTTTAAAATTATTGCTCACTTTACGATACTCATGACATGTAGGACTTGTATTTATTACTTGGATTTTACTTAATTTTTGGATTCTTAGACTCTTCCTTGGTCGCCTCTTGAAACTGTCACTTACTTCATGATTCCCATGACCACAAAGGAATAAAAATTTAATAGAAATGAAGTTATATGATTTTAGGTTTTAAGGTTTTGCGGTTATAGGATTTTAATAAATTTGAATCACTTATGTAGATTTATTTTATAAGAGGTGATTTATGTTAATTAAAAAACCAATGGAGAAAGAGGTTAGAGGGTGGGAAGTCTAAAGTTGAGATCATGTTTACAGTTCCTTATTTATAATGATTAAAATTTTCCTTATTTTTAAAGATTAAATTTATCCATTTTAAGTGATAAATTTTATGGCCATATGAAAATGTATAAATTAAGTAAAAACCTTGGTATGTCTCTCAAAAGACCAACCAGATAATATAATAAATTGAGTATAAAAGAAGTTGTTACAAAAAATCAATGTATAGAGTATAAACCAACTATGGGCCATAGGATAAGACAAATATGAAATGCAAGGATAACATAACTAAAAAATATTTTCATAGTTTTAAATTATAAACTATATAATAAGGTCTGCTAAAATGTCTTAACCACATCCATATTGGCCTTTCAAATATTTTTAAATTTAAATTAACAAACCATATTGAACAAAATATAATTATTACCTAAAACATTTGAAAACAAAATGCAGTATGATCATGAGGCTTTGTTGCATTTATTTAGTTTGTTCTTTGTGCATTGTTTAAAATAAGGATCTTGCATGTCATTGTTTATTAGAAGAAATCAATTTCTTGTTTGTTTATAATAAGTATGTGGTAAAGACCAACAAGATAATATAATAAACTGAGTATAGAAAAAATAGTGACAAAAAATCAGAGTATAGAGTATAAACCAACTATGGGGCCATATGGTAAGACAACTATGAAAAGAGAGGATGAAATAATTTTAAAAAATATTCAAAATATTTTCATAGTTTTAAAATTATAAACTATATAAGAAGGTCTGCCAAAATGTCTTAATCACATCAATATTGACCTTTCAAATATATTTTTATTTTTAATTAATAAACCATACCAATCAAAATATAATTATTATCTTAAATATTAAAAAAAAAATACAATATGATGATGAGGATCTGTTGCATTTATTCATTTTGTTCTTTGTGCATTGTTTAAAATAAGTATCATGCACTTCATTATTTCTTAGAGGAAATTGATTTCTTGTGTGTTTAAAATAATTATGTGGTAAATACCAACCAGATAATATAATAAAATGAATATAGCAAAAATAGTGACAAAAAATCAAAGAATAGAGTATAAACCAACTATGGGGCCGTAGGGCAAGACAACTATGAAAATTAAGGTTGACATAACTAAAAAATATATTCAAAACATTTTCATTGTTTTAAAATTACAAAATATATAATAAGGTCACCAAAATGTCTTAGCCATATCCATATTGAACTTTCAAATATTTTTTTATTTCAATTAACAAACCATGCCAACCAGAATATAATTATTACCTTAAACATTTAAAAAATTAAATATAGTATGATCATGAGGATTTGTTGTGTTTATTTAGTTTTTTATTTGTGCATTGTTTAAAAGAAGTATCTTGCATGTCAATATTTCTCAAATTAAATCAATTTATTGTTTGTTTAAAATACATGTGGTAAAGACCAACTAGATAATATAATAAACTAAGTATAGTGTTTAAGTAGTTTTTCATTTTCTTTTTAAATTAAATATTACTTACTAAAATTTGAAATAAAATAGGGTTTATGGGGAATACCTATAGATTGGAAGATGTTATGCACCATTTTGAATCCAATGATAGTGAGAGCTCCTTTTTGGCTAGGAAAGTTAACCTGCACACATATAAATACTTGGCATAAATGGATTAATAGATAATTGGGTGGAATGATTGATACGAGATCGGATCTAAGAAGTGGTAAACTTCCTTAGAAGGATGTCAATCCACTAGTTATGAAATTACGTAAATAAAAATCATATGAAATTATAATGATAAGTGATATGATAATAATATTGATTATGATTCAGTCCTCAAATAAGCTCTCAATGTAAATAAAATATTCCTCCCAATAAGCAAAAGCAAAATCTACATCATCTTGTATAGCATCTATTTTTTCTTTAGTGGATTCAAGAGAGGATGAATAAATGATTTCACAGAGGGATAGCTCAAAATCTATATTATTCTATTCCATAAACAAAGGTTAGGGAACTATGGGGAGATTAATAATAATATTTATGTCATGAACTAAACTCGATAGAGTCATCTACAAGTAGAAGGCCATGTTCAAATAAAAGTAATCAATAAAGGATTGAAAATAAATTCTAAGTATTAAGGTCTCAAAATTTTTGAATT
The DNA here is from genome assembly GCA_037957365.1 of Torreya grandis. Classification (NCBI taxonomy): domain Eukaryota; kingdom Viridiplantae; phylum Streptophyta; class Pinopsida; order Cupressales; family Taxaceae; genus Torreya; species Torreya grandis. Next base: position 1,369,282 of record JARHVA010004850.1, on the reverse strand, counting down.
AAACATAGTAGATCGATGTCGATTCCAACAAGATCAGTGCTGATCAGTACAATTGGTGCCGATTCAAAATGAATCAATGTCGATTGTGTCTGTGACTGAGTTTAATAACATAGAGAGAAAAATGAGATAGATTTGGTAACAAAAGTTGATAAATGGATAGAGAGGGATGTTAATAATATTTTAATAATTAAATAAATGGATAACAAAATACTAATTAATAGAGAATGATAAAATGTAATATGATAACTTACCTTCAATCGGCTTATGATCAAAATGAAATTCTTCCATAGGCACAGGAAATTGCTTGATTTGCACAAAGGATATGACTTGAATGCCACAAAAATCTATCAAAGTGTCGTTAGAAACATCAAAAAATCTCTAGGTATTCTTACAACACTTTGAGGCTCCAAGTTTTTAGGTCCAGAATGTAAAGATAGGCTGAGTATTTATGGATCGATTCCAATCCAAAGAATCAGTGTTGATCATTAGCAAATCATTATTGATTCACCCAAAATGGTGCCTTTGTTTTAACTATGGGTAAAAGTAGCTCATATATGGGTGGAGTTTTTCTTAATGACTTTACATAGGGTAAAGTGGTTAGAGGTAGATTCCTAGGCTATAAATGGATTTAGGAGGTTGGGAGTGGTGAAAATGTAAAAGTAAAGGTTATTTACCGAGATAGTAAACAATCAATAAACTAAACCTTAGGATAGGGTTTATTTAGGATATTTAAATAAATAGGACATATGAAACCTAATTAATCATCCTTAGGGTATGAAATTATAGTGTCTACATTTTCCCCTTTTTGTTGAGAAGTTTATAGCAACTAGTTGTGAGATAAAAACTAGGAGGGTTTTGATGCCCCAAGTATGTGAGGAGGTATTCCCCTTCAAACTAAGAGCTAGTGTAGGATAATGAGATGGTAATGGGTTTGAAATGATATGGATGGATAATATAGGATGAAGATCTAAGAGATAAAAATGAATGTAAATGACATGAATTTTCAAATAAACAACTAGTTTTCACTTATAAGGATAGGGGTATTACATACAAAAATGCCCCAAGGCTAAAAAAATTACCACCATTATGAATAAGTGGTTTTAATTAAAGGCTACCAAGAAATAAATGATAGGGAGATCTAACTAAAGCATCTATTATGATGAAATTTAGGGAACCACCCATAGACATATTATCACAAGGTGAAACATGATCTTTTAGGATCCACTAGGGATTTTCCTCTAATAGAGGCTGAGCCAAGATAGGTTGTGGGACCATTACGGGGTCAACGTTCACTAACCGAAGGTGTTATGTGTAAAATATCATAATTTTAATGGTTATGATCTACTTGGCTTGGGTACAAGACTATCTATTGTGAAGCATACAAGTAAATGCAAACAAGGGGTTGAGGTCAATCGCATGGATTAACATTAATCATTTATATAGCTATAAATAATATGTTCCAAATTTCATTTTATTATTGCCTAAATATCAATTAGATTTAATGAACTTGGATGGTTTATGTTAGATGGATGGATGGTGCTTATGGATTTGTTATAAGATATACAATAAAAAGAGTAACCAAGGTGGATTTCAACTCCTTAGTTTGTTTATATTATGGTGAGGCATGAGTTTCTTTATGATTTATTTACTTTGTATGCATGTCTAATGCTAATGAATGCCTTTGTGATCATCAATCAACCAAGCCTAGGATTCTTGAAAATGGGAAATGATATGAATATGGGTAGATATGGATTTAGGATTATGTTATCTCCTTAGGTCATAGGTTAAGTATTGGTGTACTGATGACAATAGGACTAATTGGGGCCAAACCATGTTTACTTTTAGTGCAGACTGATCAATACGGGAAGTCTACTAAATTTTAAAATTTGATCGATGCAAGAAGCTTTCTTGGGATATTATTTGAATTTTGATTTTATATTTTGATGGGCATGCTTTGATAAGTTTTAGATAATATAGGAAACTTGATCAATGCAAGAAGCTTTCTTGATTTTTAATTTTGGATATCCATCCTTTAAGGGAGTGGTTTATATATATTTTATGAAAAGTTGTCATTCAAGGGTGCAGTCTACACTTTTATGCTTTTATGAATAGTTATCCTTTAAGGGAATAGTCTATAATTTTTCCCATTGCTTTTTTTATCCCATATTACTGATTTTGAATTAAGGGAAACATGGATTGACTTTGAGTTGGCCTAGGTCATGTTCTTGAAGACAACACAGTGACATAAGGTAATATTGTGATCCTTATAATGGAAAATAATGATTTGGGGATCCAACCTATATATAGGCAGAGTGTATCTAGTAGAAAAATGTTATGAGTAGAGCTAAGGTACTCACATTTAAGGTAATTAATAAAGTTTTATCAGATGACCACATAATTTTATATCATTATAGGCTATATGTGTGGGCTTTATGGATATAAGAAATAATAAGCTTGAGTTGACTTGTGGATAGCCAAAACTATTAATGATAAATAGAGTGTAGATGTAAAGCATTGTGAGACTCATTTCTATTTTGACTTCAAGGGATACCAAATGGTATGCCCCAAATCCATATGATCCAAGTCAATTAGGAGTAAATTCTTCTCTATTACTGTTTTCCCATACTTATGACATGTTAATTTATGAGGATTGATCTAATCCCCCATACATTAAATGGCTACAGAGGTTAGAATAACCTAAGGGAGGTAGCCTCTCTGAGGATAAGGTGATAAGCATGTTGTTGAGTAGGATGACCATACAATTGAGGAGTCAGATGGCTATCAATGTTCATAATCAATACTCCCCTAGTGATAGTTGCTTAAAATGATATGGGTTTATTGAGATAGTGTGGGCTTAGCCTTCATATGCATATTTGAGGAATCAATATAATATAGAGGTAAGAGCCCTCATGATGGGTTTGTTAGCATTGGTTGGATTTGGAGCTTTAGGATCTTGTGTCTATGATAGTGGAGCCATATCAATGGTGTTTATCTATAAGAAGGGTTTGTCTATCAAGGTAAGAAATAAATTTTGGTTTTGATTTGATAACTCTTGTGAAGATATATAAGGAGTGAGTTGTGTTTCCTAGTCAAATATGGGATTGAGGTAAAATTCCTCATTTAAAAGGTTATCATCCATAAAAGATCTTGAACTATGGCTTTAAATGCATTATAATTTTCAATATCATGGCCAGGAGTCCTATGATAGGCACGCATCTTATGTTCCCTATACCAGGGAGGTGTTTTAGTGTGGGGATTGAAAGGCTTGAGGAGTGGTAAATAAATGAGGGATGCTTGGAAAATTTGGTTAAGAATGGTAGTGTATGACCCTCATAAGGGGTCTAGTTATGGCTTATCATCCTTTTGGGGTATGAAATTTTGAGTTGATTTAGCTTTGGCATTTGTCATCTGGATAGGATTATTAGGAGGTGTTCTCTTTGTGTCTTTAAGTGAAATATTTCAATGTTTAGAGGTGGAGGATTTGGTCTAAGGTTTTGGTGTCAATAAGATAGGAGGATACTTTTGGATAAGATCTTTAGAGGGTGACTTAATGATCATGATAGACCATTGGACCGAAGGGTAAGGTCCTAAAATGGATGGCTTACTTTGGATTAGAGGCATTGTTAATTTTCCCTTTTTAATACTATTAGATGTGCTAGTGATATTATTTTAACTTGATTTAATGTTTTTACCTTTAGATGGTGATGGGAGATCTAATCTAATTGGTGGGTGTTGGAAAGATTTTTCTTTTGGGATAACCAAGTATTTATTTGGGTTTTCTTTTTTATCTTCTATTTTTGGAGTGGAGTTGTGAATATATTTAATAGATCCATCCTTTGGGGTATCCCATGTAATGAAGTCAATGGAGTTAGAATGGGTGATGGGGATGGTTTCAATTGGCTCATATTGTTTTGTCCCCAAGGTATCTCCTACAGAGGTTTGATATTTTAAGGGATGAGTTTGGAGACACCGTAACTTCTTATGGTAGAAGTTGGTCTTTGATAGTATTTATCATGTGAGTTCCCTATTGTTGGGGTCTTCAGTGTGTGTTTGTATGAAGTTTGATGAGGAGGGATGATTTGGAAATGGCTATCTATATATTTATAAGGAATAACTTGAGGGATGATTGGGGTTATCTAATTGAATTTCCCCTCTATCAATAAGATTTTGAACTAGACTTTTGAAGTAGTGGAATCTATTAACATCATGACCTATTACACGATGATAGTTTAAAAATTCATTTTCCTTAAACCAAAATTGTTTAGGATAGGAATCATCACCAAGCCCAATTAGAATAAGCTCAATGACAAAGGCCTTCAAAATCTTATCAAGGATGGAAGCGTAGGATTCCCATAAAGGTGTATACTTTCTAGGAGTAAATCATGTGGGTGATCTTCAAGGTTGTGTCTGATAAGAGGAATTACTAAATTGGTTAGGTATCGATGGAGGGGAAACATTTATTATTATAACAAGATTGGAATCTCCCTTTGGCTTGGGGTTGTTGAGTTCCTTAAAGGATTCTCATTTAGTTTTTTGGTTCTACAATCTAACTTCACCTTACTTGAGGGCTTGAATTTCTAGCTTTTGAGCCATAACAAAGGCTTCATCAAAAGTTTTAAAGGATTGTATTTGGAGTGTAGATGAGATATGCCTAGCACAAGACTTAGAAAATAATTCAATAATTTCTAGTTTGGGAAGAGAAAAAGATAATTGATTGACAATGTTATAGCATCGAGAAACAAATTTGATAATGGATTCATCTTCAAATTGTCAAATAACACATAAGTTAGTGATGGTTATTTTCCTTATGATGTTTATCAAAAAGTGCTCTAGGAAAATTTGAGCTAATTAACTAAAGGAAAGTAGAAAGTGTTGGGGAATAGAGCTATACCAATCTAAAATTGGTCTAGCTAATGATATTGGAAAATTTCTTAAGAGGAGGGTATCATCATGGGCTATGAGGTAACATGCATATCTAAATTCTCTAAGGTGCTACTAGGGATCTTCCTTGTTTTGAGATTTGGTAAATTTAAGTAGTTTTCACTGTGTCAGATATGGTTGGATAGGCATTTTTGGGTTTGTAGGCTCATTGCAAATTTGTTCATAACAGGGTAAACCTTTATTTCCCAAGGTGGATGCTTATAGATGGGACATTCTATCCATAAGGATGCAAAGGATGTCTAATTGAGGATCATGTGGGGGAAGAACACTTAGGATGTTAGGAGGGGTGTAATTCTATTGAGGATGTTGTTGTGGAGGTAACAACATGGGAAGCAATTGGGCTAGGTAGTAACCAATGGTCATGGTGTCATTTGATGGAGTTGAGGTAATATAGGGATGATATTCGGAGGGTATGGATTGCTAATAGTATGTATTGAAAGATGATACATATTGATATTTTGGAGGTATTTGAAAGGATTGTGGTGAAGGTATTATATGTTTAGGACTAGAAGCCACATGTGTCTGGATTGGTGGAAGTGTCGTAGGTATGAAAAATAGTAGGTTTTGTAAGGGGTTTGTTGGTGGTATCTATGACACAGGTTACAAAATAATAAGGTTATGGGTTTTAATGGTAGTTGTGGAAGGATTGGATGTTTTTAGGGGTGGTTGGTTTGTTCCCACATTATTGGTGTAAATATGAAGACTATTAGTTATTGGTGGTGGTATTATGTTGGTGTTATTTGCTTCATGAAGACTAGTTGGTGGTGGTGTTTGAGGGCTTGTAGTTGATACCATAGCCACTAAGTGTTTATCAAATCCTTCTAGAGGTACGATATATCTAAATAGATCATATTTAGGAAGGGAATATATAGGGATATGTGTTGCTTGTAATGTAAGATAGGGGTTAAGGGATATTGGTTTGTTATCTAAAATGGTAGCAAACCCAAGGTCTCCATGACGATAGAACTATGGATGCCTAATTCTTGATGGATTTGGGAGATGTAGGGGGGCTTGGAAAATATTCCATTGAGGAATATGAATGCCAAGAAAAAATAAATGCAAAACACAAACAAGTGTAATATTTTTTTGATATATCTCACTTTAGTGTAAAAAGGTGCACACACTACAAAAATTCCTTAAAAAGATTTTACTTTTTAGCTTTAAAGTGTGATAAATGAAAATATAAGGTTATTGAGGGTCTTAAAAATTAAAAATCTAAGGATGGTTTTAGGTTTTTTAGGCTTGAATAAATTTATGTGTTGGAATCGATACTTGGCTTGGTATTTGGGCTTACCCCCTCACTTCACACACCATAACTTAAGGGTGTCTGTTGCTTAGCTAGTATATATCAAAATACCAGGGTTTATACTTAGCCAAAGTACTAAGTTGGTTCTCCCCTTGCTGGTGAAATCTAAGTGGGATAGTTGGGAAGAAGGTTATCGCTAGGTTTTGAAATCCCATTTGTTTCCCTTATGTCAATGTTTTGATGAGTTTTTTATGCATGTGATTGAGTCTGAGTGAGAGAAGTGATAACTATGGTAAATTAACTACCTAGATTATTCTATATGAATTACCTAAGCAAGCAAAAATGGATGTAGATATTTTTAAAATTTAGAAAGGAAAAAAAAATGGATTTTATTAATATAACAAATAGAATAAAGGGAGAGAAAGATAAATAAATTCATAATGAATTTTACTAAGAAAATTGAGACCTTATGGGTCCCACCAGGCATTCCAAAATGTTTAGTTAGTTTTTCATTTTCTTTTTAAATTAAATATTAATTAATAAAACTCAAAATAAAATAGGTTTTATGGGGAATACATATGGATTGGAAGACATTACACATTATTTTTAATAAAACAATAGTGAGAGCTCATTTTTTGCCAAGAAGGCTAACCTGCACACATGTAAATACTTGATAAAATGGATTAATAGATAATTGGGTGGACTGCTCAATATGAGATCAGATCCAAGAAGTGATAACTTCATTAAAAGGATGTCAGTCCACTATTTATGAAATTAAGAAAATAAAAAGTATATGAAATTATAATATATAAGTGATACAATAAAAATATTGATTATGATTCAATCCTCAAATAATCTCTCAATGTAAATAAAATATTCTTCCCAATCAGTAGAAGCAAAATCTACATCATCTTGTATAATAGATAGTTATTCTTCAGTGGCTTTAAGAAAGGGTGAATAAATGATTGCATAGAAGGATAACTCAAAGGTTATATCATTATGATCCACAAACAAAGGTTGGGGAATTATGGGCAGATCAATAATATTGGTTACATCATGAACTAAACTAGGTAGAGTCATCTACAAGTAGAAGGCCATGTTCAAATAATAGTAATCAGTAAAGGATTACAAATAAAAGTTGAGGATTAAGGTCTTAAAATTTGTGAATTAAACATAATATATCAATGTCAATTTTGATAGGATCAGTGTTGATCAATAGAATTGGTGTTGATTCAAAATGAATCATTGTCGATTCTCTTTATGAATGAGTTGAATAAAACAAAGAGCAAAATGAGATAGATTTGGTAATATAAGTTGATAAATGGATATAAAGGGATGCTAATAATATTTTAATGATTAAATAAATGGATACAAAAATACTAATTGACATAGAATGATAAAATGGAATATGATAACTTACCTTCGATTGGCTTGTGTGAAGAATGAAATTCTTCCATAGACACAGGCAATTGCTCAGGTTGCACAAAGGATATGACTTGAATGCCACAAAAATCTAGTAGAGTGTCATTAGGAATGTCACAAAATCTCTAGGTATCCTAACAATAATTTAATGCTCTAAGTTTTTGGGTCCATAATGCAAAGGTAGACAAAGTATTTATAGATCAGCGCCAATCTATAGAATCAGCACCAATTACAGATGAATCATCACTAATTCACCAAAAATGGTGCCTTTGTTTCAACTATGGGTGAAAATAGCTCAGATACATATGGATTCATTGGTAACGACTCCACATGGGGGTAAAGTGGTTATGGGGGTAGATTCCTAGGTTATAAATGGATTTAGGAGGTTCAGAGTGGTAAAAAGGTAAAAGTAAAGGTCATTTATTGAGATAGTAAATAGTAAATGAACTAAAACTTATGATAGGGTTTATTTAGGAGATGTAAATAAATGAGACCTAAAAAATATAATTAATCATCCCTAAGGTACAAAATTATAGTGTCTACATATAGTAAAAATTGTGACAAAAAATTAAAGTATAGAGTATAAATCGACTATGGGGCAATAGGGAAATACAACTATGAAAAGTGAGGATGGAAAGAAAATATATTTAAAGAAATGTTTTCTAGGTTAATTATCATTATATTTATTTATTCCACTATTTTTTACTTATTGTATGTTGATATGTTCTCAAAATGTGTGAAATGGGTATTTTTGGGTTAGAAATATGGTTGAAATGATCATGAGGCTCTATTGCATTTATTCATTTTATTTAAAATAAATATATTTCATGCCATTATTTATCAGAGAAAATGAGTTCTTTGTTTGTTTATAATAATTATGTGTTAAAGGCCAACCACATAATATAATTCATTTTGTTCTTTGTGTATTGTTTAAAAGAAGTATCTTGCATGTCATTATTTCTCAGAGAAAATGATTATTTAAAAGAAATATGTGGTAAATACCAATCACATAATATTAATCATTTTGTTATTTTTGCATTGTTTAAAATAAGTGTCTTGCATGCCATTATTTATCGAGTAAATCTGTCATAAAGACCAACCAAATAATATAATAAACAAAGTATAGCAAAAATTGTAACAAAAACTTAGAGTATAGAGGATAAACAATAAACTAATTATGGGGCTATAAGGAAAGACAAATATGAAAAACAAGGATGGAAAGAAAATATATTTAATAAATAATTTTCAAGGAAGTTATCATTATATTTATTCATTTCAAGAATCAAGATAGACAATTGTGCATACAAACAACTGCTCTCAGTCTTTTGTTTGATTAATAAAACATGTTTATAACATGTGTAAACTCTATTATAGAGATTCATATGTATTTTATAATAAATAAGTTTATTAAATACATATGTGATGGTTTCTCAATTTTTCTATTCATTGATGCAAGTTATTGGTAGAAGTGAAGCTCTAGTAGTCGAAATATTGGGATGATGAATTGGAAATGAAGGTGCAAACAACTTCTAAGTTGGTTTCCTTGTGATTGAAACTTCAAGGTATGGATTTATGTTTATTTTTTATGAATATGTAGAGCAATTGTTTGCATTAACAATCATCTATCTTGAAATGAATAAATATAATGATAAGTTCCTTGAAAATCATTTATTTAAAGATATTTTCTCAAAACATTATCTTTCAAATGACTTAGCCATATCCATAATCAATAATGATAAGGTCTACCAAAATGTCTTAACCATAGCCATAATCAATAATGGCCTTTCAAAGATTTTTTTACTCTAATTAACAAACTATGCTAACCAACTTATAATTATTACCTTAAGCATATTTTTTATTAAGTCACAAGTGATCATTAACACATTTATAAAACCAAGTAAAACAAATATGTTCTTCCTTATAAATGGTTTTAATGACTAAAAAACTTAATAATAAATAACTAAAACTATAATTATAAACTTATAAGTTGAAATTGCTACATCTTCAAGACTTCAAAGCTTAAAAAACTAGGTAGTTTTAAAAGAGATTAATGACATAAATGACTTCACATTCTAAATTCTCACACCTAATGTATATCTAATTTATAACATTGAATGGGGTGAAGGTGGAATTAATGCTACTTATATCGAGGTTGAGATCTTGCCCCATTTTTAGTGAATTAGTGCTAGCATATTGAATGGCCAAGGAAAAATTTAATGTTATTTCAACACGTCACCCATGAGATTAATGAAAGTTAATCCAATATATATGTGATGGTTTTCTTTATTTTTATAGTCATTTATGCAAACTATTGGTGGAAGTGAAGTTGTCAGTATAATATATATAATTATGGTTAATTACACTATAGAAACCTCAAATAAGTTTATTATAAAATAACAAGGGAATACCACAATATACTTATGCATCTCTATAATAAAGTTTGTAACTATTATAGACATATTCTCTTAATCAAATAAAACACAAAAATACACCTACTTGGTATAAAATAATAAGGTAATACCATAATATAATTATACATCTCTATAATAGAGTTTACAAATATTATAGACATGTTCTCTTAATCAAATAGAAAAAACAAAAATACACCTATAACAAAGGAACACCACAATACACTTTTACATCTCTATAACATAGTTTTCAACTGTTGTAGACATGTTCTCTTAATCAAACAGAACACAAAAATACACCTACTTAGTAGAAAATAACAAGGGAACACCACAATATACTTATGCATCTCTATAATGGAGTTTACAACTATTATAGGCATGTTCTCTTTGTTATAGACATGTTCTCTTAATCAAATAAAACACAAAAATACACATTTTTCTAATCAAGTATTAGCATTTTTCCATCAAAATTATATTCACCCAATATTAATTATCAAAATTAAATTTCCATACATGAATCCATGGAAAATTATTTAGGATCACAAAATTTGTTTTCCTTCCTCGATTAACCTCAGATTTTAGATGCCTAAATTTAAAATTTTAACATGTCAATTTTATTCATTTTGTTCTTGATAATTGTAACATGCATTCTCTTCAAAATTTATTGGACTCGGATCTCGTACTAAAAAACTCTCTAAGTGTAGTGCTTTTGAAGAATTATTAGTTAATCCTCTTCTGTTAGATGTAGATTGCCTAATTTCCAAAGCTCTATCAAATGGAAAATCAAGGACAATGTATCTAGTTATATAGAGCCTCCAAAAAGTTTTCAAATTCTTGTCAAGCTTGTTTCTTAACTTCAAATTTAAAAATAATAATGCACTAAAAAATATTATATTATTTGGTTGGTCTTTACCACATAATTATTTTAAATAAATAAGAAACTGATTAAAGTAATAGTATTTCCACAATCCATGAATTAGAGTAGAGTTTTTTTTGGATTAACATGTGTTTAAGTTTTTGACCGGCATTTCGGTTCACACTCCATGAACCATCATCAGGGTAAGAGAATGAAAAATGTAAAATAGAAGACGTTATAGATATAATAGTGAAGCTCAATGATGTCAAGATAAGTCACAGAGGTGGGGTTCTCAAAGAAGGAAAAAAGGTGGTAAAAAGGTTGTAAGGTTTAAGAGTTTTTTTTTTTTTTTTTTTTTTTTTTTTGTGAATTTATATTAGAGATTAAAATTTTTAATTATAAATTTTAATTATAATTTATAAACCTTAAAATTAATTTTTTTTAATTATAAATAATCAATTTGATTATTAACTACAATTTTATCATTGCCAATTATAATTATAATTACCTAATTGTAAATTCTATAATTTTGAAATAAGGTTATCAAAGTTAAATAATAAAATAAATAATTTATATAAAATAGGTTTTTAAATTAGGAATTATCAATAGTAATTTTTAACTTAACTATCAAGGTTTAAATTATAAATTATCAATGTTAATGATTAAAAATTAAAAAAAATTAATGTAAATGTTAATGATTAAAAATTAAAAATTAAACCATTAGAATGATTTCTAATTTATTGAATAAATGTTTTTATCAATTACCAATGATAATTTTAATTTATAAACAACTCCTTGTAAATCTAAGTTGTGAAACAAACCAATTATAGTTTTTATAAACCATTAGTTGAAACTAATTTCTTGTAAGAAATAATGGCATGAAAGATACTTCTTTTAAACAATGCACAAATAAAAAAATTATTAAACGCAATAAAGCCTTGTGATCATTTCAACCATAGATTTTTGAGTTTAAGGAAAAGATTTATAGATATACATGAAATTTAAAAAAAAACCAACATGCACAGTGTTTTTAGAAAATATATTTAAACAAATGCTTTTCAAGGAAATTATCATTACATTTCAAGATAGACGATTCATTCTTTAGAACAAAAAAAACACAAATCCATATCTTGCAGTTGCAATAACGAGGAAACTAGCTTAGAAATTCTCTGCACCTTGTCCCAATCTTTTGAATACCTAAGCTTTGATTACACCAATATCTTGCATCAATGACTATAAAAATTGAGAATCCATTAGTGAATATCTTTAAATAAATGTTTTTCAAGGAACCTATCATTATATTTATTCATTTTAAGACAAATAACTGTGCATGAAAATAACTACTCTCATTATTCATAATAAAAGAAATAAAAATGCATACCTTGAAGTTGAAATAATAATGAAAACAACTTATAAATTATGTTCACCTTAGTTTCCAACCTCTCATCCCTATCTTCTAACTACTAGAGCTTCACTTCCTCCAATAACTTGCATAAATAATAGTGAAAATCAAGAAACCAACACATATGTATTTGAGCAACTTACATTAATCACATGGGTGATGTGTTGAACCAACACTAAATTTTTCCTTGGGCCCTTCAATATGATGGCACAAATTCACTAAAAAATGGGGCAAGATATAAACCTTAATCCCCATAGCATTAATTCCACCTGCACTACATTTAAAGCTAGAAATAAAATAAACATTACGTTTGAAAATTATTTATTATTAATTTTTTCAATTACCAAAACCATATATAAGGAATAACATGTCTATTTTACTTGGTTTTATAAATGGTGCTAAAAATAAATTTAAAACATTTTCATAGTTTTGAAATTATAAAATATATATAATAAAGTTTGCCAAAATGTCTTAACCATATACACAATTGGCCTTTCAAATATTTTTAAATTTCAATTAACAAACCATGCCAGTTAAAATAGAATTATTACCTTAATTTTATTGTGTTTTAGGTGGTCCTTATAATGTGTGTGTTTGTGTGTATTCATGTACCACACACACACAAACACACCCCTTTCTATTCTAGACTAAGCTATACATGTCTCGTATAATTTCTTGACGAATAAGACCCATACATGCATAACAACTCTAGAAAATATTTATTCCATAATAAGATAAATTATAATAAATAATGTGATTTGAAACCCACGTATAATAAATTCTATAAAATTGAGGCTATTTGACCTATGCATATTTTCACAAAATTAGCCATTTTCAAATTTAAAAAACCCTACTTATAACCTTTTGTCTATAAATATCCTCTAAAATTTTCCCTGTATTCAAGTACAATAAGGTATGTAGGATATAGTCAAGATCAACATATGGATCCAATATTTAGATAGGCCATACTCAAGAACAATATATGGATCAAATATTCAATTGGGTAGGGCATACTCAAATAGGTAGGGAATAATCAATGGTATATATCTATTACATATATAACATGATTCAAAACTTCATTCCTTAGTATATCTATCAAGAAGCAATCTTCCCTTGACAATAATAGAAACTAAGTAGGTAGATAAATAGTATATGTAAGCTATAGATCAGGAATCAAGCTTCCCTTAATAGTTAAGAGTATATTCTATAAAGGTAAAGTAGGTAGGATAATAACAAAGCTATATATCTAGAAGCAAGCTTACCTTGCCTTATCAAGTAGGGCATAGCTAAGTAGGTAGGGCAAGAATAAATATATCTATCAAAAATAAAGCTTCCCTTAATACTTATGCCTTAATCCATAAGTAAATAAAATCTATATATTAGGAAGGAAAACCTCCATTGATATCTATGCCTTATTCCCTTTATATCTATCAAGAAGATAATCTTCCCTTGATATGTTATTAGGTGAAGCAAAGATAAATATTAATAAGGAAAACTTCCCTTTCCTTACTCCTTTTAATAGATTAATTAGGTATGGAAATATTCCATTGACTTATCAAGTAGGTAATTTTGAGATTGGGGTAGGGCCTTCTAAATAGTTCCCCCTATATATCTATGATTGGGCCCCCATTCATACACTATCCTTTAATATATTATATTTCAGAATGAGGAATACTTGGAGTATGACATGGCTCTAATTTGGCATTTAGGACCCATTAGTCCATGCCCAATATCTAAGTATCCACCCCACAATATATTGGATTAAGGCATATGCCCTTCATTCCTTTCATAAATCAAGTTGTGCATAGATCGAGTTGGGTTGGAAAACACACTTTACCAACTACTAAATTTGAACACATTCTACTAGATTGGTGACCACTTATCTATCTTTATGTAAATATGGTCTACTATGGAATACTCTTAATGACATATAGATAAAATGAGAAGTCAAATACGGGGTTGGTATTGGAATTATCAACTAGTTTCCATTTGCCCTTATCTATATAGATATAAATTTGGATTCTTAACTTTATGATCGAGATTCTTAGATTCCAAAATCATAATATATGTAAGTATACAATTTCATCCCACCCTTTTATCACTTCCCTACCTATTTATTCTATCCTAGGCCTCTGGATACACCATATAGATATTTGAAACCCAATAGATAATTAGAATATATCATTGAGCTCATTATTTGAGTGAAACAAGATGAGTGAAGTAACATCTTATTTGGGCCTTATTTGAGTGATTACAATTTAGAACTAGAATATAATCCAATCAGATATAATTGGGAAGCCATTTCACCCACCATCAAGGTATTAGAAGGAGTGATTAAGGATGAGGAGGGATGAAAAGGGACTGAGTAGGGATGATGAGGTATAATCAGGGAATCATTAGGGATGATGAGGGTTAATGAATTTCAATGATGGATTGATTAGGGATGATGAGGAAGTTATTAGGAATGGTAAGGGATGGTGAGGGTCAATGAGGGAGTGGATATGGATGATTAGGATTGAGGAGGGACCGATATGGATTATAAGGGATGAAGATGGAATGATTAGGGATGATGATGGACAATAAAGGTGTGATTAACAATGATGAGGGATGGTGAGGGTTAATGAGGGAGTGATTAGGGATGATTAGGGATAATGAGTGAGTGATTATGGATGATGAGGGACAAGGTGAAAGTGATTATGGATGAGGGAGGGATGATAATCAAGTGAAATTAACACAAAGTCAACTTATACTTAACATTTAATTTATAAACCAACCCCCCTCCACCTTCTTATTCATACCCTTTTTGAAATTACCCCATTGAATGATTTTATTGAGACATAACATGTACAATCTATAGTGTGTAGGTGTTATACCACATGTATGCTTTAGTTGTTTAATATTTTAAACTCCCACACCTTTTCCTTCTACCCCTTTTAATAAATTTTTATTTTGTTTACAATGTTAAAGTAATGTATATGTACTATAATGCATAAGCATTATTATTTGTTTGAATTAAAAAATAAGGTGTTTTATCTTTGAAATGGCTTGGATTTGTCACCACACAATCGAATTTGATATATTTGATAGAAAATAATAAAATTCAACTTCCATCACCAAATACACTATGAATTTCAATGAGATAATTCATAAAATTATCACCACAATGACAATCATGTTCTCCTCTTTCCATATATATGATTTTTACACTTTTTTATGATTTTAAGGTTTCCATATATGTTGATTTATAATTATAGCTTATAAAGACCAAAAAGGGAAAGCAGGAAAAGAGTTATTCAAAATTATTTATAGCAAAAATGTTTTGTGGGGGTTTCATACTTTTAATTGGAAATTATAGAAAGGAGATAGAAATAAAATGGAGGTAATGATGGGAAGAAGTGTAAAATGAGAAATGAATCTAGAAAGGAAGAATGGGAGTACTATATTCAGTTAAACATTGAATTTACTATGATAACCCCAAAAAATATGAGGGACAACCCTATATAGTTAAACACAAAGACTTACTAGAATAGCTTAAGATTTAAGATTTTAACATGGGAATCCTTTATCATAGAAATGGGATGTGAAAGATATATTTTAGACATAATAACATGGTATGTACACCAAGGAGATTCCAAGGAGACTAGATAGATTTAAAAACAAGGATATTCAATAACCCTATATTTCTCAATAAAAATAGGCATAAAATCCTATTCTTAATCCCACCAACGCTTCACAATGGCAAGAATTCCTAATGCATATCTAAAAAAACTTTATACATTAAAAATTCCACATTCATTGACTATCTAACAATAGTATCTTCAAAAATTAAATAAAATTGACACACTCATACACATCATTCACCAAAAATATTCATGGCACAAAGTCCTATAAACTATTTCTATATTGATCCTTTGTGAGGCTATACATACAAACTCCTTCCTTCTATATTGACAAAAAAAACTTCTACTGTCAAAAATCCATTTTTACAATGCACAAAAATTATATTTATAGATTACAATAGGTGTCACCAACTTATAACCACCCATAACCACTTTTATAACCACATTTTCAATAATTTGTTTCTATTTTACTATTACATTTTTATTTACAACTTTAAAAATTAATTCATAACATTTTTAAGTTATTTCAAAAGTGCATCATAGAAATAGAAAGTTGAAAACTCAAAAAGTGACTTTGAATGGTTATGAAGAGAGAGAAGACTTATTTTACTGATAAGAACCCTAATCAACCACTACAAATTTTAATTATTACTTTTGAGATGATTTGAACCAATACATACTAAACCTCTAAATTATCTGGATGATTCCTTGAAATAATGTGAAGCACGTATTTGCATGTTTTGATTTGGCCAACTAATAACTAGTTCACCAATCTCAATCTTATGAGAAATGAACACGTGTTATTAGGCCAAATCATTTGCTCTAAATAATATACATGTTTGTTTTCTTGATTTAAGGAATGAATGAGAATATTTACCTATCTATTTGATGCCTTTTCCAACTCAATCTTTACTTTATCTCTACATGCATGTAATAGTTGTCTTGAATCAATGAGAGGAATGTGACATCATGTTTGAAATCATTGTGACTATATTTTTTAACTTCATACGTGTAAATTTTCTCTTTATTACATATCCAATACCATCAAGAACTTCTTATAATAATGTGAAGCCTCTTGGGATAAGTGAGTCATTTAATAAACAAGAAAACCACTTAGTATGATAATTTGGATTTATTGACATGCAAAGAATGTGTCTAAGATATGCAATGAATGATTTGAGCTCTATTATGATACCAAAATTGTTATTGTATTCACAACTATCTTCAATCTCTTAAAAATATCCTTAGTCTCATCTAGAATATCTTGCATGCAAGAGAAAAGGAGGAACAATTGTGAGGAAGGTAAAATTATCTCATTTCACTTGAAAGGCTACTTTTAGATAATCTGAATGAGCAAGAAGGAAAATAATAGATGTATGAGATTCTTCTGAATGTGAATAATTCTTCTCAAGGTTGTGATAGGTAAAAAAAAGGTCCACTAAATTTTGTCAAGCAAAACAAGCCCTCATCTATTATATACCACTTGTTAGCATCTTAAAATGGTTCCTTGAGAGGTTATTGGTGATTTTTGACATTGAAGGAGTTTTTAATGATATACACATATACTTTTGATGTTTATCAAATTCAAGAAATAACAAATATTGTGTTTTATCCATTTAAACCAGCTATTTATAATGAAAACCACTTGTAAAGATCCTAATACCACAAGTTGATCTTTGAAACCACCTTTTAAATACTTTAAAATGTATAAAAGAGGTTGGTGGGACTTTAAAGGTGAGATAACATGATTTCAATCATGGAAAAGACCACAAGTCAAAAAATATAATGTTAAAATCCATATGGAACAACTGTTACCATGTGGAGAGAGGATAAGAGCTGTTTAGGATGATTTGTAATTGTATGCAAGATTTTGGGAGCATTCAAATAGTTATACTAGATTTGGAAGGAGATAAAACATGTTTCAAATTTTGAAAAATCCCTCAAGATATTTTAGCATCTTTTATTTTTATTCAAACCATTTTATTGAATGCATTTGCCCTAAAACCACCTCAGTCCAGTGAATATCACAAATTTTGGTTCATAAACCACTCTTCAAAAGCCATATACCATGAGTTTCTTCATAAAACCCACCCTCCAAAAGATGCACACTATTAATTCCTCCACCAAAGCCCTTTCCACTCACCAAATACCATGAGTTGTGAAAAAAACATGAATTAGAAAATGAAACCAACATTAAAAATGGAAAACCACATACTAACTAAGTGAACCAGCCTTTTCAAATAGGAATACCATGAATTTATTTAAAACAAACTCATGAAACCAAATACCAAGAATTTAGAAGGAAATTAATCTTTTGAAAAAAATCAACTTAAGTCTTTGTGTTGCATTATGCATGTTGGTAGGTTTTATAGGTGCAAATTACATGTTGATGGGTTTTGAAGGTTTAGTTTACATGTTAACAGGATTTTAAGGTCCATTTTACATGTTGATAGGTTTTTTATTATGATTTTACATGTGAAAATATTTAAAAATTCCCACTTAGGTTTATTAATAAGTTTTTAAATCTATATTTGGCATGCAAGTAGGTTTCAAAGAGTGATTTTATAATTTAAATGACCATAAAAGTTCTTGAGAAGTAAAATGACCATTAAAACTCTAGAATACTTAAAATGACTTTAAAAATTCCTAAATATGCAAAATGGACTATGAATCTTGTAAAAACCTTTATGAATGATTTTTTACTTCTAAGATGATTATTTGAAGCCCAAAACAATTTTGATAAACTATTCCACTACCACTTAAGGATTTGACTTGAAACATATTGATTTTTCCATTAGGTAAGCCTATAATCAAGAGTTATCCATCACACTTGATGATGCAAGGAATGATGAATCCATCTTGTATAATTTCATCCTTCATGAATTATCATTCATACATCCAAGGGTGTCAAACCATCATCTAGAATCAAGTGTCTCATTATGCCTATCCTTATTAGACTATCATTTGTAACCTTGTCTTTAAGTGTGAGAATTAGCTATGAGGAATGATCTATGAGTCATGAACAATGATCCTTCATAAATTTGTTATAATGAAAAACATACTTTATATGATTCCTAATGAACTATTGAGTGTGGAGCCCTTTGGGGCTATCACATGACCATAGGGATATATTTTGGGGGTCTAGAGAGCTCCACAAATGTAGGGAGTGTAGTTTTCCCTACTCCACATTTTATGGAACCATTCTCCACATGTGAGTGGAATATTCCTTGTATTTTTGATTTCTATGTATTCCATGTTTTATGGGGTTAGTTATTAGATGCCTATTTTCCATGTTGACTTCCTTGATCTTAGGGAGTTATTTGTTTATTGGAAAAGGGAATGCCTTCCTTGTTTCAAGGAGTTGGTTGTGATCACATGTCCTTGGAAAATGTGTTCTTTGAAGGAGGAGAGATAGACTTGGTGTGTTCCTTCCTGATGGAGATTTGGGATAAGCTTTCTTAGGTGGAACTAAGGTATTTTTTAGTGGATGATGCTTATCTTGGATAAGCATGGTGAGTTTCTCCTCATTTGGTGGATTTTCCCTTAGTTTGTTATATATACAGGTGTAATGTGACCTTTAGAGTTTGATGATTTATTTTCAAGGTGTGGCTTTGAGGATCAGAGTCAAAGTACATATGTTTTTACAAAGTACAAGTTTTTATTATGGGGTATGGTATAGTAGTTTATGAGACAATATTGTGCAGGTGAAAATGAAAGTGAAGTATTTATTTCTATAATATTTTCTACAAGAGATTTTATATCTCTGTGAGAATTCATTATAATCTTGTTTTTAGATTACAATTTTATTTGAGGACTTTCTTGGTGGATGTATCCCACATTAGGTGAACAATATTAGATTTGTGTTATGTGTGATTAATTCTTGTTCTCTCCATTTATGATTTTGTAATAACTACGATTTGAGGAATGTTTCTATGATGCATGTTATTACATAATTTATATCTGATTTATGGTCACATTAAATTTAGTTTAAATTTTTTTAATTCTTAACAACTAGTATTAGAGCTATTGGTTGTGTTTTCCTAAAGTGGTAAATCATAGGAAAGGTTATTAGCTTGAGTAAGATCTATGGGAGAAGAGATTAGATTCAAGGTTGATAAATTTGATGGTAAGAATTTTGGTTTGTGTAAAATTTAGATGGAAGATTACCTATATCAGAAGGAACTTCATCTCCCCTTGGAGGGGAAAGCAAAACAACTTGTAAGTATGAGTGATGTGGATTGGTCATTGATTGATAGAAAGGCATTGGGAGACATACAGTTATGCCTTGCATATTCTATTTCATTTAACATTTTAGATTAGAAAACTACAAAATATCTCATGGATAAACTTGGGAATTTTTATGAGAAACCCTCTGCTTCAAATAAAAAAATTATTATGAAAAGATTGTTTAACATGAAAATGTCTGAGAATGGTTTAATTGCTAATCATCTAAATGATTTTAATATGGTTGCAAGTATGCTCACTTCTATTGGAATTACAGTTTATGATGAAGTTAGAGATTTGTTTATTTTTTATTCTTTCCCTAATAATTGGAATAGTTTGGTTATGGCTGTGAGTAATGCAGTCCATACCAAGGGAAGCTTAAATTTTGAGGATGTTGTATGTGTGATTATTAGCAAGGAAATGCGAAGGAAAATCATTGGTGAATCATCTTTAGGTAATGATTTTTTTTTTATACTAGAGGGATTCAAAAGGATAAGAGTAAAGGCAACTATTTAAAGTCAAAGGATAGATCAAAATCCAGATCTAGATCCAAGATAATATGTTGGCATTGTGGGAAGAGTGGACACTCAAAGAAGGATTGTTGGTCACTTTAGGATAAGAATACCAATAAGGAGGAAATGAATGAGGTAAATATGACATCAGGTAAATCATGTTAGGATGCCTTAATTATTTCTATGGATAATGTTTCTGAGCCTTGGGTATTGAATTCAGGGGCTTCTTTTCATGATACCCCACATAGGAATTATTTTACTGATTATGTTTAACATAATTTAGGACATGTTTATATTGGTGATGATGAACCATGTGAGATAGTAAGGAAATGTTGTGTTCAGGTTAAAATGTAGAATGGGAAGACATGGCTACTTAAGAATGTCAAACACATGCCTATGTTGAGATGGAATTTGGTTTTAGTGGGGCAATTAGGTAGTGAGGGTTATTTGGTAATGTTTAATGCATATTCTTGAAAAGTTACCAAATGTGCTTTTGTGATTTTGAGAGGTCATAAAATTGGTACTTTATATTTAACTAGTAGTGTTGATTCCTATGATTTAGTTACTATAGATGGAAATGCAACTATGTGGTACTACACACTCAGTCATATAAGCCATAAGTGTATGGAGATCTTAAAAGACAAGTTTCCTAGATTAAAATACATATATATAGACTTTTATGAGAATTGTGTGTATGGTAAATAGAAGCCAGTTAAGTTCTTGAAGGTTGGACCCACAAAGAAAGATCACAAGTAAGAGTTGGTACATTCAAATGTATGGGGACCAACGTAAGTATATTCTATTGGTGGATCCAATTATTATGTTACTTTTATTGATGATGAAACTAAGAAAGTTTGAGTTTATTGTACTAAAATTAAATCTAATTTATTTAACACTTTTAAGAAGTGGAAAGCCTTGGTTGAGTATGAAATAGGTCTCAAGTTGAAATGTCTCAGATCGGATAATGGAGGTGACTATTATAGTAATGCTTTCTTTAATTATTATTCTAACAATGGAATCCATAGACAAAGGATGGTTCTAAGAACTCCATAATAGAATGGGTATTTAAAAGTATGAACATAACAATAATGGAATGTGTTAGGACCATGAGGTTACATGTATGGTTACCTTTACAGTTTTGGGTAGAAGCAGTTAGTATGACAATATATCTAATTAACAAAGGACCTTATATGCCTTTGGATGGAGGCATTCCTAAACAATATTGGTCTAGTAAGAATGTTGATTATTCTTTTCTTAGAGTCTTTAGATGTGAGGATCTCACTCTCATTAAGAAAGAGGATATGACAAAGTTAGAGGCAAAATCAGAGAAATGCACACTTGTTGGTTGTGGTAAGGATGACTTTGGTTTTCATTTATGGAGCATTAAAGATAATAAAATATTTTGATCTAGAGATGTAGTATTTAATTAAAAATTCATGTATAAGGATCCATTATAGGAATAGGAACAAAAAGAGTACACAGCATTGGATGATATTGCAGATGACAAAGTATCTAATGATTTAGTTTAGTAACCTTCTACACAAGGACCCAAAACTCCTATGGTAAGAAGGTCTTCTAGGGTAATAAGAGCATCTAAATTTTTTTCTCCTTCCTTGAATTATTTGTCACTCACTAACAATGAAAAACTAGAGTGTTATGAGGAAGAAATGCAGGTAGATGATAGGATGAAGTGGGAGCAAGCCATGGATAAGGAGCATAGGTCTCTCAAGGAGAACCAAATGTGGGATTTGGTAAGGCTACCCAAAGGTAAAGTGCATTTCCAAATAAGTGGAACTTCAGAATAAAAGAAGAGGATGAAGGGAGAAAAAGGTATAAGGCCAGGTTGGTGGTCAAGGGGTTTGCAAAAAAAATTAGGTATTGATTTTGATGAGATTTTCTCTCTTATTGTAAAAATGGCATTTATTAGGACTGTTCTTGGTTTATTTGCATTTGAGGATTTTCACTTAGAATAGTTAAATGTGAAAACTACTTTTATTCATGGTGATTTTGATGAAGATTTGTATATGAATTAGCCACATGGATATGAGGTTAAAGGGAAGGAGAACTATGTATGCAGATTAAAGAAGAGATTGTATGTCTTGAAACAAGCTCCATGATAATGGTATAAGAAATTTGATTATTTTATATTGGAATAATAATATCAAAGGTGTAATTCTACCATTGTGTGTACATAAAAAAAAATTATGATGGTTCCTTTTATTATTTTATGATTGTATGTGGATGACATTTTAGTTGCAGGAAATAACATACAGCATATTCATATGCTCAAGAAATAACATAGTTTCTCCTTTTCTTGAAGGATGTGGGTGTTGTAAAACAAATAATTGGTATGAGGATTAATCATGAAAGGAAGGAGAGGAATTTGGTTTTATCCCAATCAAAGTATGTGAAGAAAGTCTTGGAAAGGTTTATCATGTTAGATGTTAAATCTATTGGTACTCCTTTGGTAGGCCACTTTACATTATCAAAGGAGAAACATCCTAAGATGGAAGCTAAAAATCTTAAGATGTCCAAGGTACCTTACTCATCAATAGTTGGTAGCTTGATGTATGCCATGGTTTATACTAGGCTAGATATTGCCCAAGTAATGGGAGTTGTGAGCAAGTATATGAGTGATCCTAGTTACGAGCATTGGAAAGTAGTGAAATGGATTCTTCAGTATTTGAGAGGATCCATGGATTTTGCATTATTTTATGGTGGATTAGATACCACTTTGCATGGTTATGTGGACTCGAATATGGTAGGAGATATTGATATTAGGAGTATGATAGGATATATATTTACTATTGGAGATATAGTGGTTAGTTGGATTTCTAGGATATAGAAGGCTATGGCTTTGTCAACCATAGAGGTAGAGTATTTTTATACCATAGAGGATAACAAAGAGATGATTTGGTTACAAGAGTTATTTTGAGAGTTGGGACATGATAAATAAGTTGGGAGACTACACAATGATAGTCAGAGTGTTATTCATTTGGCAAAGAACTATGCTTTTCACTTGAGGACAAAACACATTTAGTTACATTATCACTTCATTAGGATAGATTTGGAGGAGAACTCGGTGAATATAGAAAAGATTCATACTAGCCAAAATCTTATGGATATGATGACCAAGGCGGTCACATTGGACAAGTTAAGACTATGTTCAGATTTGGTTGGCCTTAGTGGTCATGGAGTAGTGATAGATTTTATTTAGGATAAATGGTCTCCAAGTGGGAGATGATTGAGTGTGGAGTCATTTAGGGATATCACATAGCCATATGGATATATTTTTGGGGCCTAGAGAGATGTACAAATGTGGGGATCATAGTTTTCCATACTCCACCTTTTTTAGAACCTTGCTCCACATGTGAGTGGAATATTCCTTATATTTCTAATTTATATGTATTTCATATTTTATGGAGTTAGTTTTTAGATGCCTATTTTCCATGTTGACTTCCTTAATCTTAGGTATTTAGTTGTTTATTGTAAAATAGAATGCCTTCCTTGTTTCAAGGAGTTAGTTGTGATCGCATGTCCTTAGATAATGTGTCCTTTGAAGGAGGAGAGATAGACTTGGCATGCTCCTTGATGGAGATTTTAGATAGCTTGCTTAGGTGGAACTAAGGTGTAGTTTTAGTGTATGATGCTTATCTTTGATAACCATGTCAATTTTCTCCTCATTTGGTGTATTTTCCCTTGGTTTGTTATATATATAGGTGTGATGTGACCTTGAGAGGTTAATGATTTATTTGTAGGGTGTGGCTTTGAGGATTAGATTCAAAGTGTATATGTCTTTGAAAAGTATAGGTGTTTATTGCAAGGTCTGGTATATCAACTTGTGATATACAATATTATGTAGGTGTAGGTTAAAGTGCAACATTTATTTGTGTAGCATTTTCTACAAGAGATTTTCTATCTCTATGAGAGTTCATTATAATCTTGTTTTTAGATTACAATTTTATTTGAGCACTTTCTTGGTGGATGTAGCCCACATTAGGTGAACCACGATAGATCTGTGTTATGTATGATTATTTTTTGTTCTTTATATTTATGATTTCATAATAATTATGATTTGAGGAATGTTTTTGTGATGCATTCTATTGAATAATTTAGATCTAATTTAAGAATAATTTACCTCTGAGGAATGAACTATGAATCATGAACAATGATCCTTCATAAATTTGTTAGAATGCACAAAATACTCTATATGATTCCTCATGAAATTATTTTCTATCCAAATATAAACAAAAAATGAAGAATATAATAGTGATATCAAATCCCATATCTTCTTTAACTCTCAAAATAATACCCTAATCCCACATGCAAGAATAATCTTCATGCCCTACACTGCAAGTTATATATTTGACTCTATCTCCCTTTTGGTTATGTTTTCCATGATGACAAGAATTTTGAAATGACATAATAGGAAGTAACGAATCTGAAATATTTTCATACATTAGGCTACAATTAAAATGCTCACCTTTTCTTACGGAAAAAGAAATTGTTAAGATATCCTCAACACCCTCAACTTTGTGACTCAAAACTCACAAATTAGGGTTGACTAAAATATGTTCCTCAAATGCATATCCATCCAAAATTCTACTTTGAAAACCACTCAATGTCTCACCATTTGGAAGCTTGAAGGATAGTGAAAGATTTGGTGCAGCTTCCTTTACTTTGAACTCATTTCATCCAACAATTGAAATTTTAAACAAACCAAGCTTTGTCCATTAGGCTATAGAATTGGTGTCCATTTTATAAAACATTACCATCCATATCATTCAAACACCTTTAATTTCCTATTATATCATAATTAGGGGATTTTATCATAAAGTGTAAAATTTCGTGACAATAATTGGCTCTAACTATGAGACTACATTCCTTATCAAAATACCAAAGAACTCCATAATATTAGATTACTTGTGCCTTATTATTTTAGATTATTGAAAACTTTTGTGTAACACACTTTTGTAAGTTTTGATCTGGCCAATTGATATCCAATTCACCTATCTCAATTGTATGATAAATAAACACATGCTACCAAGCTAAATCACCTATTCTAAAAAATTATATATTCTGATCTGACCAACTAATAGCTAATTCAACACTCTCAATCATATGAGAAATGACCACATTCTACTTGTTCAAATCCCCTGCTCTTAACAATTTGGCATGTTTATTTGTTCACTTGAAGAGTCTCATGTAAATACATGTCTATTATGTCATAGAGAAACAAAAATTCATATATCCATTTTCATCACTACAAATTTGATCTTCTAAATACACCATAGAATGTTTCTCATGGAGACTCACTTGGCTAAAATTATTTAAGTCTCTTTTCTACATGCTATTCTAGAAATTAAAGAAGCTTTAAACTATATAAATTCAATAGAGTTAGGGATGTTCAAATTATATTTATTGATTAGATGTCATAGCTAAAATCATGTGAAGATGAATAGAAAAATACATGGAGAGGAAGGAATAATAGGCAGGCTTCTACATTTATTTAAAATACACACACCCCCCAAAATAGAGGTGGGAAAATAAAATAAGCCAAAATAAGGAAAGAATAACTATTTACAAGGAGTAAAGGAAAATTAAAAGACTATACAAAACCATTAATAGGTTGGGATAAATACTTTCCATTTTAGAATAATATATTTGACTTATGAGATCTGAATGCATTCAATAATAGTGACCAAACAAGTGAAAAATGGATGAACTTATGATAGCATTACATACTAATATGATCATGAATGGAATCATTAAAATTTCTCTAACCTATTGTGATAATTATTGATAAGTACTATACATATTCAATATCTTATTGATTGACTTCATATGCATTTATGTTAAATATAGGACTTAAATAAGAGAGAAGTGTGTTACATGTCTTTTTCTGAGCTAGAACAATAATGGGAATATCTTCTAGAATGGATTTAGTGCATATACTCATTTATAAATTACTCCCCATGGTAAATATAAATTCATCATTGAATGAATCATTATCATCATCTTTGTCAATCTCTTTTGCCTTTATATTTTTTATTTTGCTTGAAATTAATATCAGGCACCATTCATTTTTTTCTATCTTCACATCTTCTTTGATTTCAACCATGGCATGATTATGATATTTGATCTACATATGATTAATTGCATTAGATTTAGATCCTTCATATAATTATTCTCTAGGATAAAATGAAAAGGAAGTACCAAGAGAACCTTCACTTTTGACCATTGAGTCTTCCACTCTAATAAAAAAAGGATCTTCTTATTTATATAAAACTAGTTCAACATTATCCTATCCTTTAGAAAGAAACAAATCAATTTCTACATTCTTGTCCTTTTTCATTTTTGATCACTTGGTTATTCTTCTAATAATTCATTTTCTTTTATAACCGTTAGGTTTGAGCAATATTGTAGAATAAGCAAATCATAATCTTATTTTCCAATGGGGAAGTCAAATTCTTAATCTATCCTCTGATCAATCAATAGTTCTTCCAACTATTCACCTTATTCCATAATTGTGAAACTAAAATAATGATATGTGATAGGAAACATTTTATCTTTTTTTATGTTAGAGTTGTAACAGTATTTTGAGCAAACTACAAATTAAAAAAGTTAATTAAAACTCAAAACACAAACTACCTATTAGGAATGATTTATGAAACAAATCATAATGATATGAACCTTACCAAATTCCTTGCTTCATCTCACCTCCTTCTAGGATGTTCAAATGGATTATTGATTATATGTAGACTCAAATTTTTGGGAATGTGATGGCATGATTGTTTGATGTTGGATACTTGATTGAATGGCTAATTTAACATGTATTGGGTATGAGAATGCTTATTGATGAGGATCATATTAACATGATGATTTTATGGAAATTTTAGTTAGCTTGACCATAGCCTAAGCATGGATTTTTATATAATAATGGAAGTAATCTTTGGGGGAAATTAAAACTATTTAGAAGTCTTTAGTTTAGAGACTTCTAGAATTCTAGAGGAGTTTCTCTAGTTCTAGAGGCTTCCTATTTATCTTAGGAGATAATAGTGATATTATATGGGAGCTAATGAGGTTTAGGGCTCATAGGGACGTAGTAATGGCTAGGGTGGTAGGGTAGCTAGGGTGATATTTGAATGAATATGAATTTAAAATTGGCTAGTTGGTTTAAGGAATAGGTTAGTGGGTAATAAGGTCTTTTAGAAGTTTAATGGTGAAATTAATTGGTTTTAGGATTGGATAAAGGTTCATTGGATATAGGAATGGGATGGGGATTGACTAGTTTGGTTATAAAATATATAAATTAAGCTAAATTATTATAAATTAGTATAATTAACAAGGTGAGCATATTTTAATGCATATATTTTGCCCCTTTTTGAAAGGGTATTGCAAATGGAGCGAAGTGGAATGAGTAATGGTATTTAAAATAAAAACCATGTCTTGGATGAATGTTAGTAAATGACATTAGGGGATATGATTCCCCTTCAAGGGGACATGTAGGGAAGAATGAGATGCGTGGTCACTCGAAAGAAGAAATGAGGGGTTGGATGCAATGGTGAGATGAGGGAATAAGATGCCAAATGTAAGGTAGATGATGAAGAAGATGGATTCAACCTTAGAAATGGATTAAAAATTGATGATGATTCCCCTAGTAAAGACACATGCACAGTAAGTAGTGATGATGGGTGTCATAGTTGTTGACACATCCCAAGGGGGAATCAACTATAGCATGATGATGATAGGATTAAAAGGCCATAAGCTTTAGATGTATCCCAATCAAGTATGCATGCAAGGTACAGATATAGGCTAGGATAAGATGATGATTTGATAAGATTAATGATGGGCATAACTCAACGCTGAAGTTTATCAATATGATGAAGATGATTATAGAGAAGAATTAATATGATTGAGTGACCAATAGTCAGGGGAAATAATTGGACTACATTGCATCAAATAAATGAGACATAATGTGGTTAATAGTGATGATGCCCTTAGAAAATACACATGTAAGGTAATGATAGAGGATATAGTGGCAAAGCTCTATTTGGGCATTGAAATGTAGCCAAGTGTTGCCTACATAGCCTAAAAAGACCTCAGGCTTATGTAGTTCTAACTCAAGGATAAATGATAATCGATGGTTGTAGAGGATGATGATGATTATGGTTAGAGGATGATGTCAGTGATTAAAGGATATTGATTTAAAGGATGAGATGAGGATAAAATATTAGATGTTAGTCAAATGGTGTGTGACGATTAGATTAATGATGGGGATAAGGATGATGAGATAAGTGATGAGGATGTAGTTGATCAAGCCATCACAATTGTCGTAAAACTCATCATATTCTAAATAATCCATTAAATATGGCACTTGGTAGTATGCCCCATGATATAGACATGACCAAGAGGATGTTTTGCCAAAGGGCATGGGCTAATAGCAAACTTTGCATCATTGAGGGCACTTATAAGCATTATTTTAATGACCTCATAGATTCCTCATTTAGTGCCCCATAGACAAAAAAGATATATGATATAATTAAAACATAAAACAACCAAGATATATATAGATAAAAGATAGTAAAATAAGACAAATATAAAAAATAAGTAACACACATCATTATCTATATGCAGTGTCATAATGTCTTTTTTAATGATGGGATGAGTGATCATGATGATGATGTGATTCTAGGTTGAGGATAGACTTGGATTTGGATATGGTGATCATGATAAGGAATATAATGAGAGGTTGCCCCTAGTTTAGGATAGGAGGATGGATGACATGATAAGGTGTTTTGGATACTGATTTGGTTTGGAAATTGACTCAAAAAGTGACCAAGGATTATCAATAAATAAGGCCATGCAAGAGTCTAATCGAGGAAGGAGACTAGGAAATGATGGGATCAGATACATTTCATACTAATAAAGAGTGATTTGATGGGTGATAGGTATGAAAAGGCACTGATAGGTGATGGGATCAAATATCATTCACACTAGCAAAGAGTGATTGGATGGTTTCTAGATGTGACAAGGCATTGATAGGGAAGTCATGGGTGCTATATTAAAGTCTTTGACAAGGTGATGCATGTTAATAACACTTAGTCAAAAGGATAAGGAAGTTATGGGAAGATGGGTGACCACTCAAATTATGGTTCAAGACCAAATGGTGTATCTAGAGATTGGAATGGAAACATATCAGATGGATATCAGATGTGATGAAAGATGAATGATATGGAGATGGATGTGGTTAGGGGATGGGGTATAAGATAAAACATGATGGACTATTTTTGGATTTTTCAAATTTTATGATTTTTAGGTTTTTTAACATATTTTAATTTTAAGGGATTTCTTGGAATATGTATGTACACTATACCAATAGGGTTACTAACAAAGGGAATACCAATCCTAACAACCAAGATGAGGATGGATGGACAGATCGATGAGTGACAAGAGGATGATGGTGATGTGGAAAAAGGGATGAAGGCTAAGGAAGAATGGAATTGAGATTTCCAATGACCATATCATGAAGGAACCATATGTTTATGTTTCCCTAAGTGTTCATTGGAGGATATGATAAGATGGTTGTGGGAGTATGGCTTGAGACACCTTATACTTCCTTACAAAAGGTTGAGACTACAAAGGGATGATTAACATATGGATAGAGGGATAAAATAGGCATATATGGGTTATATAGATAAGGATGACGAGGGATGAGACAAGTATGGATGGATTGACAAAGGGTAAGGACAAATTTGACCCTAAGTGTAGAGAGACAATGCAGAAAATAGATTATTCTACCATGATGCTAAAAACTGATTTTCATCATGGTACTTTCCCAAATTTCTAGAAGACTAGTTTTCACCATTGGATGAATGATGATTTTTTTGACTAATTTTTAACTTGTGAATGGCATCTTAATTTATTGGTGATGGGTAAGATGCAAGATGATGATTCTATATGGAGACGTTAGCTAACACCTATTCTAGAGAAAGGTGATGCTAGGCCCATGTGATGGTGACCTTTATTGACTCTTAATTTAATGTCCTCCAAACATTTTAACTAGGTGTCTTCATGACCCCTAATATTGCCTAGGGATGTGAGATAAAATATGGATGGGGTATGCCATGAATATGATGATGGGATATAGGATGTGAATGAGGGATATGACTAGAATGGTTAACATGATGGGATGGGGAATGGAATTGAGGTTTGATAGTTGAATACACCATTGGATATGATGGAGGGAGTTCTCTATATTGATGCCACAATATTAAGGGATCCAAAACCTTTTGATTTGTTGATTCTTTGATATAAGTATTAAGAGGATGGTTGGTCATATGAATATTTTCTAATTGGATTTGATTTTGACTTCCCCCTGGTGCCAAATTTTGGGCTTCACCATAGGGGATTGATTTTTGACTTGATAAATAATGATTAGTTTGACTTTGATGGTCCATTGTGCCTGATATTGGCCTTCACTAGGGGGAAACATTTGTTTATTAGGCCAATGATTTATCATTTGAATTATGTGATGAAAGATGATTTGATTATAATTTTTGATTTTTGGAATATGGTCTTGGACTTCTATGTTTATGTCACATGATGTTGAATGCAAGGGGAATCCAACAATGCATGTTCCTAGTCATTCCTATCATGCAGTGGGATGTAGGGATTATAGAGGTGAGGTGGATGAGTAATGTTGGACGATGGATTAAGTGTATAGTGGGTAGAATATTCCAAATAAAGGTAACTAGGATCCCTTGCCTCCACATCAAATAAGGTGTCCTCAAGAATCTCCAAAAGATCATGAAAACTAGTTGTACTATGTGCATCCAAATGGGGATTAGACTCACTCTGGCAATCTTCAAGAGATTAAGCACTCAATAACTTAGTGATGAATTTATCACCCTAATTTGGATTAAAATATATGCTTGGTGATGTAATGGAGGTATCTAGATTAGAGGTACCATCAAAAGGACAAGAATTATCAACATCAATTAGGGATGATGTTTCTAATGAGGAATCTAATTTAAATACTGGTGTTGCACATGATCTTAAGGCAAATAAAATTGTTTCTAACTTTGATACTAACTTTGATGTACATGATGTAATGCTATGATTAAAGGAGTGATTATTCATGATTATCCTCTCAATGTGGGGTTTTTGGTACTATAGGTGATTGGATTGAGAAAATATAGGTCCATGAAAGGAATAAGGGGATATGGGAGGACTGTACGTATGGTAAATAGACTTGTATTTGATTGAGGATTGGTCGATAAGGAGAGGATCATGGAGGAGGGACATGATGTCTTGACCTTGGCTTAGAAAAGGAAGGTTTTGATCATGATTGGGAATAGAATCTTGGCATTCCTCATATTGTTCACTCAAGGATTTATATTCATCTAATTCATTCTTGATTACTATGTCACCATGTTCGATGAGATCTTGGACATAATCTCAAAAAAATTGAGAGTTTTTAATGGAGTGCCCCCAAGTTTGATGATAGAGATAGTATCAGTTTGCTTTATACTAGGAGGGCTCAGGCTCTTTGGGATCAAGATGTAAAATAAATGGATAGACCATCATGTTAGTGGTGACAATTTGTTAGAAAAGTGATTCCAAAGACATAGGAAGGGAAGTGTAATGACCCACTTCACTATGTGATTTAGATGTGGAAGCATTGGAATTTAGATCATATGGTTGGTGATGTGACTGGGTGGATGGTGTGGTAGTAAATGAGGTGGCTAGGATAGGATTCCTTTTGCTAGTAGGGGAAGGGGTAGGTGATTGGTGAGGATGAGTGCATGAGGGATTAGAAGGGGACTTCCATGGATGGTTTGAGATGAAGGGTAAAGTTAATTAAATGGGGTCAAGGGCTTTAGAAAATTATACACCCATCTCAAAGAGCTATAATAAAATTTCTTGTGGGTTTTCATCAAGGTATTTATAAAATGAGGACATTTATGAGGTAGAGAGGCCATGGCTAGGATGAGGACTAGTAGATGATGGAATAAAATGGGATGGGGATAAGGATGAAGGATTAGTGTATGGTAGAATAGAATGGGATAGGGATGAGGATTGAGGAGGATTTTATTTAGGATATTTTCTTGGAATTTTGGGCTCAACATCATTAGGAAGGCAGTCACCCATCTTCAATAGTTGTAAGAGGAATTCATCTTTATTTTCCTTGATGTATTGACTGACTAGGTGACTGCATCAAGGAATATAAGGATTGATTTTGATGGGTTATGGGGTTATGGATGAGAAGGTATGAGGGATATTGGTTTGGGGTAAATAGGATCAAGGTCAGAGGGCAGGCAAGCACCCATTTCTAGGCCTCACAAAAGCACGTCATCCTTATTGGTTAATATGTATTGGTCGATGTGAATCGAGTCCAAATCCATGAGGAATGGATGATGAAAGATGGATAATGGAGGAGGTAGACTAAGGATTGGATATAAATTCTTGAACAAAATAGATCAAGGGACTGAGCTATGATGATGAGGATAATATGGATGATAGACGGAGTGATTATATACTATGATTAGATTATAGACCAATAGTGCAATAGGTGATAATGACCTATCAACAATGTCTAATTTTTAATCTAGTAAAAGGATTGAGTATATTTTATGGGTGCCTATATTCAAACTAAAAATAATATGATATGATGGATGCTAGTTATGAGTAGGCAAGATAATTGGACCAAAGATGATTGATGGTTGCTAGATTGAACCAAAAATAGTGATAAGATGTTAATAGTATATTGACTATGGTATGAGATTTGACCAAAGGATGAATGATAATTGATAGTGGATTAAGACAATAGGATGATATGGATGAGAGGACTAGTTCAAGACCTTAAACTAATTTGTTCAAGATAGGATAGGGTTATGATGATACGACGAGGGTGATTGGATGATCGGATAAAGACAAGTCAAGATCGGTGATGATAAAATGATAAAGGGGAAACAAATGGTGGATGTTTTAGACTCAAATATGAACTAAGAAGCCAACTAGGATAAGATAAGATGAGCTAAAACTATATGGGTGATGAGGACAAGGTCAAGACAAGTGATTATGGAAGTAGTGTCTTTAGGATGCAAATGATAAGGTAAGGTGTGATTAGGATAAGTGATGAGGTATGATTTAGGATGGGATGAAGATAATATAGTAAAAGGAGAATATGTACACAAAAGGGAATGAGGATGTATAAGATGAAAGGATATATGCAAGAGGACAATGAGATAAAGATGTATAAGATGATGGTGATAGGGGTATGATTGAGGATGGGTGAATATGTTTGAGACAAGATAGTAGATGAGATAAAATATAAAAGGATGATATGTATAAGGTGATAGTGAAATAATAATGGACATGATAATTAGGATGGGCAAGTGATGGGTATAAAATTAATGATGGGATAGGATATGGTAAAGGTAAAGATGAATGATAGGTGAGACTAAGATGGGATATGTCTAGTAGGCTATTCAAGAGAATAAATTATGTACAAGGTGTTGATATTGGGATATACAAGATGATGACTAGGATATACAAGTGATGGGGGGGGTGATCAATGATGGGTAGATATAGTGAGACTAGGACAAGGTGGGATGGGATAAGATAAGGGGATGATGGCATAATAGTGAGGAGATGTATAAAAGGATGATGTATAAAAGAGTGATGGGATGACAAGATGATGGAATGATGGTATATACAAGAGGATGATGGGATAAAGATGTACAAGGTGATAAAATGATGAGGATAAAATACACAAGGTGATATGTGCAAAATACCTAGATAGGCTTAGATAGGTTTGGGTGAAGGTTGACTTGGCTCACAAATAGTATGGGTTTAGCACAACACACACCCAATCAAGCAATCAACAACCTATGATTAGTAAACTCAAGGGTGTGTAACCTTATGCCCACACCATTCAATGGCTTCATGGGTGAGGCTGTAGGCCGGTGACCCATTATGGTATCGACTGAACCCTTTTAACACTACTCATACTCAATGGCTAATTTGGAGCTGAAACTAACTCCTACAGTGATACACCTCTTATGGTTGAATTCCCCTAGTCTAGGTATACACAAAAGAATCTAGGTGCATCCTTGATATACATGAAGGTACGTAGGGTCCCAAGTCTGTATAGGGTTTTATTTAATGCCTGGTTTAGAGAGTTAACTGTTCCCCCTCATAGATGACTTGTATGGGGTCAATTGCTTAGCCTAATGATAACTATCCTTAATTTGTATACTCCATTGAATCATGGAGTTTAATTAGTGCACATTGATGAAATTCATGACACTAACCCCTGTATACTAATCCCATGCATGGGGATCAATTCCACATCACATGTTATCCTATCAAGGGGGATAACAAATAATAAAAACACTATATGATTAATTAACCAACTAATTACCTATGTCTAAGGGGCATGATACAATAATTATTTACAAGTTAACACACACTCTCTCTCACAAGTATATATAAGGAACGATTTTTTATAACAAGATGATATATACAAGACAAAATAGATAATCAAAAATGGATTTTTAAAGTGTCAAATGGATTCTTTGACTAGTGACCTTCAAGCCCATAGGTTAGTGGTTTGATTATGATATTCCAAGAGATGGGTCTTACAAGGCAAAGGTTAGTATTTTTAAACAAACTGTTGATTACTTGCAAAACTATGAATACATAGTCAATATAAAATAAAATCATAACCAAAATAGACAAAGTCTCAAGTAGGGGGTCAAAATTGCTAAACACAAGTGATGATTATGAAAATGGTTAGATGAACATGATGGTTACCTAAAAAACCATGGTTAGTTATATAATACCATGACTTAAATAGATAATATCACTATTTACTATAATTTGATAATTGTGATTTTATCGTAAATCAAAAAACCATGACTTGTAAACTTGATACTTTAAGTAAATCGATAGTTGCGATATTGATAGAGATGTTAAAACTTTAAAAAGTGATTTGTGACCAAAACAACTATCCATACAAGTTACAAAATATAAAATATCTTATTTACAAGTGATTTATGATATATCAATTTTTTTCAAAATGGACACTTAGATCCTTTACCAAAATGACCAAGATTTTGACCAAGTTTAGTATAAATTATCTTTATACAGATAATGTTATCTATAACTTTGCCTAGTAATATTAAATATTAAGAAACAAATAGATATAACAATCAATATGCCAAAATTATAATTATGACTATAATATCACGTCTGGGGCGATAAAATTGCTACTTTAAGCAGATCGTGAGTTACGATATTGTAGATAAATGACAAAACTTCAGCTTTTAAATATTTGACATAGACAAAGGCCTATATAAAAGTTTTAAGAACACTTATTGACAGTGATTAAGTAGATTAAAGATTGATTACGCTATATATAAGAAATTTATGAATGAATACTTAAATTTTCATCAAAAATTACCTTAGATTATGATTATCCCAAGGAAAAGAAAGATTTTTTATATAAAATTCTTTCCTAAGTCTACTTAATTGGACACCAAGGTTAACCTGTAGATAGAACTAAAATTGAAATGACCTTCCTGCAAAATTGAGACTTAGACTGCAAAGTCATTCTTACACAGGTCAGAATCGCTACTATAGGTGGATCATCAGTTACATTTTTTTCGTAAATTTGAAAACTTTGAAAATTGGGATATTTGACTCAGACAGTTACCTATGCAAATTATAACATATTATCCAAGTGCCTATAATCGTGCATGTACAGATTAATTAAGAGCCAAATATATTCAAGAAAATTTTATAACAAAAATTTTAGACAAAAATCATGATCAAAATGTGTTAGATTCAATTCTGGGATCTAGGATCTGCCTCATACTTCTGGGGATAACAACTCCTGTAAACAGATTCAAAAGATGGAAAAACCACTATCAATACCATAATCCTATAGATCATAACCATGTTTTGAAATATGACATGATAGGTGGCTTTGTCAGTGATGGAAAAAAATTGATCTGTGAATATTCCTTCTGGTCGTGTCTCGCTCCCTATGGACCTTATAAGACTACACAATGATTTATATATAGACAAAAAGCCTAATAACAACCATAGATATGATCAAAAGATTATATTATTTTAAAAATGAAAATATATTACCAATTTGATATATTCGAGGATGAGGATGCAGAGACTATTGATGTACCGATTATTGGAGCCTAGGGTTGCCTAGGGTTTCATGATTGGTAAGTTCCAAATATAATGTTGTGGCTAACATTTTATGTCACCCCTTCTCAGATAAAATCACACATATAGATTGACAAACAAAATAGAATTAATGTGTGTGTGAGTGTGTGAGAGAGATAGTGAATGCTCTATTAAAAAAGAAAATGGTCAAAAATTCAAAAAAATATTAAGGAGATAGTCAAGTTTTAATGGCCTAGAGTTTCTTTGCCCAGTAAATCCTTGGTAAATGTCATGTCTACCTTCTCTTACATAGAAAAAATCATATATACAGATGGACAAATAGAAACCATTTGGACATTAATACCAAAGGATACCTTGAAAACAAATGCCCTATAAACCTGTCAAAAATATTACAAAAGTGGCCAAGCTTTTATGGCCTAGGGTTTATTGGTGGGATTTTATGCCATTTTTTCTTATCTCACCCTACACACAGAACAATCAAATCCCCCCTTCAAGAACATATATTGATAATATTTCAAGAACATGGATCGAATAAATTTCAAATTAATTAAGAAAAGTTAAAAAACCATTTAATACCAGATTTAATAAAAGTTAATAAAACCAATTTTTACCAGTATATCATAATACCATCAAATTCAAAATGTGACTGTAAGATTCAATGATTATATTTTCACTCATAGGATCCCAAATTGACTTTTTTTGGTATTAAAACATTTTAATCTTGCAAAAACATGTCTAACAAGCAAAATTGATTAATTGGGAGTAGCTGGTCTCACCGTGGTCGCCAAAATGTATAGGATTTTGAGCACACTATAAATTAAACAAGCTAATTCAAACTCAAAACACAAACTACCTATTAGGAAATATTTATGAAACAAATTAGAATGATATGAACCTTACCAAATTCCTTGCTTCATCTCACCTCCTTCCAGGATGTTCAAATGGATTATTGATTGCATGTAGACTTAGATTTTTGGCAATGTGATGACATGATTGTTTGATGTTGGATGTTTGATTCAATGGCTAATTTGACATGGATTGGGTATGAGAATGCTTATTGATGAGGATCATATTATTATTATGATGTTATGAAAATTCTAATTAGCTTGGCCATAGCCTAAGCATGGCTTTTTATAGAATAATGGAGGCAACTTTTGGGGGAATTTAAAATTATTTAGAAATCTCTAGTTTAGAGACTTATAGAATTCTAGAGGAGCTTCTCTAGTTCTAGAGGCTTCCTAATTATCTTAGGAGATAATGGTGAGATTATATGGGAGTTAATGAGGTTTAGGGCTCATAGGGATGTAGGAATAGCTAGAGTGGTAGGGTAGTTAGGGTGGTAGTTGAATAAATATGAATTTAAAATTGGTTAGTTGGTTAGGGAATAGGTTAGTAGATAATAAGGTATTTTAGAGGTTTAAATGGGAAATTAATTGATTTTAGGATGGGATAAAAGTTCATGGGATATAGGAATAGGATGGGGATTGACTAGTTTGGTTTTAAAATATAGAAATTAAGCCAAATTATCAAAAATTAGTATAATTAGCGAGGCAAACATATTTTAATGCATACAAGAGTTTTGATATGCTTGATTAGGAATTTTATTTTAAAATATATATTTTTAATATTTAGGGCACTTGATTATATCTAGTTATATTGCTTCTTTTCCACATAAAGCATTGTTAGAATGTTCTGAAATTTCTTTCTTCAAAAATATGGATAAAATCATGTTATCTTCAATTTTGATATCTTATTATTTCATAGTTTCCAATTCATTTACCTTGTTCCTCACCAAGATGAATTTGATCTCTAGATGTATATATCCAATGAAAATTCAAAGTTGATTGTTGAGAATTGGTTGATCTACCTAAAGAATTAGTTTCAACAATTTATTGAAGAGGGTTACAAACTCTGTCATATATTCATTGTCTTGATTTTGAATCTAGAATAAATTTGACCATAATGAGCATACATCCACAACTGATTTAAATCTATTCAATAATTTATTATTTGATTCCCAATTCATAATGCATCCATCTTCTAGGTGCCAAAACAACTCAGTAGTAGGTCCAATGAGAGTTTTAACAAAAAGTCTCACATCAACATCCTCATGCATAAATCCTAAAATGTTTCAATACACTGTGAAATCCAAGATATGATTATCTACATCTTGACCATTTTTTATATAGAACTTCATAAATCTCTTCCTTGACCCTGAAGTTAATTCACTAATTGAGGTAAAGTCAATGGACCAAAATGTTTTCCACATGGGGACTTGAAGAATATTTGGTTTGAGGTGAAATAATTACAATTATTCATTATAAAATATGTAGGTACTATGTACTTCATCTCAAATAAGTCACCAACCTTAACTCCAATGTAGGCTCCCTTAAATGTCTAAAAATCACTTGCATAAGACACCTTGATCCCCAACGAAGTCACTAAAAACTATTGGTTGAAAAAAATGATAGGGAATAATGTAAGAATTTTAATCAATAGTGTTGCAACAAAATCCTTATATCAATAAACAATGCAGGGACTAAATACTTCTCCTATTATCAGGGGGAGCTACCTTCATTAAAAACCACAAGGGAAAAGCAGGGAAAGATATATTCACAACTATTTACATGAAAAATGCTTTTTGTAGGGGTTTCATACTTTTAACTGAAAAGTAAAGAAATGAGATAGAAAGGAAATAAAGGGAATGATGGTAAGAAGGGGAAATGAGAAATAAAAATATAAAATAATAATGGGATTATTTTATCTAGTTAAACATAACTGTTACTATGATGACCCCATAAAATATGAAGTATAACCCTAGGAATTCACTTCACCAACTTATTAGTAAAGTGGATGGACTTGATTAGTTATTAAAAAATCAAAAAGATGTGGGTTAAGTTAGGGTATAAAATGATGTTTTTTGGTTTAAGAAGATGATAATGCGTTAATAACTAAGCTATGTTACCAACTAAATTCATACCACTATGTGCCAAGTTTCACAAGGATATCGAACCCATCATCACATGAGGAAGAGTCTAAGTAAAAATAATAGGGAATACTTAATTTTTAAATTCTCTCCTCCTTTATAAAGTAAAATTATTTTCCAAGGGGGAAGCCAAATTCTTCATTTTTCCTTTGATCAATCATTAATTCTTCCAACTATTCACCTTTTTCCACAATTATGAGACTAAAATAATCAAATGTGATAGGAAGCACTTTCTATTTTTCATTGTTAGAGTTCCAACATGTTTTATTAGGAATTTATTCTTGAAATCTATTTTATAAATAGTGATGGCTATTGATTATATCCTATTTCATTACTTCTTTTCCACTTAAAGCATTTTTAAAATGATCTAAAACTTATTTCTTCAACAAATTGGATATAATCATGTCATCTTGAATTTTCATAAATTCTTGTTGTATAGCTTCCAAGTCATTTACCTTGTTCCTCATCAAGATGAATCTGATATATGGATGTAGAAAAAATAGAGTTGATTGTTGGGACTTGTTTGATCTACCTGAGCAATCAGCCTCAACAATTTGTTAAAGCAGGCTACCAAGTCTCTCATCTGCTCATCATCTTGATTTTGAATCTAGAATAAATCTAAAAATAATGCACACATGTCCATAGCTGATTTAAATATATTCAAGAACTTATTATTTAATGATGCCCAATTCATAATTCATCCATCTTCTAGGTGCCATAACCACTTAGCAATAGGTCCAGTGAGCGTTACAACAAAAAGTTTCACAGCAAAATACTCATGCATAACTCCCAAAATGCTATAAGATATTATCAAAGAAAAGATATTTTTATATTGAACATTTTATTCAAAAAAATTTAAAAATATCTTTTTGAACCCTGAAGGTAAATCATTGTATTGATGCAAAGCCAATAGACCAAAATGTTTTCCTCATGGGACATGAAAAAGTTTAGGGTGGACCAATGCCATTTATTCATTCAAAAAGATGTAGGCAATAGGTAATTCATCTCAACAGACTTTCCAACCTCCATTCTAGGAAAATTTTCCTTGAAATGTTTGAAAAACATGTGCACAAGGCATATCGATCATCAATGGAGTCATTAAAAATTATTGGCAAAAAAACTTATCAAGGGGAAAAATGTAGGACTTTCAATAAATAGTGTTAGGATGAAGTCCTTACGTCTTTCAACAATTTTGAGACTAAATTCATCTCTTATTAGTAGGCAGAGCTACATTTATTGAAAACCAAATAGGGAAATTAGGGAAAGAGCTATTCACAACTATTTACAATAAAAATGTTTTTCATGGGGATTTCATAATTTTAACCAAAAGTACATAAATTAAACATAAAGGAAATTAATGGAATGATGGGAAGAAGGGGGAAAAGATAAAGGAAAGGAGAAAGGAAGAATGATATTACTTTATCTAGTTAAACATAGAAGCTTTTATGTTAACCCTTGAAAAGATGAAAGACAACCCTAGGTAGTTAAACATAGAGACTCACTAGAATAGCCCAAGATTTGAAATTATAACATGGTAATCCTTTATCTTTAAAATGGGTTGGGAAAGATATATGCTAGGCATACGAATAAGGTACATACACCAAGGAGATTGGATAGCTTTACAAAGAAGGATATTTAACAACCATGTATTTCCCAATAAAAATAGGCATAAAATACTATTCTTAATCCCACTAAGGATTTGCAATGGAGAAAATTCTTAATGTAGGTTAAACATAATTTTTTACACTAAAAATATGCATTCATTGACTATATAATAATAACATTTTAGAAAATTAAAAGAAAAAAAATCAAATCAGATTGACATACTCATGCATCTCATTCACTAGAAATATTCATGGCACAAAGTCTCGTAAACTATTTATTTATTGATCCTTCATGAGGTTGTACATATAGACTCCTTCCTTCTATCTTGACAAAAATAATCTTCATGCCCTATACTCAAAGTTGTATATTTGACTCTATATCTCTTTTTAGCATGTTTTATGCGATGATAAGAATATTTTAATGACATAATAGGAAGTGAAAAATCTAAAATATTTTCATACCTTAGGTTGTAATCAAAATGCTCACCTTTTATTTCCAAAATAAAAATTATTTAGATATCCTCAACACCCCAATTTTTTGATTCAAAAATCTAGAATTAGGGTTGACTAATATATTCTCCTTGAATTCATATCCATCCATAATTCTACTTTAAAAACCACTCAATGGCTCACCATTTGGAAGGTCTAAGTATAGTGCAAGATCTGGCATAGCTTCCTTCACTTTGAACTCATTGCCTTTACCAAGTAAAACTGTAAACAAACCAAGCCTTGTCCATTGGCATACAGAGTCGGTGTCTATTTTTAAAAATAAAATACCATCCCTATCATTAAAACACCTCTAATTTCCTATAGGAGTTCAATTATGGGTGTTGTTATGAATGTGAAATTTCATGACAATAATTGGTTCTAACTATGGGACCGCATTCCTTAGCAGAATGTAGGAAAACTCCAAAATCTTAAATGATTGTTGCATTATTATTGTATGTTCCTGAAAACATTTATGTAACATAAATTTACATGTTTTTATTTGGCCAATTGATAGTTAGTTTACCTATCTCAATCATATGAGAAATGAACATGTGCTACTAGGCTAGATCCCCTGTTATGAAAAATTTTGTATTCCAATCTGACCAACTAACAACCAGTTCACCACTCTTAATTATATGATACATTAACACATGATACTAATTCAAATCACCTACTCTTGAAAATTCATCATGTTTACATGTTTACTTGAAGATATTCATACAAATACATGTCCATTCTATCACTTGAGAAACAAACATTCATATATCAATTTTCATGACTATAAATGCCATCTTTTGAATACACCTTTGAATGTTTGTATTGGGACCCACTTGAATAAAATTATTTAATTCTCTTTTCATTAGGTTATTCCATAAACTAAATAAATTTTAACTATATAACTAGCATAGAGTTAGGTATGTCCAATTGATAGTTAACGAGTAGAGATCATAGTTATGAACATGTGTAGGTAAAAGTAAAAATATATGGATAGAAAGGAACAACACACAGGGTACTCCATTTAATGAAAATACAAACTCACACTAAAATAAAGGTGGGAAAATAAAATAAGCCAAAAAAGGGAAAGAATAACTATTTATAGGGAGTAAAGGAAAATGAAAAGATTATACAAAATCTTTAATAGGCTAGGAGAAGTACTTCCATTTTAGAATAATGGATTTGACTTATGAGATCTAAATGCATTAAATAATAGTGACCAAATAGGTGAAAAATGGATGAGCTTATGAAAATAATACATACTAATATGATCACGAATGGACAAATGAACATTGTCATTAGAATTTGAAATAGAATCATTGAAAGTTCTCCAATCTCA
The DNA here is from genome assembly GCA_037957365.1 of Torreya grandis. NCBI lineage: Eukaryota > Viridiplantae > Streptophyta > Pinopsida > Cupressales > Taxaceae > Torreya > Torreya grandis. Next base: position 1,326,030 of record JARHVA010004850.1, on the reverse strand, counting down.
TGTGATAATTCTTGAGTAGTGCTGGACATTTTTAATATATTATTTAATGAATTTAGATGTGTCTGTGTTAGATACAAGACTCAAATCAGATATAGGTGTGTTACATATATTTTTTTGATCTGGAACAATAATTGGAATATCTTATGGAATGAATTGAAATAAAATATTCTTTTCCAAATTGCATCCCATATCAAAGACAAATGCATCATTGAATTAATCATCATCATTTTCTTCATCAATCTCTTCTTCCTTGATAGTTTTCATTTCACTTGAAATTAATATTGGGCACCGTTAATTTTCTTCTACCTTCACATCTTCTTTGATTTTAACCTTGGCATGATTATGAACTTTGATCTATATAGGATAAATTGCATTAGATTTAGATCCTTCATATAATTATTCAATAGGAGAACATGAAAAAGAAGTACTAAGAGAATATTCACTTTTGACCACTGAGTTTTCCACTCTGATATAAGATGTATCTTCTTTTTTATATAAACTGCTTCAACATTATCCTCTCCTTCAGAAATCAAAACATAACATTTTACATTATTGTCCTTTTTCATTTTTGATTCAATCATTTGTTCCTCAAATAACTCATTTTATCTTAGAACCATGAGGTTTGATAAATCTTATAAAACATAAAAATATTTCTCTTCTTTGCAAAGGGGGAAGCCAAATTCTTCATCGGTCCTCTAATCAATCATTTGTTCTTCTAACTGTTCACCTTCTTCCACAATTATGAAACTAAAACAATCATATTTGATAGGAAGCATTTTATCTTTTTCTATGTTAGAGTTTTAAAATGTTTGATTATTATTTTTTCTTTTAAATCTCTTTTCTATAATATTTAGGGATCTTGATTATATCTAGTTTCATTACTTCTATTCCACTTAAAGCATTTGTAGAATGTTCTAAAATTTGTTTTTTCAATAACCTAGATAAAATCATCTCATCTTCAATTTTGATAGATATTTATTGCATAGCTTCTAGGTCATTTAAATTGTTCCTAATCAAGATGAATTTGATCTCTTGATTTAGATAACTAATGAAAACATAGATTTGATTGTTGGGACTTGGTTGATCTACCTAAGGAATCAGTCTCAACAATTTATTGAAGGGGATACAAATTATCTCATCTTTTCATCATCTTGATTTTAAATATATAATAAACTAAATAACAATACACACACATCCACATTTGATTTAAATCTATTTAGTACTTGTCCTTCAAGGATTTTCAATTCATAATGCATCTATCTTCTAGGTGTTAGGATCACTTAGTAGTAGGTCTAATGAGAGTTTCAAAAAAAGTCTCACAATGAAATCCTCATGCATAACTCAAAAAAAATCATTAAAAACTATGAAATTCAATATATGGTTATCTACATCTTGACCATTTTATCTAAAGAACTTCATAAATCTCTTCCTTGTCCCTAAAGTTAATTCATTATATTGAGGCAAAGCCAAAGGACTAAACTATTTTTCCCATGGGACATGGAGAACATTGGGTTTGGGGTAGACCAACACCATTTATTCATTAAAAAATATGTATGCACTAGGTATTTTATCTCAATAGAGTCACAAACCTCCATTTGATGGGAGGTTCCTTTAAATGTTTGAAAATCACATGTACAACACACCTTGATCCCCAATATAGTCTCCAAAAACTATTGTCTAAAAAATAAATATGGGGACAAATGTAAGACTTTTAATCAATAGTGTCACAATAGATTCCTTACACCTATTAACAACATGGGTACTAAATCCCTCTCTTATTATCAAGTAGAGTTGCCTTTATTGAAAATCAAAAGGGCAAATCGGGGAAAGAGTTATTCAAAACTATTTACATCAAAAAAAATTATGTGGGGATTTAATACCTTTAAATGGAAAATACAGAAAGGAGATAAAAATCAAATGAAGGGAATGATGGGAAGAAGGGAAAATGAGAAAGAAAAGGAAGAAGGAAGAATGGGATTATTTTATGCAGTTAAACTCATAAGTTACTATGATAACCCTAGAAATGATAAAGGATAACCTTAGGTAGTTAAACACAGAGACTCACTAGAATAACCCAATATTTAATATTGTAACATAAGAATCATTTGTCATAGAAATGGGATAGGAAAGACATTTTATATAATAAGAAAAAGGCACATACTCAAAGGAGATTTGATATATTTACAAAACAAGATATTCAACAACTATGTATTTTTCAATAAAAACAAGCATAAAATTATATTTTTAATCCCACCAAAGCTTCATTACGACAACAATTTTGAATGCATATTCAATAGAAGTTTCTACACTAAAAATTCCACATTTATTTAATATCTAATAATAGTATTTTAACAATTTGAAATAACAAGAATCAAAGTGGATTGACATACGCATGCACATCATTAAATGAAATGATTCATGGCACAAAGCCTTGTAAATTGTTTCTATATTGATCCTTTGTGAGGCTATACATATAGACTCCTTTTATCTTGCCAAAAAAAATTCTACTATCAAAAAACCCTTTTTACAATGGATAGAACCTATATTTATTACTTATAATAGGTGTAGCCACCTTATAACTACCCATAACCACTTTTTCAGTAACTTGTTTTTATTTTAATATTAATTTTTCATTTATAACTTAAAAAATTAAAACATATCCCTTTTAAGTTATTTTAAAAAATTCAATAGAGAAACAAAAAGTTTGAAAGAGAAAAAGTGGCTTTGAGTGGTTATGAAGAGAGATAAGACTCATTTTTCTAATAAGAACCTTGATCAACCACTACAACTTTTGATTCTTCCTTTCGAGATGATTTGAAAATTTACATATTAAACCTCTAAACCATCTGGACAATTCCTTAAAACAATGTGAAGTAGGATTTTCATGTTTCGATCTTACCAACTAACATCCAGTTCATCAATCTCAATCGTATGAGAAATGAACAGGCACTACCAGGCCAGATCACTTGTCTGACCACTCTAAATGTTTTTTCTTACTTTAAAGAATGCATGAGAATATTTTCTTAACTATGTGATGTCATTTCCAATTCAATGTTTCAAAACTTTATGTCTGCATGTATGCAGTAGTTGTCATGAATCTATGAAAGTACTGTGAAGAAGAGGAATATGACATCATGTTTGAAAGCACTATGAATCTATCTATCAAATTATTACATATAAATTCTATATTACTTACATATCTAAGACCACCAAGAAATTATTTAAATAATGTGAAGCCTCTTTGGATAAGCAAGTCATGTAAGAAACAAAAAAACCACTCGGTATGACAATATGGATTTCTTGAAATGTAAAGAATGTGTCTATGATGTAATAAATGATTTGATCTTTTTATGCTTCCAAAACTATTATTTGATTCAAAATAATTTCCAATCTCTCAAAAACCATGTTAGTCTCATTTAGAATAGCTTGCATGCAATAGAAAATTAGGAACAACTGTGAGGAAGCCAAAATCATTTTATTTCACTTTGAAGGCTATTTTTAGAGAATTTGGATGAGCAAGAAGGAAAATAATAGCTATGTATATGTACTTCTAAATTTATTGAATTTTTTCAATGTCATGACAAGTTAAAATAGTTCCATTGAATGTTTCCAAGTAAAACAAGCCCTCATCTATTCAATACCACCTATTAACAACTCAAAATGGTTCCTTGAGAGTTATTGGTTATTTTTTACATTGAAGGAGTTTTGAATGATATGCACAAAAACTTGTGAGGTTGATCAGATGCAAACATGAACAAAGACTATGTTTTATTAATTGAAACCACCTATTTTATAATAAAATTTATTGTAAGGAGCCCAATACCACATGTTGATCCTTAAAACCACCTTTAGACTAATTTTTAATGTATAAAATGAGGTTGATAGAACTATAAAGGTGAGGGAACATGTTTTCAAGCATGTAAAATCCTAAAATATGAAAAATATAATGTTAAAACCTATGATGACCAACATGCCCCTTTTTTATGAAATGGGGGACCCCTCTAAAAATATCATGAACCAGAGCTTCAGGGTCCTTTCTTTTGTTCTCATCAGCAATACCTCCTAAAATCCCTAGAATATACATTGTTTTGATTTCTCTAAGTAGTAATAGGCTTCATTTTTTTAAGAATAAGGAGTGTATTATTTTCATGAAATCATGACTCTAACATTATAGGTTGGCTTTCACCAAAATCTCCCAGAGTCTAGTTCCCTTCTTGGAGCAACAGACCCATTGCCTTCCATGGTAAATAGAGATCTATGTACTAACAAGTAAGTGTTAATGTATCATATTCCTTTTATTTAATTGCTTAGTCATTTTGTGAATTTCTTATAGCTTAGCCAAATGATAAGGTGCCACATCACCATAAGTTAGAGTGGTCAGTCCCCCAAACTTGTGAGAGATGTCAAATCTTAGGAGAGCTTGACCAAATGAGAAGGTGTCATGTCACCATGAGTTAGAGTGTCCAGTCCCCTAAACCTATCATAGATGTTAAATCTTGGGAGAGACAATCTGAATGGGAAGGTGCCATATCACCATGAGTTATAGTAGTATGTCCTTAGGGCCTATTAGAGATGTCAAATCCCATGATATCCCAACTAGTTAGGAAGGTGCCATATCTCTATTAGTCAGAGTGGTTAATCTCCCAAACCTATCAAAGATGTCAGAGCTTGGGAGAGCCTAGTCAAATTATAAGTTTCCATATCACCACATGTCAAAGTGACTAGTCCCTGGACCTATCAGATGTGTCAGATCTTGAGAGAGCTAGATAAATAAGAAGGTGCCACATCACCATGAGTTAAAGTAGCCAATCCCCTAGATCTATCAAAAATATCATAGTCCAAGAGAGCCTAATGAATCAGAAGGTGCCACATCACCATGAGTTAAATTGGCTAGTCTCTTAGACCTATTAGATATGTTAGAGCCTATGAGAACCTAACTAAATGGGAGTGTGCCACATCACTATAAGTAAAATTGGTCATCCCCCAAACCTGTTAGAGATGTTAGAGCCCAAGAGAGCCCAATTGAATGAGAAGACACCACATCACCACAAGTTAGATCAGTTTGTCCCATAGACCTGTCATAGATGTTAGATCCTAGGAAAACCTAGATGAATGAGAAGGCACCATGTCACTATGAGTTAGAGTGTCCAGACCCTAAGACCTATTAGATATTTTAGAACCTAGGATAACTTAGCTAAATGGGAAGGTGCCACATCACCACAATTTAAATCATTTACTCCCCTAAGACCTATTAGAGATGTTAGATCTTGGGAAATTCCACCTAAATGGGAAGGTGACATAGTTCCCTAGACCTATCATAGATGTTAGGGCTTGAGAGATCCTAAATGAATGAAAAGGTGCCACATCACCACAAGCCACAATGGTTAGTCCCCCAAACTTTTCAAATATTTCATATCTTAGGAAATCCTAGATGAATGAGAAGGCACAATGTCACCATTTATTAAAGTGTCCAATCTATAGACCTATCAAATATGTTAGATCCCAAGAGAGCCTGATCAAATGAGAAGGTTCCATATTACCACAAGTCATAATGGCTACTCCCATAGACCTATAAAATATGTTATATCTTGAGAGATCTCAACTAAATAAGAAGGTGCCATATTGACATGAGTTTGATCAACTAGTCCCCTAAATCTGTCAGAGATGTTAGAGCTAGGTTGTTGAGCATTGTCATTGAGTGTTAAGATTTGATAGTTAATGTTGTCATTGAAGTTAAATGTTATTATGAAGATGCATGATTATTTCATTGATGTCAAAGGTTTTTTATGTAAATGCTTAGTCAAGTAAGCCTTGAGGTGTCAAAATGAAATGAGAAAACTTTGAATAAGAAATTGTGTGCTCTAAAGACCTATCTAAATAGCACAAAAGATGCTCAAAATAAGATACAAAAATGATAATTATCTAAAAAAAAATCTTCAAAGAACACTTGATAGTGTTTGAGCTTGAGATATTATTTGAGACTATATATGAGGTGTTTAGGACCTTGCAAATGATTAAAAGGTCAACTCTAAAGATCTATGTACGTAGATCCAAATATGTTACAATTAAGCTCTAAAGATATGTAATAATATATGAATAAGAATGAGTGTATGAGGTTACATGACCATACACAAGAGGCATTGAAACATAGTAGAGTTTGAATGTGAAGACTACAAAGTATCTAGAAGGTCAGATTCAAGACATAATAAGACTTGTAGTCCAATGCTTAGAAAGCAAGAAGAGAGATGGTGGCCAGATGAGATAACAAGATTAGTTTCCATGACATGAGTGAGTAGGTGAACATTGATAGAGGTTATTCAAGTTTTTTTTTAGTGTTTTCATAAATTTTTAGATAAAGGTTTGTAAGAAAAGGCTTGCAATAGTATTTCAAGGTTTCTTGAGTGCACAGAGTGAAGAGTTGTCTACTCAAGAAGGTTTTCTCAGTGATAATTGGCATGTGCATATCCTACATGAGATCCTAATATATTCATGGTAGATTAATAATTTTTCTGGCTTAAATTTCCAAGAATTGGTTTATGAAAAGAGGAACTAAGTTTTATGAATGATTGTTAAGACAAGAAGTTAGTCTAAACCCTCATAAAACCCTAATAGTGATCCAATGTTGAATATTTTTATATAAAGAGATTAGAATGGTTTTATAGTATCACACAAGATATTGGAGGTTAAAATAAACTCTCCCAATCATCTCTAGGTATGATTGGTTTCTTAGGTAAGTGAGCAGACCCTAAAAAATAGTGCTTGCCTTTCAAAGACTTATTATAGTAGATAGAACTATCTGAATCAAATTTATTAAGTGGATGAAGATAAAAGTGTGATAATTTTAGTTTATTTTCATGAAGATTTTTATACAGGTTTTGGATCTCATATGTACGAATTTGGTGATCCAATTTGGCTAGTCGCTAATAGATCTAGTGGTGCAGATTGTGTGAAAATCATATAGAGGAAAGAATATGATTTATGATGTGCTTTCATGAAAAATTGATACATTTAAATTCATGATCATGTTATTTAATTATTCAATTATATATCCATGCTTTTTATAATCTTTTAATTCATTATAATAGGTTGAATCATTGAAGCCAAAATGGCTTATCTAGATGAGTAGAGTCTATGAGAGAGAAGGTCAAAAGATTGGTCCATAAGAACAATAGTTTTCATTATATCTCATGATATGATTGATTGAAATTTATTTGAGGATGATATAAGATACATTTCATACATTTAAATCCATTTAATATATTGAATCATGTGTCAAATGTCCATGTTTCTTTGACTATGTTTTTGAGTCATTTGGTAGTTTTGAGTGAACATCTTGCAAAGAAGTGTTTGAGCCTATTTACCCTAAGTCAAAGCATCAGATGAAGTTTTTGATGACCCTGTCATCATGATCTTTTTTAATATGTAATTATTTTCATGGTTGTTTTTTAAAAAGTTAGTATATGCCTTAGTTATTCAAGACAGAGTTATTGTATATGCGTAGGCCTTTTATAAGTAGTGATTTGAGTAAGGGTTCACGTGGTGGTTGGACCTAAAAAGTGGTGTAGACATAAATTGAAGTTGGTTAAGGGATATCTTAGTGGCTTATGATTTTTTCCTATTGTGTGAGGTGTTTGGATGAGCTTCAATAAATATCAAAGGGTAACATGTTGATATATGACCAACCTATTGTAGTGATTGATTCATGACTAAGGCATGTTATTATAATATTATTTAACCTATTCATGGATGATATAAGTGATTTGAATATGTATCTGACCTAGAAGGATATGATCAAGTGACTTGTATAAAAGTAAGGTAGTTAATCCTATTTTGGTATGCTTAGAGGATGTTAAGTGTGGGATAGTATAAGAGGATAAAAAAATGTGTTGTCCCCAAAATATGCCACTCATTTTTGGGACAACATATAGATCAAAATCCTCTCTTCCCTTTTCAAAAAAGTGTTATGTGCATTCCAGTTCTTCATTTTTCAAAGCTTTTCCAGAAATCTACAGACTCTATAGATATGTTTCTACGGGTTCAACATGCTTGAGATTAGCAAGTTCAAAGGTTCAAAAGCTCCTATAGGCAAGATCAGTCAAAATAACAAGCTTCTAAAAATTGGTTATTTTCAAAATTGGTTCATCACCTAGGTTCAAATATAAATTTTCATTGGCAAGCATCAGTAGCAGGTTCGACATTTGGTTGATCCTTTAGTTCAACGTCAATGGTTCAATGGCTCGATTCAACCAAGTGGTTCAATGCTTTATTTCACTTGGGTGGTTCTTTCCCTTTTGGTTCAATGGAATGGTTCATTACCAAAGTTCAAAGGGGTGGTTCAATGCAAAAGAAAGATAGCCCAATGGAAAAAGACACAGTGTAGCAAACGTGACAAGTGTTTGCGTCCGTGTTCCCCTTTTGAGTTGATAAGGCAAAACGTGTCATGGACTCTATTTTTTGTGAGTTTTTAATGAGTTTCATAACATTAGAACTTGCCACTTATCAAAAATGCCAAAGGGAAGAACCGCTAAGAGAAGGAGAGTAAAGAGCCAGTAAAGCTGGGAACGTATCTCGATAGATCAAATCGCAACAGGAAGAGACAAAGCTGGAAAGGACAAAAGGTAGCGTCAGTCAATGGAAGAACCAAGCCTGACTGAAAATAAAAGCTTGCAAAAAGCACCTAATTGAAAAAGACAAAGCGTAGCAGAATACGTCATGACTCAGTAAAACATGACAACTGTTTACATCTTCTATGCAAGAGTGGCAAAAATTTTTGCCCTTGCATTCTTCTATGCAAGAGTGGCAATTTTTGTCGCCCTTGCATCTTTCATGCAAGATCGACAATTTTTACCACCCTTGCATCACTGTTTTCTCTCCTCCAAGTGCAAGAGCGGCAATTTTTGTTTCCCTTACATGTTCACCTACTCCTTGACGTGCACAGGCAGTAATTTTTACCGCCTATGCACAAAAAACTTCTCCAATATGCAAGGGCAGTAATTTTTGCCACCCATGCATTCCTTCTCTCTTCTTCTTCTCATGCACTTTTGTCATGTAAAAGTGCATGCAATTTTGTAATGTGTAATTACATGTAAAACATCTGGAAAAATATCTCAAAGTCAAAGATGAGTCATCTTTGACTAAGATATTTTTATATTTTAATATTTTCTAATTTTGAAAGTTTCTCCCTATATATAGTGGAGACCTCTTTTGTAAATATATCTCTGATAATTGAGAGCAAAAACTCTGCTGAAATTGAGACACTTCTTGAGACTTTGTGCTCAACTTATAAATCATATTTTGTTGAATGAATGAGAAGCAGGTTTATTTCAGACTTTGTGTTGAAGTTATCTGTGTTATTTAGGAAACAGTCCTTATGTCCTCTTTCTTGATAATCTCTTATTTGTTTGATTTAATAAGCAAATTGGGTGTGTTGATATCATCTGAGGGCATTTCTAAAAGATATAAGAGAGACTTTGATCTACTTTTATCTTTGTGATCCTTTTATCTTTTGTAGTTTCAGGCGAAGACTTTGTGCTTCATTTCACTCTACGGTTACTCTTGTTTTGAATCAGTGAAGGAGGCTACGGAAGACTCTGTGCTTACGTGATTTTCCTTGTGAACTTTTTTACTTTGGGTGATTTTCTGCTCTACGTTGGATACCATTCCTGAAAGAAGAGGAATGTTGTTGGCCAACGACTAGGATTTCTCTCTCTTGTTCCTTATACATTACCTCTAAAAAAAGAGAGGTGGATGCTACTATACCACCCCACGTATTATTTTCTACTTAATTATATATACATATAGCATATAAATATTCATAGGGAACCTACCCTTGATGAGAGGAGAGATTTACTCATCCCGATTTGGTAAACCCTCACTTTTGACGGCGTAAATCTCCCTATACTATGGTTGATATATCCATTTTGTCCTCAGTTAGTTGACGACAAAATATTCACCCAACAAAATGATATAGATCATTTTTTAGTATAAGGAGGTCATTTGGACCATTATTTAATTGTTATTAATATCTAATAGAGGATTTACATATGAGGATCAAGGTAAAAAGACCTAATCAAGCCTTAAAGAGGGCTAGTTGAGTGAAGATGGTTGAAGGTCAGTTTGAGAAGGAATAAAGAGAGCAAAGAGCTAAAGGAGTAGATCATCATCTATTATATAATCAATAAGTTTTTCTATATGTGATTAACTAATCAATTGGTTGAGTTGATGTTATGTCATATAGGGGGTTGGTGCCTCCTTGTAGTTGGTACTTGCTAAAGCCAAGTGGGTGCTTGGTAAATTATGGGTTGGCGTTCCTTATTGGGTTGGTGCTTAGATAAATATTGTCAAGTTGGTATTTGAAATATTAGGTGTTGGTTCTCATTTTTGGGTTGGTTCTTAGATAAATACTTTGTCACGTTTGTTCTTGATAGATTGGGTTGGTGCTTCAAGTTGAGTGGGTGCTCAACTGAAGATTGATTCATTGCTTTAAAAGACTATAGTCCAAGATATGTTTTAGTGGGTTTTATTCCCCATGATATTTTCCCACTTATATGTTCTGTTCATATGTTAATGGTATTTTTATTTGATGCCTATGTTTTTTATTATTTATATGCTTGTAAGAATGGTTCATGCATGATTAATTAGAAATGAATGAAAAATTTTGAATACTAATTCACCCCCCACTCTCAATCATCTTGTTTCCAAAAATTGGTATCAGATTAGGTCTTTTGGAGCAAGCTTGATAGCCTAAAGGAGATCCTAAAAAGTACAACATGTCTTGTGATCAATAGGGAGAAGAAAACATGTATGATGAATAGGTATTCTATGACAGTGAATAAGGAGAAGAAGAAGTTAACCTTGATGATTTGAAGAATACTATCAATGATCTCAATATTCAATTAGAATATATCAACACAAGGTTCAAATCAAAGGAATATGAATATAACCAATTGAAGGTTGAACATGTGCAGCTAACAGACAAAATGATTGAGTTCAAAAGAGAACATTAAAAGTCATAACAAGTCAAGAATATCAACATAAAAAAATCAATAAGGCAAGCCAAATCAATAAAGGATAAGTCTTTTTTGAAACATGGTAAGTACAAAAATGGTGTTTACTACATTTATCACAATATAGGACACATTGATATTTTATTCTATAATAAAGTTGAAAGGCCTACAAGATTCAACAAAACACATGAAGCTCCTATAATGTACAAAAAGGATCAAACATTGGTATGGAAGCCAAATCAAATTAGGGTAGATCATATTGAACCCAAGAAACAAGATAGACCTCTTACCAAGGAGGAACAAAAGACTAAAGAGGAATAAATGCTAGCCCAGATTGATTTTCACATTCAAGATGAAGGCATGAAATGGTATATAGACAGTGGTTGTTCAAGTCATATGATAAGAGATATAAATAAGTTTATCACATTAAAGAAAAATGATGCAAGAATAGTGAGGTTTGGGGATAATACTGTTATTAATATAGTTGGCAAAGGTGTATTAAGTTTAGATAATGGAAAGACAAAAACCCAAAATGTGTTTTATGTAGAAGGTTTGAAGAATAACCTACTCACTGTAAGTCAAATTTGCACTCAAGGGGACACACTAACCTTTCATGATAGAGGATGTGAGATTAAAAGAGCCAAATCAAGAAGGATAATTGCCAATGCCAAGAGAAGTGAGAACAACTTATATGTACTAAATGATATGAAGAAGGATATATGTTTCATGAGTAAGATAAATGAAAGTTGGATATATCACAAAAGGCTAGGACACCTAAACTTTGATAATCTGCTTAGAATTAACACTAATAAATCTATAACATGCCCAATATCATCAAACCTAAAAACATTCTTTGTAAGGCATGTCAACATGGTAAGTAGACTAATAAGGTTTAATTCCAAGGAGTATTCTACCATGAAACCTCTATAGTTAATCCACATTGATCTCTATGGGATTATGAGAATTCAAAGCATTCAATGAGATAGCTTCTTCATGTTACTCATTAATGATTACACAAGAATGACTTGGGTTACTTTCCTAAAAGAGAAAAAAGAATCTATTGAAGAGTTCAAAACATTTAAGGCCCTTGTTTAGAGTGATAAAAATAAGAAGATCAAGTGATTAGGAACTGATAGAGGGGGAGGGTTTTTGTCCAATGAGTTTGATAAGTTCTAGGAGGTTCATGGAATAAGAAGACAATTCTCAGTAGTTAGGACACCTTAGCAAAATGGGGTAGTGAAAAGGTAGAATAGAACAGTTTTCAAGAGATGGTTGGAACTATGTTGCATGAATCTATATTATCTTATGGATATTGGAAATAGGTAGTTAGCACTACTATCTACATTTTAAATAGAGGGAAAATAAGTATAAATGGTAACAAGACTCCTTATAAACTATAGAAGGGTAGACCTATAAATGTAGAACACTTTAGATTTTTTAGGAGCAAATGTTTCATCAAAAGAAATGATGAAAACTTGGGTAAGTCTGATTCTAGATCTGATGAAGGCATATTCTTAGGATACTCATCAATGAACTCAGCCTATATATGTTATAACAAGAGACTACAAATTATAGTGGAAAGTACAAATGTAAAGGTTGATTAAACAATAAAATATCATTCATGGTCAAAGAATACTTCAGAGAAGTTAGACTTCAAGAATGATGAGGAGACTGTATCGGTTGATGAGGAGGAAGAAGAAGCTAAAGAAAGATAGGACTCAAAAGGACATTCAAGATAGATTCAAAGAGATCATCTTGAATCTCAAATCATTGACAACAAGAATATAGGTATGCAAACAAGGAGAATATTAGTAAGTAATCTAAATGAGAATGTTGCTTTATTTTCTAAGATTGAACCTAAGAATCTTATAAAAGCAAGAAAAGACAAATTTTGGATAGATGTTATGAATGAAGAGTTAGATCAAATAGAGAAGAACAAGACTTGGAAACTAGTTCCTAGACATAAAGATAAAAATGTTATTGGCACAAAATGGGTGTTTAGATATAAGTTGAATAAAAATGGATAAATCACTAGGAACAAGGATAGATTGGCATGCAAGGGATATGCACAAGTTGAAGGGGTAGACTTTGAGGAGACCTTTGCACCAGTAGGTAGATTAGAGGTAATCAAACTATTTTTAACTTATGAAAGATTCAAAGGATTCAAAGTATATTAGATGGATGTCAAATCTACCTTTCTAAATGGAAATATGGAAGAAGTGTACATTGATCAACCTGAAGGGTTCTCTCTAACAAATAACAAAGACTATGTTTATAGATTGAAAAAGGCTCTCTATGGTCTAAATCAATCTCTTAGAGCTTGGTATTCTAAGCTTAACAAGTATATGTTGGATCAAGGATTCAAAAGAGGAGTTGTAGACATTAATCTATATATCAAAATAGAAGATGACCATCAACTGATAGTAGTTATTTATGTGAATGACATAATATTTGGTGTAAATAATGAGAACATTACAAAGGATTTTTTAGAAGTTATGAATAAATAATTTGAGATGTTTATGATAGGATAACTATCATTATTTCTTGGGTTACAAATCACTCAATCTAAAAAAATTATATTTATCTCACAAAAAAATTACATAAGAGGGATGTTGAAAAAATTTGAGATGGAAGAGTGCAAAGCATTTAGTACACCTATGAATACATGATGTAAATTAAGTAAATAAGATGAGTCTTCAAAGGTCAATCAAATTTCAGATAGGTCAATGATTGGAAGTCTATTTTATACCACTACATCTAGAACTAACATCATACAAGTAGTAAGTTTTATGGGAAGATTTCAAGCATATCCAAAGGAGAATCATCTGAAAGTATTCAAAATGATACTCAAGTATCTCAAGGAAACTATAGACTATGGATTGTGGTATCCAAAAAGTAAGGAGTTCAACCTAATAGCATACACAAATGTAGATTGGGTAAGAAGTATAGATGATAGGAAGAGTACTAGTGGAGGAGTTTTCTTCCTAGGAGGATGCCTAGTATCATGGATAAGCAAGAAGCAACCATCAGTAGCTCTGTCCACTTGTGAGGTTGAGTACATTGCAATAGCTTCATGTTACACATACATCCTATGGATGATAAAAACTCCAAAACACTATAAGATGGATTATGATGATCTAAACCCCATTTACTATGACAATACAAATGTTGTTAGTGTCTCAAAGAACCCTATCATGCACTCAAGTAAAAAACACATTCCCATCAAATATCATTTTCTAAGAGAGAGGGTAAGTGAACAAAGTGTCAAACTTGAATATGTTTTTACATAAGATCAAATTAATGAAACCACTGCCAAAGGTAACTTTTAAACATATAAGATAGGATTTGGGTGTAATTCCTACCCATAGCAATCATTAAGATACTAAGGGGGAGTTAATCATGCTCATTACCTTCATGTACAAGTGGGTTTTTTCAAAGAAGGTATTCATGGTTTAAAGGGGATATATTCAAGTTGTTAACTAATCTTGATATTTGTTGAAGTGGTCTTGTAATTTGAGTTCATTTTGAGAAAGATGATATTTGTAGAAGACCTTTGTCATTAATGTCAAAGGGGTAGAAAAATTAGAAAAGGTAAGAAAAAGAGAAATATCAGAAGGATCAAAAAATATGAGAAAAGAGGTAAGATCAAAAAGGAAAAAAGAAAGGATAAGAAATAGGTCTAATAGATGATTTCCATCAAGAAGTGGTTGACATAATTTTCTGAATGTGTTTGCCATAAATGACAAAGGGGGAGATTGTTGATCATTGTCATTGAGTGTTGATAGTTAATGTTGTCAATGATGTCAAAGGTTATTATGAAGATGCATGATTATTTCATTAATGTCAATATAATGTCATTGATGTCAAAGGTTCTTATGCAAATGCTTGGTCAAGTAATCCTTCAGGTGCCAAGATGAAATGAGCGAGCTTTGAAGAAGAAATTGTGTGTTTCAAATATTTATGTAAGAAATGCCAATGATGATTTGAATAAGCTATGAATATGAGAATTATCTAAAAATATTACTTTGAATAACACTTGATAATGTTTGATCATGAAAGATATTCTTTGATACTATATATGAGGTGTTGAGGACCTTTTAAATGATCAAAAGGTTAGCTCTAAAGATCTATGTACACAACTCTAAAGATATTACAATCAAGCTCTAAAGATTTATAAGTAGATTATAAGAAGTTATATTGAATCTCATAAGAAGAATGAGTTTATGAGGTTGATTGAACATACACAAGAGGAATTAAAATAGAGAGAGTTTCAAGGTAAGACTACAAAGTAGCTAGAAGGTCAAATTAAAGACATAATAAGACTTGTAAGCCAAGGCTTAAAAAGAAAGAAGTGATATGGTGGCCAGATGAGGTAATAATATTAGTTTCCATGACATGGGTGAGTAGGTGAACATTGGCATAGGTTAGTCAAGTTTTTTTTAGTATGTACATAAAGTTTCAGATCAAGGTTTGAAAGAAAAGGCTTGAAAAAGTGTTTTAAGGTTTCTCAAGTGCATAGAATGAAGAGTTGTCTACCCAAGAAGGTTTTATCAGTGATCAATAGCATGTAAAAAAATTTCATGAGATATTAAGTTATTCATGGTAGATGAGGAAGGGTGCTAGCTCAAATTTCCAAGCATTGGTTTCTTGAAAGAGGAGCTAAGTTTTATGAATGATCATTAAGACTGGAAGTTAGTCTAAACCATCATAAAACCTAAATAGTGACCCATTATTGAAGATCTTTTTCTAAATATCTTATAATGGTTTTATATGATCATACAAGAGATTATAGGCTGAATTCAACTCTCCTAGGCATATCTAGGTATGATTGGTTTCTCAGGTGAGTGACCAGACCCTATAGAAAAGTTCTTATATTTTAAAGATTTATTATAGAAAAAAGGTTTGACTGAGTCAAAATTACTAAGTGGATGAAAATCAAAATGTGATACTTGTAGTTTATGTTCATAAATATTAATGGATAGGTTCTAGATCTTATGTGTGAAGTTGGTGATCCAAGTTGGCCAGTCACTAATAGACCCAGTGGTGAAAATTGTGTGAAAATCAGACAAAGGAAAGAAGATCATTTATGATGTGCTTTCATGAAAAATTGATGCATTGAAATACATGATGATGTTTTTTAGGTCTTTAATGATCTATACATTCTTTTTAGATGCCTATAAGTTAGTATAAGAGGTTGAATCATTGAAGCCAAAATGGCTTATCTGGTTTAGTAGAGTCTATGAGAGAGAAGGTTAGATGATTGGTCTATAATAACAATAGATTTCATTATATCTCATGATCTGATTGATTGAGGTTTCTCTAAGGATTATATAAGATCATTTTCATTCATTTAAATCCCTTGAATATATTCAATCATGTGTCAAATGTTCATGTTTCTTTGATTGTGTTTTGGAGTCAGTTGGTAGTTCTGAGTGAACATCTTGTATAAAAGTGTTTGAGCTCGTTTACCCTAAGTTGAAGCATCAAATAAAGGTTTTGATGACCTTGAGGTCATGATTTTTTTGAATATGTAATTTTTTCCATGGTTATTTGTAAAAATTGAGTAAATGCCTAAATTATTCAAGACAAAGTTTTTGTATATACAGAGGATTTTTATAAGCAGTGATTTGGTAAGGGTTCAAGTCATAGTTGGACATAAAAGGTGGTGTAGACATAAAGTGAATTTGGCTAATGGATAATTTAGTGGCTTATTATGTGTTCCTGACATGTGATTTTTTTGGATAATCTTCAATAAACATCAATAATATGTTGATAAGAATGTGTATTAGATCTCCATAAGCCTAAAAGAGGAGTAAGGGTTAATTAACATATGGATGACCTATCATATTCATTGATTCATGAATAAGGCATGTTATTTAAATATGCTTTAACATATTCATGGCTGACCTAAGTTATTTGAATATGTAGCCAACCTAGATGGATATGATTAAGTGACTTGTATAAAAGCAAGGTAGTTAGGCGTATTTTGGTATGCTTAGAGGATGTTAAGTGTGGGAGAGTAGAAGAGGATGAACAAATGAGATGTATCATTTATGAGTAGAAGGAGGTCATTCATATCATCATTGAAGTGTTATGAATATCTAATAGAGGCTATGCATATGAGGATCAAGGTTAGAAGACCTAATCAAACCATGAAGAGGGATAGTTGAGCGAAGAGGGATGAATGTAAATTTGAGAGGGAATGAAGAGAAAGAAGAGATAAAGGAGTAGATCATCATCTATTGTAAAAAAAATAAGGTTTTTCTAAGATGATTAAATAATCAAGTGGATGATTTGGTGCTGAGTTTTCTAAGGGGTTGGTGCCTCATTACAATTTGGTGCTTGCTAAAACCAAATGGGTGCTTGGTAAATTAGAGGTTAGTTCTCCTTGTTGGGTTGATGCTTAACTAAATACTATCAATTTTGTCCTTGAAATATTAGGGGTTGGTGGTCCTTGTTGGTTTGTTTCTTAGCTAAATACTGTCATGTTGGTGTTCCAAGTTGAGTGGGTTTTCAATTGAAGATTGATTCATTAATTTATAGTATTGTCATCAAAGTTGTGTTTATGTGGGTTCTATTATCCATGAGGGTTTCTCACATATATTTTGTGCTCATACATTTCATGCTATTTTGATTTGATGCTTATGATTACTATGATGTATATGATTGTAATAATGGTTCATGCATGATTGAGTAGAAATGCATGTAAATTTTTGAAGATTGATTGGCCCCACCTTAGTCATCTATTTTCTAACACAAGGAGAGCCCAATCGAATGGGAAGGCACCATGTCACATTGTATGCATATGAACTAGCATCCACATATGGCCCTAAGAAGGTTAGAATAAATTATAGATGAAACTAAATAACCAATAAGAATGTGCCACATGTCCCTACATGACACATCACCTATTCTAAAGGAATGACATGGAGAATGGAGACATGCCTAGGTGTTGATCATTATTGGAAGGACCAATTATTATATGATGTGTGTTAAAAGTATGAGTTAATGGTGAAACCTATAAGAGATGTGACCAGATACCTACCATGTGTTAGGTATTAATAGAATGGGATTCTTGGCTCGATTGGATAGTTTTAGAACATCCTATTACCATTATTATATCTATCTAGAGGCAAAGGATCATGGGATCCAAATATAATTTGTGATTTATAAATAAAGAGTGAAAATCCATCCACAAACTCAAATTTGAATTCATATCAAGTAAGTTACTAAACACCATTAATACATAGGGACTGTAAACATGTGCTTATAAATCCTAAGAGAAGCTCACTTATAGTTACCATTGATTCTGTCAAATAAATATATAACTCTTTAATTTAAAAATTACATAGATCCCCTATATCCCATGCCTTTTAAAATAAAATATTCATAATCTCCCCTCTATCCTACTATAATGGCCACTTCATCCTCAAACCCAAAGGTCAATCCCTAATACAAGGACACCATATTCTTAGCTAGATTGACCAAGTTTAAGTACTATAATGATATATTTAAATCAGTTTAGAAAGTCCCCAAGGATTTAGGCTTAGATGGTGACCAATAGGTAGAGTATGATGATTCCCTTAGATATTACAAAAAGTATAGACTCCACATAGTCACTTCCATACCCGAAGTGTTCCCCTGCACTAACCTATTAAGCAACACCTTTCACATTTCCATCTATGTGTAAGATGGGGTCAATAACTAGGTACGCTCACCCAAATCTTAAAACCAAACTCTTGACATCTCTAGGAATGCCTTCAAGGCATATTACTCCCTCCCAAACATCACTTTCACCTATGATGCAGTGGCGATAATGGTTTAGATGGGTACCTACTAGATATATGATGTCCTCCATGATTGGGCTGAAAATCCATATTCTAAGTGGGTTAACAAAGAGGATATCAATGCTTAAATAGTTTACACCTTTTGAGAGGAGATTTAGGTAGGCATGATCCTACTAAACTAAATATTTATGGGGCAAGACTATCAACACATCAATGAGTTGTGAGTGCCTCTCTTGCACATGATCTTTACATGCTTGAACATCCCAGACATGGGAATATTTATCAACTTCAATTTGGTCGATGCCATAGTAGACACCCAAGATGGAGGCAAATTTTACATAATAATCTACCTACTACATGGTGTGTAGGATGATTTATTTCAAGCATTCAACCTATCTTGCATGGGTTCTCAAGTGCTCAAAGGTCCACATTATCTTTTATAAACTCTATGGCCATTAGTTCTACCATCACATTTAGGACATTTACAATCATTTCTACTTGATGGTCTACCAAGCCATCAATGATGCTCTAATGCCCTATTTCTATAATTTTATTAGAGATTTCATCACAACCATCAGAGAACACTAGTTTAACAGGGATGACATTGTGATCTGGATTGTAGGTTTCCTTAAGGATCCACTCCATCTACCATATTATGTTCCTAACTACTTAGCCAAATAGGAGATTTTCTATCAACTGATGGAATGAATCTTTGGGTTTTATGTATAGCATTAGTAGAAGGCATGACCACAAATCTTGATCACCATATGATACCACATCTACAAGACCTTCCCTTATATTCATAAGATGGTGGTTGGGTGAGACCCCTTCACCCTTGTAAAGTGCAAGATATAAAAATGGGACCCTAAAGGGGTAATCTAGGCTCAATTAGTGTAGTATTAAACTTGCCTAAATATAAACTATATCCATCAAATTTAATATGATGATGAGATCTATTTGAACTCCACTGACAACTAGGAGGTGTTATCCTAGATTGCAACTAATAAGAAAAAAAGAGCAAGAAAGTTTAATTAGGCCCCTCTACACCTCCCCATAATCTTGCTCAATCCACAAAGGACCAAACTCCAATAGATTCATCCATCTCTTGGAGGATCCTACAAGGCATCCTGCCACCTTCTCCTTCTTGAGATCTAAGTCCAATTCCACTTTTGCTAGTAGCCCCTACTCCTCATACTTAAGCTCCTCTCCACTGTTGCTTCTACTCACACCTTGGATCATCCTCTACCTCCTATAATTACTCCTTGCACTTTATTTCCTCCACCACCTCCTCTGATATCTCTAATAACTATACCATGGTAAATCAATCCCTAGACTACTCAATATTGGGTAACCTAAGCATAGCCTACTCAGCCAATAGTACCTCAAACCTGGGTTATATAGACCTTTAGGTTTAATTTGGATATAAAATTGAGAGAGATTATAGATTGAGGATCCCAATAGTAACCCATTAAATTTCCCCATCTAACACCTCCATCTCATCTTATTTCCCTTTCATACCTCACTCCCATTGATTTTTAACTCCTAGTTATATCACCCACTAGTTTTGTTCCACCCACACAAGTTCCTCAAATGGTGCCTCTTCTATTTATCATTTATCCTCCTCCATATTTTTCCTAAATACATTTATACTTAGTCCTTTCAATCATCCTTGCCTCTTCCTTCCCTTATGTTCCTTCCATCTCACAACTTGGAGTCCTCCCAATACCTCATGTGGGTGTGCATTTAGTAGTAGAGGTGATTATGACCTTTAGGAGTATAATACTTATAGTAGGGACCTTCCCAATTACTACTTTAATTAGTTTGATTCTCCCCTCAGTATTTTTGAGTCCCCCACCATCAACCCCTATGGCTCCTATCATCCTAGTTAGACCATCTATTGTAATAACCAAAGCTTACCCAAGTAAGAGGTTAAAAAATAAATAGAAAGTAACCCATACTTTAGATCTAGTTCAAAGACCTTCTAATCTAATTCAAAATTGTCCATTGGCCTTAACATCTCCTTGGGCCCTAGTATCTTAATCTTGATGCTTAGCTCTTCAACCCCCTCTTTTCATTACCTAGGGCACCATGGGACTCACCTTCAACCAGCTTATCTCTTCCTTGCTCTTTAATGACCCATTATTTGGGTAAATTCCACCTCAGGTGAACCTAAATTAAGAAAAATGGTGAGAATAAATATTCCCTTGGGCCTTCCCTTTTGTTTTCCCTCTTTTCTCTCCCATGCCCCCTCTGCCTCCACTACTTTCCTTGTTCACTCTTTCCACTTCATCTCCCCTCCACCCTTTTAGCCAACCATCCTACACCCCTACAACCCAAATTATTATCCCAAGGTCATAATCATCATAGATGAATATCCAAGGTGACCTAGATATGTAATGGAGTTTCAATTAAACCTATATAAGTATGAAGAGAACCTTCACATAAAGGTTTTTCTAGGAGGGAAAACTGGTAGTATGGCAAACCCATCAAGATCTATTCTCCCTTACCAAGGTGATGACTTCCATTAGGGATGAGAGGATGTCTGAGGATCCACTATCAGTTCTCTGAGCTACCCATGATATGTCTAAGAATATATTTGAAAACATATAAATCCAAGTTTGAACTCTAGAAGCTCAAGTGAAGATCACTTTTATAGTAAAATTAATTTGGCAAGTCAAGGATGCCCTCCTGCTACTTTATCAATCCTTGGTAAAGTAGTGAGGAATTTGGCTGAGATCGATGTGCTTTTCCAATAAAATTAGGCTTACATGGAGAGGATTATAGAGATCAATGGGAAATGTCAAAAGCTACATATGTTGTTCAAAAAGTGAATGTTCCTAGAGCTTAAACTTATGTTGATCAAAAATTTGGGTTCATATTAAAAATATGCCTAGAATATAAGATCTCCAATGGAGGAGTGGTTTGTCTTGGATTGCACTGTAATAGGACCCTTACAAGAGGGAAAGAAGAAGATATTCACCTATTTCAAAGAGGTCAATATCTTTGTGTTATTCCACCTAGATGGCACCTTACTCAACTGAGGGGAATTTAGAGTCCACATAGGTCAGTTTAACCAAGTTATGATGGATAAATTGTCCAAATCAAAATAGGAAGGGGCCCAGGCAGTGCCTTATCTATTAACTCATTCCATGATGATCATCAACTAGGTCTCTAGAGTCTAAGCATCAATGGAAGTACCCTTCTAAATCTCTCATAGACTGGTATCTAGGTTGAGGTAATCTTTAGGGAACCCCAAATGAACATGGCCAAAATGGATAAGGATTTTGACCTTGTGAAAAACAAATTGGAAGCTAGGAGTTCCTAGTGAAAGTAGTTAGGAGCCAATCCTTATTAATTGCCTTATCATGTTAACTGAGTGGTCCCTTATAGATCTATTATGGGTTTATAAGGATTATTTTGTTTAGATTTTAAAATATGGTAGTAATTAGAATGAGGGGCCATCATGGCCCAAGATGTGATCCTCATGCTATTTAGAGGTGATCCCCAATTCTTTTCTAAATAAGGAAGAGTTGTATTACATTTTAGGGTTAACCAAAATTGCTCAAAAGTGTTGTCGAATTATATCCAAGATTTCACCTATTTTCATTCATCACTATAGACTATAAAAATTATCCCAAATCAATTATTATAATAGCATTTACTCTTTTAGTGAATATAATATATGTTATTTCATAATAGGTTTTGTCCTGTATTCCAATTTTCTTTCATCTTCATGTTTTAATGATCACCAATGCTAGCATTATTGGATTAACACTTTGTTACTTTATGTATGCCATGGTTATGATGTTCTTAGCTATTATAATCATTGTGTTTGTTATTTCATTTCCCATTTGGTAGTGTTGATAATATGTGTGTTAATCTACAAATTCTCATATGGTGTTTATGTGTTTCAATAATAAACCCTTAACACTAATCATTAGTGAGAGCTCACATTGAAGGCATACTCCTAATTCTCTCAAATTATTCCCACTGTATGTTCTTGGTGGTAAAACTCTAGTGAAACTCAGTCTATAGTGGTGTAATTATGATAGAGTCACTTGGTTAAATGACCAATGCATTGAGTTCATTTTAGACCTAGAGGCCCAATACCCATAGTCATACCCTTGAATGGTCCTACATCAATCTTAAAATAGAGGATAAAATTTTGTAGTTGTCTCCACCTTCTCCTTTTAAATGAATTCCCAACTTCATGGGTGTCTCGTGAGAAGGAATAAATTAGAGCGAACAATAGCTGGTGCTCAAAGGAGGACCTATAAAAATAATTCATGATTTTTATTGATTTTATTTTATATGTTGAGTTTGTCTTATTGATAATAATGAGTTAATTATTGTTTGATTGTGAATCATATTATAGACTAGTTTGTCTGTTATCAGAGCTAGGTCCCATCAAGGTCAATTGGTAATTTCCCCCATGTTTTTCCATAAAAAACCTAGGTCCAACCAACTCAAATCTATCATGATTCTTATATGTTCATCCCTACAACCTGTCTAAAATTTGTAGTTCAAGATAGACTAGATATTTAACTCATCCATTAATATCTTGGGAGTTATCCATAATCTACCCAAGAAACCTAAGAGGTATCTTCCTCATTTCACCCCTGGTATGGGATGGACCAAGGAGGAACACATAACATCTTATAAGACCACACTGAGGATTCTAAATGTAGAACATGAGGATGTGCCATGCAAAATTTTCCCTTTTAACTTGATGGACTCTACTTATGATTGGTTTCTAAAACTTCCTAAATACTTCATCCTAAGTTGGGACCATTTTAGTTCTACTTTCCTTGCCCAATTTGACCAAGTGATAGATCCTAGTGTCATGTACCAATAGTTTTCTTATATCAAGAGGGAGCCCAATTATCTGATTAGAAACTTCAATGATAGGTTTTATATAATGTATAGTTAAGTAAATGTGCTTTATCAACCTAACCCTCAACTAACACTTGAAATTTATACAAATGCATTAGACCCTTAGACAACCATGTTCCTAATGAGAGACACAACCATAACATATATATCCTTAGCTTATGTACGGTCCATAAAATTGGATAGGTAACTAAACCCCCAAGGTCACATAATGATCCCCACTCCTGATATGATAGCACACATACCTACATTGAACTTCTTATCCAACACTACTCAAAATGTGCCTATGCTTCAACCACTCCTTATAATACATCAACTCCCACCAGGTCATACCACTTCCAACTAACATATGGGTTTCCTAAACCCAAGAAGCCAAGAATTGATTCCTTAGACTCAATATCAACTAACATTAGTCATGGCTTAAAACACCCAAAGCATGCTTCAATAATGCACTAAAACTAAGATAGATGTCATTTAGTGGATGGTATAAGAACTTGGGAATGACTTCTTAGGGATACAAAGACAGGTGAGTAACTATAATGCATAAATCTTCAACAAAAATTTTACTTATCAAAGACTAAATAGGATCTATAACCTTCCCACATTCCCCCAGAACCTTCACTCAATAGGCTACCCGAGATCAATATCTTTGAGATAGCCTTACCTAGTTGGTGTTGAGTACATAACATGATATCACATGTG
Organism: Torreya grandis; assembly: GCA_037957365.1. Lineage (NCBI taxonomy): Eukaryota > Viridiplantae > Streptophyta > Pinopsida > Cupressales > Taxaceae > Torreya > Torreya grandis. The sequence goes on along the minus strand of JARHVA010004850.1, from coordinate 1,301,645 downwards.
AATTGGGATACATGGAGTTTGGTTATGATTTTGAGATCTTCCAAAAATAAATGGAAGAATACAATGTGGTCCCCAATCATCCATAATCCTCTAAGTAAATCCCCTAGTACTGTTATGGTCTTAGAAACCATGGACTTCCCTAGCCAAGAATAAAAATATTTACAGGAGGGTATTATGAAGATGCAAGCATCTTAAAATTTCTAAAGGAGTAGCTATGCCATTAGTAATAGGTAACAAAAATATCCACTTACTACCTCAACCCCCCCAATAATGGTTTAACCCCACCAAACCAAAATGATAGGAATGATCCCCCACCTCCAAGACCTCAAGAACTTAAGGAACCTATGAAAACCCCACTAGTGCAAAGTAAAAAAGGCTACAACATATTTAAGGATATAAAAAGGATCAAGTCTAACATTAACCTTCATGATCTTACTCAAATCATAGAGCAATGAGATCTCTTAAAATATTTGACTCAAAAGTCAACCTCATATGCCTAGCCAAAACCAATAACAATACACACTAATGTGCTCATTCACAAGAATAAGATGGAGGTCCCTCCTTTCCTTTTATCCATTCATTTTTGTATAAATAATCTACATAACTACTTAGTATTTTTAGGAGCCTTAAATAATGTGATGTGGACATGCATCTATGAGAAACTTAGCCTAGCCCCCATAAAGTTAGACAAGGTAATAATCCATCTAGATAAATCAGAGGTGAAAGTGATAGGAGATTTTTTAAACATCCACATATAATTAGAATCAAAGCCTAGGATTCAATATTTTATAGACATCCAAGTGGTGGATATCCTAGAATCTTATTTCATGTTCCTCAATAGAGATTGGTCCAAAGTTTTGAATGGATATATGCCCATCGATTTCCCCCATATGTGATTGACATGGAGAGAAGTAGACAACCAAATAAGGGTATACATATAACAATACATGAAACATAAGATAACCAAATATAATGCCATTAATAAGAATATAAACATGGTTTCCTTAGATCTAAGAATCTACATGTTGAGCACAAATCCTCCAAAAACCCAAACCAATCATAACCCAAGTTTGTTTGGCCTATGGTCTCTTTATATAAATAGAACTCACTCCAAAAAAGGTAGTGTATCTAATGTTTTTCTCATATACCCCTTAGGGATAAAACATCTACCATCATATATGTTACAATTTCCTTATATGAATAACCTAGCAGAATGAAAATATTTGATCCTATGATTACAATTTGAATTAAGACATGAGGAAAATGAACTAAGAGTATTCAACAACTCTGAAATGGTGGTCAACCAGACCAAGATTAAGTTTTAATGTAAACTATCAAAACTCATAATATAAAATCATAAAGCTTGGGACCTAATCAAAATGTTTAATACATTAAATATCATCCCTATTCCCTAGGAGTAAAATCAAGTAGTAGACTCACTATAATCCATGATGTTAAACCTAACCCCTCTAGATGACACTAAGTTACAAGAGTTATCTATGAAACTAGTCTCATATCCCTCTATCCCAAATAATGTGACAAACTTCCAAGTCTTCAAAGATGACCATAAAAACATCTAGTTCCTTAGTAATGAGGGGATATTTGAAGGCAAAATCATACATGAGAAAGATATAAACAACCCTAGGAATGAGTTGGATAAGGATGAAATCCTAAATATTCATAAGAACTAGATCTTGAAGGGGATGATCTCCTTTAAAAAGGCATTTTATGAATTACACCCCACCTTATAAGATAAAAAACCTAAGTTCAAGGATCAAAAGTGTTGACTCATTAATCTTGGCCCTGTGGAGAATCCCCAAATGGTTAGTTTGGGTCTAGATTGGATGAACCAAAAATTGGAGAAATTATGGAGGTTACTATTAAAATAAAAGGACATGATTGCCTAGGCCTATAAAGACCTTAAGGTCTTTGACTTGAGAGTAATCACTCATATTATCCCCTTAAACCTAGTCAAAAATCATTCAAGAAAAGGTAGAGGATAGTGAACCCAATCATGGAGCCCTTAATACATAAGGAAGTCCATAAGTTACTCTCATTAGAGATAATTTTCCTGGTACACCACTCCACTTGGGTGGCTAACCTGGTCTAGGTACAAAAGAAGAATGGATAAATCTACCAATGTGTGGAATTATATAACTTGAACCAAGCCTCAAATAAATATAACCACCCATTTCCCTCTTTAGATGAGGTGATCCAAATGGTGAGCAGGTCTTAAATGGTGACCTTCTTGGATGGATTCTTAGGATACAACCAGGTCTTAGTCAACCCTATATATAGAACTAATATTGCTTTCACCACCAAGTGGAGCACATTTCCTTATAAATGGATGCCTTTTGGGTTAATTAATGTTGGTGCCACTTTTCAAAGGGAAATGGACTTCACTTTTGAGGGTATAATAAGTAAATGTATAATAATCTATATGGATGACCTAATGGTGTTTTTAAAATATAGGTCAAACCATAGGCACCACTTCAAAAAGGTATTTAAAATATACATAAGGTATGGTATTTCCTTAAAAATAAATAAGACTGTGTTTAGTGTCACTGAAGGTAAGTTTATCAGTGACATAATAACAAAATAAGGTAGTGATAACAAAATAAGGTAGTGATATTGATATTGTACGTAAATTTATTTATGGATTTGATTAAATAGTGAAGCCCTTGAATGCAATGTTAAATTAGCATGTTAAAGTAGAGTGTGTTGTGGAATCAAGTAAAGTGTTCTAGGATATCAAATATGTAATCATGAAATCCATGGTCCTCATCATCTCAGACTATACATATGACTTATATGTTTATCCCTTTACTTTAGAGCACACTAGTACTTCTAGTTTACCCAAAGGTTAAAAGGAGAATAACACCCAGTGGATTTTATAAGCACTAATCTTAAATATGTTGAGCTCTAGTATTTTTACCCTAAATAGGCATGCTTATGCCCTAATCAGGGCAATGAATAAATTTAGGCATTACATCCTTCAAAATAAAGTACATGCCATTGTTTCAAACCTGGCTATAAATCAAATGCCAAGGTAGAATGAGCTAGGTAAAAGAAGATGCCAATGGATGAAAAAATGACAAGAGTATACATTTAAAATCAAGCTAAAAAATTGGTTAGAGTATAAGGCCTTACTCAGCTAACAACAAAAATTGACTGGAGAATTACAGTTTACTAAGTGGACCAATAGAGAGTACTATAACCAGATTAGTATGTGTTAATCATGAATTTATTAATCTATATAAATGTACCCTTGGGACTCAACCACACATAGATAAAATCCCTATAATTGAGGGTTGTATAATATATTTTGAATAAGGGAGTTCTCTTCATAAGAAACCATGAAGGAATTTACCTCCAGTGTGTATCATAAGAAGAGGCCACAGAGATAATGGCAAGTTTGAATGAAAAAATCAAAGCTAGCCATCTCATATAAAATGCCATGGCTCACAAATTTATTTTGGTGTGTTATTATTAGCCCATACTATTCATAGATGTTCAAGTTCATGTTCTTTTCTACCACCAATGTTAGACATTTGGTAAGAAATAAATGCATGCGTCAATGCCACTATAACATTTTATAGATTCTACACCATTTGCACAATGGTGACTGGATTTTTTAGGGGTGATTAACCTTAATTCATGAGCCAGTAATAATTTCATCCTTATGGGAATAAACTACTACACTAGATGGTCTGAGGTAGTTACAACCAAAATGAGCACCATTGTTGAAGTCATCAAGTTCCTAGAGAATGATATAACTACTCATTTTAGGGTCTCCAATTCCTTAGTATGTGATAATGTTATCGCCTTTCAATCCAAAAAAATTACAAAATGGAACTATGATAATGGGATTATGATTAATTTCTCATCAAATCACTACCCACAAAGGAATGAATTGGCATAATCCATTAACAAGAACTTGATTGATGCCATCAATAAACTACTGAGAGAGAAGCCTTGGGAATGGCAATAATTAATAAAATTAACCTTATGGGTAGACCACACCAAATATAAACAAGCCTTAAAAAATATCTCCTTTACTTCTTATCTATGAAATGGATCCCATCATGTTGGTTACTCTCAAGTTTTTGACTTATGAGTTTATACAAAAAATCATGGAACTAGATGGCAAGGTGAATTCCCAAGTTTTGGACCTAATTTAATTAGAGGAAACCTTAGATGAAGCTCTATTGAGATTTTAAAAACATCAAGATACAGTCAAAAGGTGGTTCAATAAGAGGGAAAAGATCAAGACCTTCAAAATCTCTGACCCAGTCTTAATGTAGGACAAGGCCCATGAAAATAAAGGCCAACAATCAAAATTTGATCCCTTATGGATTAATCTACACCAAATAGCCAAAATTTTGGGATAGAACACCTTTTGTCTCAAACATCTTGAGGGAAACAAGCTACCACTCCTAATAAATGGGTAGTTCTTGAAGCCCTATTTCTTGACTATCCCCTCTAATGTAGTTTTTGAGTAGCATGAGAAGAGGTGGTAATATATATATATATATATATATATATATATGAAATAGATTTTTTTTAGTATGTGTTTGCTTTTGTTCGGTGTTCAATTTCATTATGTGTGTTTTGATGTTATGTGTTCTCCTATTTTTTTATGTTTTACCCCTCCTACTCCCCATTTTTTTGATATGCTCCTCTAACACTCACCCTTATTATTAACTACCTTGGGTGATGGCCAAATCCTAAAAATATTGATGAGAAGCAAGAAGACCCAAGTTGAAACCTTCAATCTAAGTAATTTTGGTATAGTAATGGAAAATTTTGATACTCTCAAGATGAGAGGCCAATGATTTTGAGAGAAACAAGTGGATTATAGAACAACCTACACCCCAATAGAGCCACCAAGTTACACTTAAAATAATGTTACAATAAAATACTAGATTACTCAAGTTGATCAAATATTGGATGGCTATTCATAAATTCCTCCTTATCCATTCACCCTTGAATTGGTCCTAAACCCTCAATGGAAAAAACTATTAAATGATGATCTTTTCACAAGAAGCTTGGAAAGGAATAAAGAAAACATGCAGAATTTAAATTATGAGTTTACCTCTAAAGGGCTATATAGGTAATCTCCACCGTAAGTTTTCTGGCCTAAATGGTAGTGGAACAAGGACATGAAAGGGACAAGAGGCATCTCTATCAGGACTATAGATGATCATCTAGTATCAAAATAATGACCCATCCATTTCCATCCCCAATCCATCAAGCCAATAATGCCCTGAAAGAAATCTGATATCCAATCCAATCTTGAGTACTTGAATAAAATTCAAGTTGAAATGGAAAATGAAAATCACTTTATACACACACTGGTGGCCCTCTACAAGGGGGAAGCTTATTATTAAACTTAATATTGTGAGACTTTAGTGCCTCATCTTTTTAGTGATCAATAAATATCCCTCTTACAATATTTGTGTTACATATGGAAGGAATAATAAAATAGTCATGTTCTAAGTGCTTCTCATCACTTTCCATGTGGAATTCGCCATTTGTTTGGACCAACACACCCCCTTTTCTTCAAAATGGGAGATCCCTCTAAAAATATCATGAACTAGAGATTTAGGGTCCTTTCTTTTATTCTCATCAATAATACTTGCTCAAATCCTTTGAATATACATCATTTTGATTTCCCCAAGTAATAACAAGCTTCCTTTTTTTAGGATTAAGGATTGTCTATTCTTTTTATGAAAACATGGCACTAATATTATAGGTTGGATTTCACTAAAATATCCCAGAGTATAGTTCCCTTCTTGGAGCAACATACCCATTGCCCTTTATGGTAAACTAAGATCTCTATAATTGAAAAGTTTTAATGGATTAAATTACTTTTATTTTATTACTTAGTCATTTTGTGAAATTTTTAGAGCCTGAATGAATGAGAAGGTGCCACATCACCATGATTTAGATCATCTAGTACCTTAGACCTATCAAATATGTTAGATCTTGAGAGATTCTAGTAAAATGAGAAGGAATCATGTCAACACAAGTTAGAGTAACAAGTCTCTCAAACCTACTATAGAATGGCAAAGCTTAAGAGATATGCCTAAATGGGAAGATGCTACATCACCATAAGTTAGAGTAGCTAGTCCCTGAGACCTATCAAAGATGTCAAAGCCTTGGAGAGCTCAGTGAAATTGGAAGGCACCACATCACCAAGATTCAAAAGGCAAGTCCCTTAGACCTTTGAGAGATGTTAGAGCCTATTAGAATGGGAAGGTGCCATGTCACCATAAGTAAAGGTAGGAAGTCATTTAATCTTATCAAATATGTCAAAACCTAGGAGATCCTAGATGAATGGGAAGGTGCCATGTCACCATGAGTTAGAACAGCTAGTCCCCTAGGCATTTTAGAGATGTTAAGACTTGAGAGAGTCTAATTAAATGAGAAGGCTCAACATTAACATGAGTCAGATAGACCAATCTGCCAAACCTATCAGAGATGAGAAAGTTTGGGAGAGCTTGGTTGAATGGGAAGTTATCATGTCACCATGAGTTAGAGTGGCTAGTCCCTGGGACATGTCAGAGATGTCAGAGCTTGAGAGAGATTGGTTGAATGAGATGGCACCACATTTCCACAAGTCAAAGTGGCTAGTCCCCTAAACTTGTTAAATATGTTATAGCCTAAGAGAGCCCAACTGAATGAGAAGGTACCATAGTCCCCTAGACCTATCAGAGATGTTAGAACCTATGAGATCTTGATTGAATGAGAAGTTATCACATCACCATGAGTCAGAGAGAATGGTCCCTTAGACCTATTAGATATGTCAAAGCTAATGAGAGCCCAGTTAAATGACAAGGAACCACATCACCACATGTCAAAGTGGCCAATCTCTAGACATGTCATAGATGTTAGAGCCCAGGATAACCTAAAAAAATGAGAAGGTACCACATCTCCATGAGTCAAAGTTTCTAGTCTCTAAAACTTGTCAGAGATTTTAGAGCTCAAAAGAGATTGACTAAATGAGAAGGCACCACATCACCATGAATTAGAGCATTCAATCCCGTATACTTGTTATAGATGTTAGAGCTTGGGAGATCCCAACTAAATGGTAAGTCACTATAGACACCTCATTTTGGCCATAATTATCATCTAACTAGACTTCATATTGATTTCTACCAAACATTGCAAATTAAGTCTAAGAATCACTGAATGTCTCAATTTCATCTGCACATCAAACATTAAAGCTCAAAATCATGTTGAGGAATTTATATTTGGGTTATTATCCTGTGCATAATGGTAACCTCTCACATATTCATCTCCATTCAACTTGTGACATATAAATTTGATAGATTGGCCTTTGGACCCATTAAACGGGGTACTTGAAAAATTCCTAAACTATAAAATGCTAAGCAAAATGAATTAAATAATCAAATAAAAATGTTTAATTAGAATTTCCATGTGTAATTAGTGAAATTAAATTTTTTTAAAGGAAATTTCAATAAAAATGAGATCATGATGATGTCATCATCCTCAAAGTCAAGGAATTGAAATTATCTCCCTAAATGCCTTAAATTTAGAAATGGGGAGCTATGCTTAATAAATGAGATCTCTATCCCAAATATTAAATGTATGTCCCCTCCTTAACTCAACTAGGTTTAGTTTGAACTCAACTACAGTTAACTATAACCTAACTACACATGGGTTAGAGTTATTTTTGGAGTCTATAAATACAAGGCCTCATCTATTGATAAATAAGATTTGGTAGTTTAATGTTATTATGTAGGAAATCCATCAAAGATATTTTGATGTAAAGTTATCATGCAAAATTACATACAATGCTTCCATTTTTATAGTGTTATCATGCCCATTTGTTAAGCCAAGCCAAGTCAAAGCCAAAGCCAAGCCCAACATGACTAAGGTGATAAGTAGAGGTGGTGCAAGGAGCTCCATTTCTAAATATTTTTTTATCACACAAATAAGCACATCAATTTATTACCAAACATAAAACACTTTCTCTCATGAATTAGACTTTTTGTTTTGATTTCATTTATTAGTTACTTGTTTTGGTCACTATCTCTTTGAGTGTCTAGGCCAGAGGTGTAAGTCTTTATTATTGTGTTTACTTTTGATTTTATTTATACTAACACCATACTAATCTCCCCTATACGTATTATTATCAATCACATAATGGAATGCCTAATGGGACCATGAACCCCAAAAGCATGAATGGAGTATCTTGGGAGATTTTTAGAAACAAGAAGATTTCATTATAGAGCTTAATTTCTTGATTTCTTGCTCACTTTTCTATTTTTTGTTTATGACTATGTATTCATGAATTTTTGAATGCATATTTTCAAATTTGATGAGGTAAACCAAAACAATATTGGATAAATCTATGAATTCATAATGTTAAACTAATAAATCACTCTAGTTTAGCATCAACCCTATGAATCTATGAAATCGATCTCAAAAATGATGAAATCATCAAGTGAGCCACAAATTTGGCCTATAGGAAAACAAGTATTTTCCTTTTATTTTTAAGATAACTTCAAATTTGACTTACATTAGAGAATTCATCTATTGTATTAGCAAAATTATCATTTTTAGTAGCAAAATCACATTTTTAGGCTATGAAATTGTATTTTGATATTGTGAATTCATTCTACCGAGCTGTGAATTCATCTATCAAACTGTAAAATCATTTACTAACCATGAAATCTCTATAAAATTACACAGTTACATTTAAGCACTTTAAATTTTAATCACTTCAAATTTTCAATTCACAATTACATTTGGTGCACAAAAGTCATTTAATAACTTTGTTGTTATTTTTAAAAGTTTACAAATACAAAACAAAACCAAGGGGCTAAATTTAATTTCACACATCACTTAGTGCTATAAAATGAACACAAATCCTAGACTAAGTGTTTTTAAGATATTTTGTTTGTTGTTTGTTGTTTGTTGTTTGTTGTTTGTTGTTTGTTGTTTTTTGCTTGTTTTTTGTTTGTTGCTTGTTTTTTTTTGTTTGTTTTTTGTTACTTGTTGTTTGTTGTTTGTTGTTTGTTGTTTGTTGTTTGTTGTTTGTTTTTTGTTGTTTGTTGTTTGTTGTTTGTTTTATTTTATTGTAAATCAGACTTTATACGTATGCCCCCCAACCCCTTAAGGTAACTTTGGTGACCAAAAAAACTTAGTTCATTACCTTGTCACTTAGTCTAAAGCTTAGAAGGAATGTTGTCTATGCTCTACCCAAGTTTGAATAACTTGGGTAGTCTAAAAATGACATTTAAAGTCCTTCTAGTTTTAACTTTCATGCACTTAGCTTGTGGGCAGGATTTCATCACCTCCCCATAATTTTTGTAGGGAAACATTGACCTAGGATTTCATCTCCCAATATCATTTCAACCGCACTCCATGGTGGGGAATATAAATTTAGGTTGATTCATTAGGATGTTAGTTTGAGTTGTTAAACTAACTCCATTAGTGATATCTACCTCAGAATAATGGCATAATCTAGACATCAAACTACACTGAGCAATCTGATAGATGTAGTGGTTATTTTAAGAACAAGACCTTTTATAACAAGCCAATTATCTTGGATCTAAATCATGTTGATCTCAAGTTTTAATCACACATATGGAACCATCTAGAACATGTAAAAGTTATAGTTTTTAGATAAACCCCACTTGCCAAGAAATATTGTCTATATAGGGTGAGTAGCCTAAAGTTCCACATCATCATATGACATTGAAAGAAGATGGGGCCTAACAAAACCTACTTTTCATGTGCATCTAAATTTATTAGATTAATAAATTATTTCCTCTCAAGAAGGATTATATCAATGTAATTTGATAATATGAAGTAACCTTGTAATTTTTTAGGGATAGGATGATACATTTAGGTGTTTTTCTGTCTATTTCTTTTACTTGCATGATTTTGAGTCTAATACTATTTTTTTTGTCAAAAAGATGTCAAAACAATTCATGAACCAATCACATGTTTTTACACCCATTTTAGCCTAAAGAGGTGTTATGCTCTCCATTTGATACCACATTTTTCCTTAGATATTTTCAAAACATTTATGTGTGTGTCACTTGTTTGAAAGGGGAATTTTTACACTGCCCATTTCATTCTAAGTTTTTGCCTTGGAGTTTTGAAACAAAAAACATTATCATAACTTTTGAATGATACAACATCATTATTTTACTCGTATTATTTCAAAACCTTTGTTTTGTGTCAAATCTGAGTTCGAAACCATGTGTGCCTTTTAGTCCATGCCATTTGAGAAACCAAGTCTGCTAAAACAAGTTCAAAATTTATCTAATGAAATTCATATTCAAACATTGAATAGTTTATGCTTACACCTTACCTAATTTTGGCTTGGATGTTTACCTATTACTTTTGAATTGTCCAACTTGGACTAATTCCTTGTTTGCTTTGAAGATTATTTGTTGCCTAGATTTAAGAAGTGGTCTCTTTTTTGTGTGCTTCACATTTATTTTATTTCTTCTAACTAAGTTCAAAACTCTCTTCTCAAGTACAATATTAAGCACAATTAGTTTACATTTGAGTCTTTCTTATCACTTAGGCTTGAATGTTTTACTACTTATACTTATTTTTGCTTATTTGAGATTGATTTTCCCAATTAATTTTAGGCATATGCCTAAGGTGCAATGTCTTTTACCAATGGTCAAGCTTGTGTTTGATTCCATGTTCCTAGTTTGAGTCCAAGTGTTTTGATTTGTTTTAGTGTTAGATTCATTACCTTATCATTTTCACCATGACCAAGTTTTTTCAAGTCTAGCTTTGTGCCTTGTTTCCAAAGTCCTAAAATTTGCCTTTCATTTTAGACCTAGTGTGTTTTCAAGTCTAGCTTTATGCCTTGTTTCCAAAGACCTATTCTTTGCCTTAGTTTTTATATTTCATTCATGTCATTTTAAGCCTAGATTTGTGCCTTATTTCTAAATACCTAACAACATTTTCTATTTTTATACCTAGATTAGAGTTATTTGAAACACTTTACCAATATTAGCATTAGGACTTACCTTTCACTTGACCATTTGTATGCAAGACATTAGACATTATACCTTATGGACATTTTTAAATTGATTTTATCATTAAAGATTTTAGAGAACAACTCTATTCCTAGACTAATTTTAGACCAAGTTTAGACCATTTGCCATTTAGACTTTGTTTTAAGAGTTTTAAGAACTCTAGAACTCTTATTTGTGAGACATTAGTCATGGATTTTGATATACCTATCTACACATGTATTAGAACCATGTACAATCTAGATTATGATAATGTGGTCATGAATGATACTTTTGTTAAAGACCCATATGATGATGATGTAGTTTGTGAGATGGATCCATATCCTCCTTACACTTATCAATACATGGAACAAATCAAATATGTGTTAGCACATTACTTGGTTAATACACCTCCCTATCTAGGGAAAGATAAAGAACAAATAGCTCAATAACTTGTTAGTGTGCCATATATTATCAAACAAGTCTAAAAATAACCATACTACATGACCATGCCATTGACATACGACCCATACGTGTTCAATCATCACTTGATTGAAAATAAGGAAGAGGTTTTAGTTAGATTCATATTAGGTAGGGCTAAGTTTCTATAAGACTTCCCCTAGGAAAACCTACCTATTCTAGTCGGAGTGTTGATAAATGTACCATACACCCAAACTATAGAATATGCCTCTTCTATTTACCTTCAAGTGTTCATGCTAGTTTCATACCAAGATCTGAATATGATTTCAAAAGTAAAGGGCCCCATGGAGGATAAATTCATGAAAATGAAACAAGCTTATCAAACCTATCTTAATATAGCATGCAATTTTAATGCCATGGAAATATCAAATGCTCTACTCATAAAATTAACTCCTTCAATAAGAGTACCAATTGATTTTATAGGTCAAACTAATCTAGGTGATGACCCATTTTCCCAAAGTAATTAATAGGTGACATGTTCAATGTCTCATACATTTAGGAAGTGATTGTCACCTTTACTAAAGATAATGTGCCAAGTACAGTGGATAACATGCAAGTGTCTTTCAATTCAAACCAAGGTGAGTTAAATACACCAATAAATAATCCTAAAAAACAAGTGAATTTATTCAATACCATGAGTGTTTTGTAATATTAGGGGGTAGGAATTCCTAATTTCCAACCAAAATAGGCTAATCCCACTCCTCAACTAGCTACTTCTTCAAGCATGAAACAACATGGGATAGACAATCTAATACCAACTAATGTTTTACCTCTACAAGTGATGAATGTTATCCCACCTCAATAGGTGATGGCTGATATTTTGTGATAATAAGCATAGTCTAATTTACCACTGTAATTAAGGTAGAACACTATTCCACCTCAATAGGGAGAAATAAATGTTCCACCTCAACAAGTATTGACAAATGTACCTCAACAATAATAGACCAATATACCCCAATAATCATACATGTTGTTTAATCAGTAACATATTTATATTGGTTAAAGACAAATTCCAAACACCTAATAAGCATCTAGTTCACAACAAATGTTTGTGTAACAAAGAAGTACCAATGTATAACAAGTACCTATTTGGCAACCATTGCCTTTTACTTAGCAAGTGACACAAATTCAAAGACATGGCCTTGGTTAACAATGAGTTCCCCTTATTCATCTATGTTTGACTAGTCAATATCAAGTCCCTACTCAACCTTTGTAGGCATAATTATTACACAAAGCCATATCCTTCCATCACAACCCCAATTCCCTTAGACCTAGGGCCATATTTTGAATTTGAACTAGAATAATTACCAATAATGTATGTAATATCAATAGCCACATCTCAATCTACAGATTTCTATTCCTATTCAATTCACCCATCAAACCAACATTCCACAACACTCCATTCCTCCATTATACCTTGGTCAAGGTAATCCATCTTTATCTACCCATCCATAACCATAACCAAATGTACCATCAAGTTTATTGGCCCAATAACTACAAAAAATGAAGGATGTGATTACTAGCATTCAAATAGGAAAGCATACCTGGAATTCAAATTAGATGATGTGTGTTCATACCTATTTAACATGGAGTATCTTTATATACCATTTTCTTCAGGTTATAAATCACCAAAATTTGATAAGTATAAGGGTAAAGGATACCCTAAGGCACATCTAATAGATTTATTTGTCTCTTTCCATCTAGTATCTTATAGTGACATCTATATACTCCTTTTATTTCCTCAAAGTCTAACTAGATAGGCTTTGGAATGATTTCTCAAGTTACCAAAAAATTTAGTATCCAATTTTGATAATCTCTCAAATAAGTTTGTGCAACATTTATCCTACAATATCAAACATGAGATTTCATTAGTAGATTTGAGTTAGACCAAGCAAAAAGTTGATGAAAGCTTTGCAAGATACCTATAGAGATGGTGAGCACTTGTTAGTCACTTCACCCACAACTTACCAAATAAATTGGTAGTTGTGTTTACCAAAAATCCACACAACAAAATATCTTATCACTTGGAACTTCAATATGTGCACACATTCAAGGAGATTATTAAAAAAGGCTTATAGACTAAAAAGGTCATTGTCAACAAAGGGATTACAAATTTTACCTCCTCAAACTAGAATCATATCAAAAACCAAAATGTAGGCCCAAGTTAGAACCCTAGCCTAGTCCAAAGGCAAGCGTCTATACCAGCTCAAGCTAACAACTATGAAAAACCCAAACCATATAATCATAACATGAAGGTTGTTGGAAATAAATTAATTGAGTCACATCATGTTCAAATGGTACAAACATCATTTTCTCAACTTATTCCATAAATGTATCTTATTCTACATCTATAGCCTTTCTAATAAGAGCAACATATGCCATAACATATACCAGTTTCTAAAATTATACAACCACCATCTTTACAAACCTCTCCTCCAAGAGGAAGGCCAACTCCTAGAGTTTTTATTGACCTTGGTAAGCCCACTACAGTAATGTTTCACAAACTATCTGTGGATAATATGATTAGTTGGCAGATTCTAAAAGACTATCCTCAAGGTATACCATATCCCGATTGGTACAGAGAGCACGATTTTTATGAATACCATCCTATTCATGGAAATTTTATACACCATTGTGTATAGTTGAATCACCTTATTAAAAATATATTATAAAATGCTTAAATCTAGTTAGATAATAGAGTATATGCTTCCAATCAAAACTTGGTTATCTACCAAAATCTTTTTCCACAACATAATAATGTCAATCAACAACAACAACAATGAAGACCACAATAAAAACAATAATAATATTAGTAGAAACAACAATAACATCAACCTAATGGAAGGAACCAAGACTAAAATGACCCCAATAACTAACATACTTACCATGTAATTACACATGACTAAAATAAATGTGTAGTTCATACTACTAGGGGTCATGTATCTACCATTACCATCAATCCTAGATCAAATTCCAATAGACCAAGATCGTTACCTAACAAATCTAATCAGCCTACTTATGTCAATAATCCTTCCTTGACCTATGATCACAACTAAGGGAAATAGCAACCAAGGATATGTTGATAACTCTTCATTACCTTGTGACCACAACTAGGTGCACTGGAAATTGAGAATTATCCTCTCTAGTGCATCTCCATAATTTTCTAGTTATGAATGTCTTGTATCCAATATAGATTGTGGAATATTAACTCAAAAGTCTAATTTTACCATACCAGGCCCACAACCTCCTACCAATGAACCAATTCAACCTACTATGTTGGATAGGAATAAGCCAATTACCACTATTAAGGAAAAGACATATGACATTTTGGAAAAACTCTAAAAGACACCCACATAAATCTCCATTTTTGATTTTGTATGCATGTATACCATTAACAAGAATATACTTATAGAAATCCTAGGTCCATCCCAAGTTCTAAATGACATAGCCCTAGAAAAATTCTAAGCTTTGATTTGACACCTAGCCATAATCCAATAGTTAACCTTCAATAAAAGTGATATATCATCCCTTGTCTCTCTCCATAACAACCCATTATACATTGAAGTTCTCATCATGAAGCACAAAGTTAAATGTGTCCTCATAGAAAATGGATCATGCCTGAATATTGTGTTTATAAATATCATCAAGCATCTAGGATATATTATAATCAACCTTTAGCTAGGGAGCATTACTATTAAGGCTTAAGATAATAAAGAGTGGGAATTACAAGGAACCATAATTTTTCCAGTGATTATTGGGCCTTTGACCCATGATATACTTTGTCATGTGTTATACTAAGACCTATCATACAATTTAAATTTGGTTAGACCATGAATACATGAAATTCATTCAATCCCTTTAGCATTGCATTAGTGTATTGAGTTTCCTCACTTAGGGATGGAGGTAACTATCCATGGATATTTATAGCCATATGAACAATACAAGCATTTGGAAGCTAAATATGAAAGTTAAAACTATTGTTTTGGCCTAGACCAAGTAATTAAAAGTGACAAAGACAAAGAGATACTTGTTTCATTACTAGAGGCCAATTGTATAGACCTTGATAGCCTTACCTCATCTTCACATATGCCAACTATTGAAATGTCTAATCATTTTACCATTTCAGACAATGGTCTAGGAGAGTATTTTACCCATGACACATTCTATATTTCCAAGCTTCTATAAAATTAGAAGACCCATGGAAGGCCCAAATCTAAGCCAAATTGCATAGAATGGTAATGAAATAGAAAAGGCAAGCTTCATAGCCTAGAGCTTGTTATTTTTTAATTGGACACTAACCAATAAGAGGACCCACTTGACAATGATGATTCTTGGTTATATAATGACAAATTGGTTGATTGCTACTAAAATGAAAATTATCCCATCCCTAACAAGCTCATGGATAACCAATGTTATGAAAGTGGAGGCATGGGGGAAAATCATTAGGGTAATCTTGAACCCATTTATATAACTAGATACAAAGGAACATATGGTCTCAAATTTAAATAGCCTAGCGTTACCCCATGTATCTTCATCATGTTCTAACACCAATGACTAGTGATGATGTTGTTGGTAATGAAGTAGATTCTAATCATAGCATATATAAATAACTTTCCAATACCAACCTATTCGACCTATATACCATTTGCACCATTATGATAGTAACCCAAAATTACACTTCACCTTTATCATCCTCAACTGATAAACTAGGGACAACAAAAATTGATAGTACCTTTAAATGAGTTTGATAATGATGAGTCCTTTTGTGATTTTATAGGCCTAAGAGATAATGTTTCATTGGGAGACCACAAACAAGTGTTCTCTATCAAACTAGATCATTCAGCCTATTTTGGAGAGCAGTTGAACACCCTTAGTAAAAAAAAGAATAAAACATTAAGGTCCCAAAGTGAAAACCTCTTTGAGGTGCTTTTGGATTAGGGTAAAAGTAAATAGAAAGGCCAATATTTTGGTGAAAACCTATTTTAGGTACCACTAGATGGTGGTGTTCACCTATCCTCTAATAAAGCTCAAGGGACCACCAATGACGCACTTACTTTTGAGTTTGAGTTTAGTATAGAGGAACAACATGCCTTTGATAAAATTATTTGGGAATGTTTTATAGAATTTTT
Organism: Torreya grandis; assembly: GCA_037957365.1. Lineage (NCBI taxonomy): Eukaryota > Viridiplantae > Streptophyta > Pinopsida > Cupressales > Taxaceae > Torreya > Torreya grandis. The sequence goes on along the minus strand of JARHVA010004850.1, from coordinate 1,285,024 downwards.
AACATGGCCATTACTACTAGGATTCATCTTCTTTGGGAGAGCTTGAATAAATAGTTTGACTAGAGGAATTTACCATTATAGGGAAATTCACATCTTTTCTAACTATTGTGGAATATGTATTGACTCTCCTAGTAGAAGATACTACATAATTCAAAATTTAGACTCCAGATGACCCAAAGTGGATAAAATTAGGCATGTCCCTCACTGAGGAGGAATGTGAAGTTTTTAAAGCCCTTTTGAGGAAGTTTGTTGACATTTTACATGGGCCTATTTAGACATGTTAGGTTTGGAACTTGCATTGGTTGTACACCACCTCATTGTACATCTTGATGCCAATATTATAAAATAAAAGATACGTAAGACACACCCTCATATTTTTGTGTTAGTTAAGAAATATTTGGAAAAATTCTTGGAAGTGAAATGCATCAGACCATTTGACTAGTCAGAGTGGATCTCAAACATTGTTCCTATTAGTGAAAAAAGGAATTAGAATTTATAATAATTTCAAAGACATCAACAAGGCCTTCCCCAAGGATGACTTTCCTATAATGAATATTGACATGATAGTTGAATCCATAACTAGGTATGAAATGCTTTCCTTTATGGATGGTTTTTCAAGATATAACCAGATCAAGATTATACTAGAAGAATAACACAAAACAACATTAACCATTCCTTGGGGAATGTTTTGATGTCAGGTTATGTCGCTCAGCCTAAAAAATGTTGGGGCTACATATTAGAGAATTATGATTGTTATATTTCATGACATGATGCATAATATTATCAAAGACTATGTGGATGACATATTTGGTAAATCAAAGACCCATGCATATCATCCATCTATACTACAAAGGATATTCAAAAGGCTTAATGAGTATAAGTTCTGGTTGAATCTAAAGAAGTGCACACTTCAAGCAAGTTGTTAGGATTTATTGTCTCTCACCAAGGCACTAAATTTGATCATGTCAAGGTACAAGTCATTAATGAGATGTTACCACCTTCTACTTTGAAGCAATTTCATAGTTTATATGGAAATATCTAGTTTATTAGATGCTTCATTTCATAGTTGGTCGATAAATGTCATCTTTTCACTCACTTGAAGAAAGGTGCTACATTTTGTTGGGATGAAGAATGTCATAAATCCTTTGAGCACCTGAAGGAATATATTTCCAATCCACCTATTTTATTACCACCAATGCTAGTAAGGCCATTTATACTATACCTATATGCCACTGATAAAGCCTTAGGAGCACTTTTAGCTCAGCATCATAAAAATGGGAAAGAACATGTTGTATACTAACTAAGACATTCATTAGTAACGTATGAACATAACTATATACCAATAGAAAAAAACTTGTTTATATATGGTTTTTACAGCATATAAGCTATGTCATTGCATGCTTAACATCAAGACCATAGTCACTACCAAAGTAGATCTGCTCAAGTATCTACTATCAAATATAGCTTTACAGGGTTGTATAGATAAATTGATCATGATGTTGAGTGAGTTAGAGATTGAGTATGTCAATAAAAAATCCATAAAGGGATAATTACTTGTAAAGAAACTTGTTAAATCTCCCATTTTAGATATTTAACCACTCACTTTTGCATTCTCAGACAGCTCCATCATGACCATCATAGAAACACCTCTTCAGGAGTAGCACTAGAAATTATATTTTGATGGGTCATTCACATCTCATAGATTAAGGGTAGGCCTATTATTTGTTACACCACATGGGGATCTTATTCCCAAATAATTTTTTACTATACTTCTTTGTATTAATAACATGGCTAAATCTGAAACACTCATTTTAGGGCATCATCAATTAGTACAATGGAACATCCAACTTCTCATGGTTCATGGTGATTCTTAGTTAATCATCAATCAAGTTACAAACTACTTTCAAACAAAATATGATAAGTTGGTACCATATAAGGACATGGTGGACATTCTTAAATAATATATTGACCACTTATAATTTGAACACATAATTAGGGCTAGTAAAAGGACAATAGATGAAATGGGTACCATTGGTTCTTTAATATACAGCATAGACAAACCAAAAGACTATCAATTCCTCATTAAACATATTTTAGAGCTTGTTCATGAACCTTCAACCATTATAATGATATGTGATATTTTTGGTCCTAGTTATATTCAATACTATGACCTATATAACTACCTTCATGATCACATCTTTACACCAGACCTATTATTCAAATAACAAAAATCCTTTACCCACCTAGCCTCTCTATATACCCTACTTGGCCCAACCCTTTATCATATAATCTTTGATGGAACTCTAATTCATTGTTTGCATTCAATAGAATCCACATTAGCATTGAGGGAAGTTCATGAAAAATTATGTGGAGCCCACACTAGTAGGGTTATCCTTACCAAAAATCTCCTATATACTAGTTACTATTGGCCAAATATGGAAGTAGATAAAGTTGATTATGTCAAAAGATGTGAAAAATGTCAAAGGAATGCCAATTTGATTCATGTTATGATTAGAACACTCAAACCAATGTTTACAACATTGTTATTTTCAGCATGGGGGCTTGATCTCATTATAAATATTAACCCTACCTCATCTAATGGACATAAACACATCCTCACTACCACTAAGTATTTCACTAAGTGGGTTAAAGTTATACCCCTCACTTGTGTGACTGGAAAATAGATTTCCAAACTCATATTCAACCATATCATATGCCATGATGGTATCCCATCTAACATTATATTTGATAACGATGGATCATATGAAAAAAAGGATGTCAAAGCACTCTATGTTGAGTACAACATCACTCAAAAAAAATCCACCACATATTACTCACAATGTAATGGCCAAGTAAAGGCATCTAATAAGACCATTATAAATATTCTTAAGAAGATTATCAGTGATGTTGTCCATGATTGGCACCTACAAATCTTCTACACCTTTTGGGCATATCATACTAATTATCCTACTCCAACATTAGCCAAACAATATTCCCTTGTCTATGGTACTAAGGCCATTCTTCCCATCAAGTTCAAGTTGCCTTCTTTGTGTATCTCATTAAAACACATCCTGGATGATGAATATTATAGAGTAAATCATCTATAATAGCTAGAGTTATTGGATGAAAAGTGCATGGCCACTGTAAATAGCCTTCAAGTATATTATAACTAGTTATGTGGTCAATATAACTAGCAAGTCAAACACACTGAGTTTGAGCTTGGTGATCTTGTCCTCAAAGAAAACCAAAATAACACCACATCCAAGTAAAAGAAGAAAGACAAGTTCAAGCCTAATTAGATAGGCCCTTATGTCATAATTACCACTTATGAATTTGGAACATACAAGCTCGCTACACTAGATGGAAATAAACTTGATGGGCCTATGAACATAATACACTTCAAGTGTTATTTCACTTGAAAGGCCAAAATTATTGTCTATGAGGATCATTTAAATTGTACCATCCTATCATATTCTTTGTAACATACCATATACCATTCCATCAATACCTTCCCTATCAATCAAAGTTATTTTACCCTTCCTCCCCCTTTTTTCCTTAGTTCTAATCCATTGGTTTTTCAAGCACCTTGAATAATTGGACTTAGATGAGATAGTTGATTTACTATTTCACAAAGAGATAGTATCTTTTACTAGTATGACAGTGGTTTGGAAATTTCCATCGTCATTATTGTCATGTTCTATTCCATTCTTGGTGCTACTAATTATAACCATCTTTGGGAAAATTAGTGTCATTGACCCATGATGTTGTTTCCTAATTATAACCACCTATGGGAAAATTAGGGGTAACACCTTTACAATTCATTATTACATCACCTTTCCATTATTATTCTATATTTTACCATTTTATTAATTCCTAAACTTGTTGTTACCTAGTCAGATTCCTCCACTATAAGGTAGAACTATAGTGATTTGAGATCCATCAGGACTATGTAGGCAACACTCAATTTATGTTGAGGTCAGCTCAGTCACTCTTTTCCCATGATCTCACCATTTTATGATCAACCTAAGTCACACTCATAATTTTACACATTGACCCATTAGTATATCATCATTCTCGATTAAGTTGAAATGCCTCAAAAATACCAAAAACATTGGTAAAAGATCTAGAAAACACTAAAAATCATAAAATCAAATATATTGGCTTAGAATTTCCTTGCGAGATATAAAGTTGTCAAAATTTTATAAGATAGGATATTTTATGATTTTAATTTTATTTGTATACCACTTTGGTATTTCTCCTCCCATTTGTGGGAGAACTACATTAGCCTGAGGTCCTCACGGACTATGTAGGCAACACTTAGATACATGGGGTATCTCAAGTTACCTCAGTTGTACCTTCCTTTATTTTTTAACCACCTCTTTACCTTATAGATCTTGGGACTCATAAATATATCATGAGTAATGACTTATCATTTAGTTTCCCCATCCTCATTAGCCTTAGCCTTACACTCTCACCATTTTTCAAGTTTATATAGTGAACATTGTGCATTCAAATTTTATGCACTAGTGACCACTTAGATTCATCTTATGTTCTTTTCATTTTGTGAGAAACCTTTTCCAATGCTCTCCCCATTTTTCAAGTTATTTATGCTCTCTCCATTTTATGATCTCATTGTCTTTTTTATCCTTAGACATAGTAAGTATTATGACCCCAATTCATGTATGAGTGCTTGTCTATTATATTTTAGTATGGTTTTAGCCTAAACCATACTCTCACACATTTGTGATTTTTTAATTTTGATATTTCCATGATTTTTAACATCATCCCTTTCTTTTTATATACACACTCACCATTTTTCAAGACCGTTCCCATATTCATCTACACGATAACCATGTTTCCTTATCATCAATTTTCTTTTATCCCATATCCTGAGAGAATTGCATTTGACTAGTAGTTCATATTGAATATTTTTTCCATGGAACTATGTAAGTAGTGTCCACTTAATTGGTGCATCCAAATTCAGCTCTGTTACCCCTTCTTTTTCTTATTTTCCCCTTGTTTTGTTTTTTGGTTTTGTTGTCTCCTATAACCTAGGGGCAATGTTGACCATCTTATTTATGTGTCCTTTTTCCCTATTACCTAGGGGTAACATTGTTCATATTTTGTTCCTATATTATTATACCTACATCATTATTATCTATCTTAGGGGTCACCCTATCTCCAAGAGAAACACCTTTATTACACATGCATGAACAATTTGTTTTAGATTTTCACTAACATTATGATTAACCATTGTTTGTGTTTTGCTGATTTTATTTTGATTGTTTTGTTCACTATTTTATTTATTGGTGTTTTGTTGTGTTTCTATTTATTAGTGTTTTATTTTATTTGTTAGCCTATTTATTTAATTTCATTGTTGTGCCTTGACTTAGTATATATGCGTTCATTGTGTGATTCCTTGCATATTATACTTAAGTTGATTCATATTCATACGTCAACATTGTCATCATGGTTTTTATCATTGGTGCATTATTTTCAATTATTTATTGTATCAAGTTTTAGTCCATATACATATTATGGCTAGGTCGTCATGGTGTTTTATATCATGTTGCATATCATCACATGTTAAAATAAAAATATGTTTGGTGGATCTTACAAGAAATAGTGCTATAATACTTATCCTTATTCACACTTGATAGCTTCTTGACCTATCCAAATATTACCCAAATATAGAGTAATTAAATCAGAAATGAATTTTAGTCCCTGATAGTTAGGATATGCATCTCCATACTAGCAGGTATCCCAAATTCATGCCTATTTTCTATACTCATTTACTCTTACTCCATGAGTACAAATTTAGTATGTAATCTCCTTTTTCTGATTTTCCATATTGGGGTAGATCACAATGCCAATGATTATGACTACCTTTGGTAAAATCATTATGTTTTGATATATTAGCCCTACTAGAGAATTTTCATTGTGATAATGATTATAATTGCCTTTGGTAAAATCATTATTTTTCACGTCCTTTTGCTGATGATTATAACCACCTTTGGGTAAATCATCCTTTTTTATCATCCCTATTGGGGCATCTCACTATGCCCTTGATTATAACCACCTTTTGGAAAATCATTCTTTTTACCCCCTACCTTTAGGTCTCATTATTTCTTAATTTTTAATGGAATGTTCACCAACCCTATTTGTCACTCACTCCATCAAGGGGACATCCATGGCTCATCCATCACCTTTTGGGACATCGGGCATTAATGAATTTTTTAGTATTTGAGAATATGTTAATATGATTATAAATTTTAATGCCTTCCCAAATAGGGGTAAACTATAAACACCCCAATTTGGTCAAATTGGCTTCCAACTGGACTTTAGATTGATTTCTACAAAATAGTGCAAATTAATCCTATAAATCACTAAATGTCCCAATTTAATCTACACATCAAATATTAGTGATCAAAATCATGTTGAGGCATCCATATTTGGGGTATTATCCTATATGCAATAATAACCTCTCATAGATTCATCTCCAATCAATTTGTGACCTATCAAATAGATAGATTGGTCTTTGGACGCATTAAGTGGGGCACTTAAATAATTCTTAAAGTGTAAAAATGCTAAGCATAATGAATTAACTAATCAAATCAAATTAAATGTTTAATTAGAATTTACATGTGTAATTAGTGAAATTGGATTTTTCAAAAAGGAAATTTCAATAAAAATGAGGTCATGATGATGTCATCATCCTCAAAATCAAGGATTCAAAAATATCTCCTTAAATGCCTTGAATTTAGAAATGGAGAGCCATGATTAATAAATTAGATCTATATCCCAAGTATTAAATGCATGTCCCCTCTTTAACTCAACTAGGGTTAATTTGAACTCAATTACAGTTAACTCTAACCTAGCTACACTTGGGTTAGAGTTAGTTTGGAAGATATAAATACAAGACCTCCCCCCTTGATAAATAATATTTTATATTTTAAGGTTATTATGTAGGAATTCCCTCAAATATCTTTTGGTGTAAATTTATCATGCAAAAATACATACAAATCTCTCATTATTATAGTGTTATCATGCCCATTTGCTAAGCCAAGACAAGCCCAACATTACCAAGGTGACAAGGAGAGGTGATATAAGGATCTACATAGCCAAAGATTTATTGATCACATAAAAAATCACATCAATTCATTGACAACATACAACACTTTCTCTCATGAAAGGTAAACTTGCTTGTTTTTCTTTCATTTATTAGTTACTTGTATTGTTAACTAGCTCTTTGAGTGTTTAGACTAAAATTGTAAGTGTTTATTAGTGTGTTTTGTTTTGATTTTATTTATACTAACACCATACTAATCTCCCCTCTATGTATTCCTATCAATCACATGCACCATGTCACACAATATGTGGATGAATTAGTAGACAGTAAGGACTTGAGAAGGTCAAAATAAAGTATAGATAAAACTAGAGAACCAATTAGGATGTGCCACATGTCCCTAGGTGACACATTAATTGGTATAAAGGAATGAATTGGAGTACAAATCCATGCCTAGGTGTTGACCATTATTGAAAATACCAATGATTAAATGACATGTGTCAAAAATTAGGAGTTAATGGTGAAGCCTCTAAGAGATTTGATCACATGCCTACCACAATTTAAGTATTAATAGAATGGGAAGTTGGTCTTGATTAGACAGTTTTAAACCATCCCATCACCATTTTTATATCTCAATGGTAGCATAGAATCATGGGATCCAAATCTAATTCTATATTTATAAATAATGAGAGAAAATCCATCCACCAAATCAAATTTGAATTCGTAGCAAGTGAGCCTCCAAAAACCATTAATATTGGGGGGTGTATGCATGCACTTATAAATCCAAAAAGAAGCTCACTAAAAATTACCATTGTTGCCTTGGAATAAATATCTAACTCCTTGCTTTCAAAATTCCATAGAGCCCCATTATATTGTGCCTTTTATACTCAAAGCTTCTTAATTTCCCCTATGTCCTACTCCAATGGCTGCTTTATCCTCAAACTAAAAAGTTGAACCTAAATATAGGACACCACATTCCTAGATGGATTGACCAAGTTCAATAAATATAATGATATATTTAAAGTAGTGGAGCAAGTCCCCAAGGATTCAATCTTAGATGATGACCAATAGGTAGAGTGTGAGGATTATCTTAGATCCTATAAGAATTATAAACTCTACATAGTCATTTCCAAACCATAAGCATTCCCCTATGATAACCTATTAAATGACATCAATCATAATGCCATATATGTGAAATATGGGGTCAATAACTAGGTATGCTCACCCAACTCTCAAAACTATATTTTTGACATCTTTTGGATTGCCTTCAAGGCATACTACTACCTCTTAAACTTCACTTTATCCTACAATGCAATGGTGGTAATGGTCTAGATGGGGACCAACCAAATATATGATGTCCTCCATCACTAGGATGAGAACCCAAATTCTAAGTGGGTTAACAAGGAAGATATCAATGTTTACATAGTTTGTACCTTCTGGGAGGAGGTCTAAGTATGTATGATCCTATTGAATTGAATATTTAGGGGTCAAGACTACTAACACATCATGAGCTATGAGTTCCTCTTCTACACATGATCCTTACACACTCAGGCATCCTAGACATGGGAGGATTGATCAACTTCAAGTTGGTCCACATCATATAAGATGTTCAAGCTAGAGTTAGCTCTTACATGATCAGATACCTTCTATATGTAGTCTATGGGATGTTCTTTTTCAAGCCTTTAGCCTTTAATACGTGGTTTCCTAGGGCTTGATGGTCCATGTGGTATTTTATAAAATCTATGGCCACTAGTTTCACCATCACATCTTGGACGTTTGTGAGTATTTCTACTTATTGGTCTACCAAGCCATTAATGAGTATTTGATGCCCTAGGTCTTGAAGGTGATCAAAGATTCCATCACATCCATCAGAGATATTGGATATACAAGGATGACATTATGATCTAGATCATGGGTTTTTTAAAGGACCCACTTCACCTGCCATATTACATTCTTGACCTCTTATCTAAATAGGAGATTGCCTATTAATTAGTGGAAGGCATCTCTAGGTTCTATGTATAACATCAATATAATGCATGCTCATTAATTTTGATCACCATATGACACCACATTTATAGGACCTTCCCTTATATTAAAAATATGGTGTTTGGGTGAGACTCCTTCACCCTTGCAAAGTGAAAGATCAAAAAAAGGGACCCTAAAGGGGTAATATGAGCTCACTTGGCATGGTACTCAACCTACCTAAATATCAACTACAACTATCAATCTAAAGATTATCATAACCTCTATTTGAAATCTACTAATGACTAGGAGGTATTATACTAGATTGTGACCAAGAAGAAAGGAAAGAAGACTCAAGAAGGACCTTGCACACCTCCTCATGATCCTATTCAATTTGTAAAGGGGCCAAATCCAATATATCCATCCATCTCCTAGAGGATCCTATAAGGTATCCTTCCCCCTTCTCTTACTTGACCTCCAATTCCATCTCTAGTTCTACTAGTAGCCCTTGTTCCTTGTAATTTAGCTCCTCATCTACCTACTCCTACTCCTTTCTCTTAAGCTCCTATTCTATCTCTTCTAGTTATTTCTCATTTTTTGGATCCTATACCATCTCCTTTGGTAGCTCTAGTAACTAGACCTAAGTAGAGCCACCCGCTGACTACTCAACATTAGGCAACCCAAGCTTAACCCACTCAACCACCAGCATCTCATCCCTAGGATGCAAAAACCCTAAGGTTTGATGTGACCCATGTAGACACCTAAATATAGCCACTAATAATATCCAATCAAGATTTTGGCCAACTTCCACCCAAAATTCACAATTTGGCCTAAAAATACTATAACACACTAAATGATGTAAAACTAACATATTCAAGTGCTGATTTTAGCTAGAGTATCATTAAATGGGGTAATGCAATTTATGGGCCAACTAACTTTGATTAGATCATTCTGAGTCAAAATGCCAATTTTGCATCTAGGTGCTCTAGACTAATCTTTCTTATCAAATATTTGGCACAATACATGTGCCTTCATTATTTGTTTTCAGTAACATATTAAATGGGAATATGGTTCCAATGCATCTGACATTGAATTCTAATTCTAATCTAGTCAAATTTTGGACCAATAACAAGGCATTCTAATCAATTTGAGTCATTTATGCACAAAGTGAATAATCATGCTTAAGTGATAATAAATCTAAATCAAGTCCTAATTAATAATCCCATGGAAACTTGTTGAATAATTTGTTTTGGATATGAATATTGAATATCTACATCATCAAGTGACCTTATTTCTTGGGAAGACATCCCTAGGCCATAAATGCCACAAATATCAGGATTCATGTCCTCCATGCCTCATCAATGCCTTCCATGATACCCTACATGCCTCTTAATTTCCCCTTATTCCAATGTCATGATGATAATAATTATAAACTTAATTCCAAAAATTAAATTCAATCTCAGGATGGATGGTTCAGGTTGATTCTAGACATTCTCAAAAATCTATAAATAGAGAGGCCATGAACATCATTTCTAAGACATGATTATGAAAATTTATAATGCATAATTGATTACAAAACTTCATGAAACTTGTGTTACCATGGCATACCGATTCCAATGTAAGCGAATCCACAAGCCAAAGGTGCCAAGGAGAGATGGAGGTAGACAAGCTTCCATTGCCAAGGACTTCATGAGCACAAAACTAAGCCATTACAACCATCATTTTAGAGCTTCTAAGGGAGGTAAAATAAGGTTTATTTTTCATTTTATTTGTGTGTTTTATTCATATTTGTTAACTAAGCTCTCCCTAGTGTCTAGGCCTAGAGATGTTATGCTAGTTAGTGTGCTTCTTTCATTTTGTTTTCATTTTGAAACTAACACCATACTAACCATCCTCTCTTGAGTCAAATTTATAGACCATAACCCATAGCTAGAGATTGATCCTAGAGTGAGGCTCCCAATAATAACCCATCCAAGTTCCCCCTCTCACACCTCTATCTCCTCTCATTTCTCTTCCACCCCTCACTCCCAAACTTTCTAACTCCTAGTTCTGGTACCCACTAGTTTTGTAGTTCCCCCATAAGTTCCCCAAGTGTCTCTTCCTTTACTTCCCATTGATACTCCTCTATATTTCACATAAGTACCTTTGGTCTCATTATTTAAAAACATACTTATCTACTTATTCCTTTCTACTCCTTCCATCTCATAACTTGGATTCCTCCTAGTTCCTCCTTTAGGTGTACCTTTAGCATTAAGAGTCACTAAGACCTTTGAGAGTGTAAAACTTATAGCATGGACCCTCTTAGTGCCTATTTTAGTTAGTCTAGGTATCCTCTTGTTAACCATTTTTGGTCTTGCAGGCCAAAATCGGTCTCCTTCTTCCCCTGTTGTTCTGAGCCAATTCAATTCGAGTTGCACAAGTCTTTTGGCAGAAGATGAACCAGTTTAAAGAATGAAAGGGATTTTACAAATCTTATTCAGACTCTTGTCTAAATAAATTCACAAGGAAAGAGAGTGAAAAATGATTCAAGACACTTTTCCTTAAGGTTGGAAAAGTGGTTCAACGTTGGGCTTCAATGACATGATCTTTCCAAGAGTTAAGAATTTTGAACTTTAAACCATTGAACCATCAGATGGTTCAATCAAATGGTTCAATAAAATGGTTCAATCAAATGGTTCAATCAAATGGTTCAAATCAAATGGTTCAACCAATTGATTCAATCAAATGGTTCAATCAGTTGGTTCAAGTAGTTTGGTTCAAGCGGTCAAATGAATGAGTAGAACATAGTATTGAACCATTGAACCATTGTTAGTTTAATCAAATGGTTCAATTGATTGACTCAATCAGAAGGTTCAAAGGAGTCTCCCAAGGCCTAAAGGACAAGTTCCCTTGTGGAGGGTAGTCAAGCACAAAATGGACCATTCCAGCAGGCTACAAAGGGTAGTTCCAGACCCAAAAGTTCCCTTATGGAGGGTAGGGAACCCTTGCAGAGGAACCAAAAGGGTGGGTTTTCCTTTGGAAATGCTAAGGCAAAAGATAAGACAAGGTTGAATTTTTTTGGGCAAAATGTCTGAAGAAATTCACAAGGCAAAAAAAACAATATCTTTCAAAAAGATTTTTTATGGCAAAATTTCACAAGGGAAATCCTTCAGACCTATCCAAAGGAATTCCTTCAGACTTTTTATTTGAAAGAATGTGCCCCAAAGGAAAATCCTGATATAAAGTGGCAATCAGGAAAGACACAAAGGAAATAATTCCTTTGGGTAAAATGTCTAAAGGAATTCCTTTAGATGTTTTGTCTGAAGGTTTTGAGAACAAAAAGAGCCTGAAGGACCCTGAAGGTTAGGTGCCCTTGCAAGGGACTCTTAGCTGCCAAAAGGAGTACCTTTCTCAAGGCCCAAAGGGACACCTTCCATTCAATAGGTTCCAAAGACAAAAGCTTGAAGGAAAGGAAGCAAAAAAGCTGAAGGAATTAAAAGGGGTGACGTCCCCAAAGATGTCAAATTTAAGACAACAAAATAGCTGTTGATCTTTAAATGCTTGAGTGCCAACTCGAATGAATTCAAAGGCATGATGGCCAAAAGGAAGAGACCACTAATAAGGGAGCCCAAAGACCCAAGAGATGACAAAAGGATAAAGCCAAGAAGAGACAAAATTATGAATATGGACAAAACAGCCTAGGTGGTGAAGGGGAGGTGAGTTATTCCTACAGTTGAAATAGTCTCTGCCAAGTGGTCATCAAAGAGTGTAAATAATGAATAACGCGACCTATTTTTCTCCACTTTACATTCATGAGTAGACAAACCACGTGAATGCCTTGAAAGGGAAATCCTATTTTCATATAAATGGCATGGTCCATAATTTCACATATGGTGTTTAATATATCTTAAATTCCTAAAGTCAAGACAAGAGCTGACACAACATTATCTATCAAGCAGCTTCCTCTTCCCAATGTTATGAATGCACATGGGCCACTTGTAAAAGGGCACCAAAAATATTTTCCAGAAGATGCCAAAAGGCCTCTTTCTTTTCTCTATATATTGTAAACTTCTCATTTGGAGAAAGATATCTCCCATGTTGTAAGGCAAAGACCTACCAATTTTCACCTGGAATTAATAAAATATGCATTTTTTACCTCTATTTTGGTTGGATATATCTCTCAGTGTGTCTGAGTGTTAACCTTATGTTTAGTCATTTATTTCTTGATGCTCTCACAAGCTTGATACCAACACACTTGGTATAGACAAAGTGTCATTCATGTAGGTAACAAGAAGAGTTGTATCTGGAGCATAGAAGTAGAAGAAGGTTACCAGACAGTGTGCTTTTCCTGTAGTGCCTAAGATAAGTTCATTTTTTGTGTGTTTCCATTAAAGCCTCCCTATTAAGCTTCCTTCAGTCTGGACCTTTCAATTAGATAAAGTGTATGTATGTGTCCTTATGGTTCAAATTGTGAGTATGAGTAGATTAAACTTGTTTGGTGCATCACCAGCTTAGGTTAGGTTCTATTTTCTAGTAATCTTTCTCTCTTTTCAACCCCCCCATTATACATATATATTAGCAATATTACTAGAATAACTTAGAGATGCATTAGAGGGAGATATCCCTTATCTAGATACTCTCCCCCTAGTTTTGCTAGACCCATAGGTAAGAGGGTAGTCTCCATTGTGTCGTGTGGAAGGCAAGAGCTCAGCCTCTTATCAAGGGTTCAATCCATGGCGTCAACAGTTTTTGGCACTCCCAGTGGGACCAACTAGTTTTTATCTAAAGAGTTGAAGAATTTTGGTGTGTTCTTCAACCAGCTAGCCTTTGGAGGCTTTTCATCAACACTAATGGCAACTTTGAATTAAATCAGCTAGTTTAGCAGTCCTAGTGCCATTAAGAAATCTTATTTTTGTATGTATAATCCCATTACTTAGCATTATAGGCCTTTTATTCCTTCATATAACTATGATCAAGCTCAAGTTGTTCATGGAATCACCTCAAGTAGCTCTCCTAGTTGTTCTTAAACAATAAGGGAAGTAACATTGGAGTTCGAGAAGCAAATGATGGAGATAGACAAATTGGATGAACAGTATAGATATCAGCAAGAGCTTATGTACAAAGAGGAGTATTTGTTCAGGCAAGCTTAAGCCTTGAAATATATAAAGGAAGAGGTAGAAAAATGGAAGAGTCCATTCATTTGAGGTAATCAGCCTTGTGTGCCCCCTCCTATTCTAAATAAATCCCCCTCTTATGCACCAAATCCTTTCTACTAGATAGCACTTGTTCACTCTAGCTCATCTAATGCATTAATCACTCCTACTCCTAATCCCTTGCACCTAACTTTCAAACATCAAAGGGAATTAGACAAACCTCTCATGGAAATGAACCTTCTCAATTCCTTAGAATGTGAATCCTCCTTTGAAGGGAATACCATGAACCAGCACATCTCTCTTGAAGCATCTCTTCATGTGCATGGGTAGACAGTTCCTAGTCTTCCTCAACCTCCTTAGGTCTCTCAACATAATGTCAAGATTCCAAGTTAGAAGAGGGAATATCATGAACCAGCTCAAAACCTTGAAGAGGATAAAGTTGCTTCCTATTCACAAGGGGAAAGTTCCAATCCCAAGGTCATGAGGTGGAAGCAAATAATAGAATCATGGGGCAAGAAGGAGGAGAAAGGTTTTCCTCAAAATGTCGAAGAAGATGAAGCTGCTTCTACTCATCATGATGATGCTTGTGACCTCCAAGAAAGGCTCTTCCAAGAAGATATATCCAAGTGAATTATAGAGTTGGAGTCTAGAATGAGATTCCTTAGCTAATGTGTGGTGGATGGTTCAGACCAAACAACAAATTCCATGTCTAAACACACCCCATCTACACACCTCCAAGAGAGCTATCAGGCCACATCTGATATAGATGAACTACTAGCCAAATATAAGGAGGAGAATCATTTGATTCTATCTCAAGGACTGCCTCCTCTTCCACATGGGTTTAATCATCAGCCTTCCACTTCATCCCTTCTCAAGGAGGAACCTATTTTGCAGGAGGCAAGTGAAGAAGATAGGATCCAATTTGCAGCTACCCATGAGGCTATCATGAGTGACAACAAAGATGAAATCATCATGGATGCTCCTTTTGAAGACATCATCAATAATGGAGAGGATGTAGGTCATGCATACATGAGGATGTTCCAGCAATATGAAGAGGAAAGTAAGCATGGTGACCTCTCTCCTCCCTTGTTTGATGAACTTCCTTGTTGCTTTGATGAGGATAATGACCATGCCATGGAGCCTAAGTTGGAGGAGGATCAGGTGGATGTCTTTGAATAACTAAAGACTCTGATCCTTGAACAAGAAAAGGAGAGGCCTATCCATCTTGAGGAAAGCTTTGAAGAAGAGAGCCTTGAATAAGAAGGTGATGTTCTGTGGGATGAGCAATCAATTTGTGATTCCATTTCAGACATCATAATAGTCACACTTCTTTAAGGAAGCTATGAGGGAGTAGAAGATGAGTTTTATAGGGTCTTCAATGACGCAAAAGGGAATAGGTCAAACCATGGTGCACTGCAAAGAGACTATACATATCAAAGGGCTTATGGTGATGAGCCAACAGCCATTAATTTCTTGATAAAATGCATTAGCATGAAGGACCAGCATTCGACAAGCTTCCTAGAACAAGAAGAGTACATATATGTTGGAAGCATGTTTGACTCTAATCCACTCAGATACAAGCTAATCAAGGTGGCATGCAAGAGGAGTAAGTCACCAGATCTTCATTTCATCCAGCCACTCGTCTAGCACCATAAGTTTCCTTGCCATGAAGGAGACTTAATAAATTTTCCATTTGATTTAAGAGGGAGGTAAATATACCTAGTTAGCTATACATAGTAGTTTGTTTTCAATTTTTCTTTCCCTATTTTCCCTAAGTGATGTTGCACATGTAGTGTTTTTTAGCCTTATGTGTGTTTTTCCTTTGTGTTTGGGGTAAAATCTTTATGATTGATTCTTAAATCTATTAGGGTTGTTGCTAACTTTTTCAAAGTTGGGTTCTAACTCCGTGCCCAATGGATTTTAAGGCTACTAGTCTCTAAGCATAGTAGGCATGCTTCCCCTAGGAATCACCAATTTGTTGACCATTTTTGGTCCTGGAGGCCAAAATTGGTCTCCTTCTACCCCTACTGTTCTGAGCCAGTTCAATTTGGGTTGCACAAGTCTTTTGATAGAAGATGAACCACTTCAAATAATGAAATGAATTTTACAAAGCTTTGTCAGACTCTTTTCTGAATAAATTCACAAGGAAAGAGAGCAAAAAATGATTCAAGACACTTTTCCTTAAGGCTGGAAAAGTGGTTCAACAACATGATCTTTCCAAGAGTTAAGAATTTTGAACTTTCAACCATTGAACCATCAGATGGTTCAATCAAATATTTTAATCAAATGTTTCACTCAAATGGTTCAATTAGATGGTTCAATCAAATGGTTTAATTAAATGGTTTAATTGATTAATTCAATCAAATGGTTCAATCAGTTGGTTCAAGCAGTTTGGTTCAAGCAGTTAAATGAATGAGTAGAACATAGTATTGAACCATTGAACCATTGTTGGTTTAATTTAAAGGTTCAATCGGTTAGTTCAATTGGAAGGTTCAAAAGAGTCTCCCAAGGCCTGAAGGACAAGTGCCCTTGCGGAGGGTAGTCAAGCACAAAATGGAACATTCTAGTAGGCTGCGAAGGGTAGTTTCAGACATGAAATTTCCCTTGTGGAGGGTAGGGAACCCTTATGGAGGAACCAAAAGGGCAAGTTTTCCTTCAAAAATGTTAACGCAAAAGATAAGACAAGGTTGAATTTTTTTGGGAAAAATGTCCAAAGAAATTCCTTCAAACATTTTGTTCAAAGAAATTCACAAGTCAAAAAAAAACAATATCTTTCAGAAAGATTTTTTATGGCAAAATTTCACAAGGGAAATCCTTCAGATAAAATTTCTGAAGGAATTCCTTCAGACTTTTTGTTTAAAATAATGTGGCCCAAAGGAAAATCTTGACAAAAAGTGGCAAGTGGGAAAGACACAAAGGAAAGAATTCCTTCGGGCAAAATGTCTGAAGGAATTCCTTCCAATGTTTTGTCTGAAGGTTTCAAGAACAAAAGGAGCCCAAAGGACCCTAAAAGGTAGGTGCCCTTGTGGGGGACTCTCAGCTGCCAAAAGGAGGACCTTTCTCAAGGCCCGAAGGGACACCTTCCCTTCAAGAGGTTCCAAAGACAAAATCCCAAAGGAAAGGAAGCAGAAAACCTAAAGGAATTAAAAGGGGTGATGTCCCCAAAGACATCAAATTTAGGACATCAGAATAGCCATTGATATTTAAATGCTTGACCACCAACCTGAAGGAATTCAAAGGCCTGAAGGCCAAAAGGAAGAGACTACTAAGAAGGGAGCCCAAAGAGTGAAGAGATGACAAAAGGATAAAGCCAAGAAGAGACTAAATTATGAATATGGAAAAAATAGCAGGTGGTGAAGGGGAGGTGAGTTATTCCTATAGTTTAAATAGTCTCTGCAAGTGGTCATCAAGGAGCACAAATAGTGAACGGCATGACCTATTTTTCTCCACTTTGCATTAATGAGCAGACAAACCACGTAAATTCCTTTAAAGTGTGGTCTTATTTGTAGACAAATAGCATGGCCCAAAATTTCACATATGGCATTTAATATATCTTAAATGCCTAAAGTCAAGACAGGAGCCGACACAACATTATCTATCAAGTGGCTTCCTCTTCCTAATGATATGGATGCACATGGGCCACTTATAAAAGGGCACCAAAAATATTTTCCAGATGGTGCCAAAAGTCCTCTTTATTTTCTCTATATATTGTAAACTTATCATTTGGATAAATATATCTCTCATGGTGTAAGGCGAAGCCCTACCAATTTTCACTTAGAATCAATAGAATACACATTTTTTACCTCTATTTTGGTTGGATATATCTCTGAGTGTGTCTGAGTGTTAACCTTATGTTTAGTCATTTCTTTCTTGATGCTCTCAAAATCTTGATACCAACACGCCTGGTATAAACAAAGTGCCATTCTTGTAGGTAACAAGAAGAGCTATATTTGGAGTCTAGAAGCAGAAGAAGGTTACTAGACAGTGTGCTTTTACTACAATGTCTATGGTAAGTTCATTTTCTATGTTTTTCCATTAAAGCCTCCTTGTTAATCTTCCTTCAATCTAGACCTTTCAATAAAATTAAGTGTATGTATGTATCCTTATGGTTCAAATCATGAGTATGAGTAGATCAAAATTGTTTGGTGCATCACCAGCTTAGGTTAAGTTCTATTTTCTAGTAATCCTTCTCTCTTTTCAACCCCCCCCATTATACATGTATATTAGTAATATTACTGGAATAACTTAGAGATGCATCAGAGGGAGCTAGCCCTTATCTAGAGACTCTCCCCCCAATTTTTCTAGCCCCACAGGCAAGAGGGGAGTTTCAATTATGTCATGTGGAAGGCAGGAGCTCAACCCCCTATCAAGGGTGAAATCCATGGCATCAACACCTCTCAATATCTATGAGTCCCCAACCATTATCCCTTGTGGCTCCCATCATCCCATTCAAACCATCTACTACAACACATAAACCTGACTGGGTAAGAGGTCAAAGAAGAAGTAAAGGGAAACCAACACTCTAGAACTAACATGAAGTCCTTATGTTCTAATTCAACCTCTATCATAAGCCTACACAAATATTATATCCCTAGTAACAACATCTTGGTGCCTATCTCCTCGACCCCCTCTTTTCATTACCCATGGTGCCATGGGACTCAACATCAACCAACCTATCTCTTTCTTACTCTTCAACAACTGACTTTCAAAATAAATTCTACCTCAGGTGAACCTAACTCAAGAAAAATGGCAAACAAAAATGTTCCATTTGTCCTCCCCTTTCATTCTCCCTCTTTTCTCTCCCATGCCCCCTCCACTTCCAATGATTTATATTTTCACTTATATGTGCACCCTTTGAGGAGATGTCTCAACTCTTCTCATCCAAGTGGCATAATTAAAACACCTCTAGGTTGTGCGTCAGCCTAAGAGTGAGGTGAATCTCTAGATAAGGATAACTCCCTTGATGTATCACTTTTAAAACACTATTAAACCTATACTTTGTGAGGGAAAACTAAAATCAAACTATCCTAAATGGAGTGATACACCAATTTTTTTGATGATTTCTAACCAGTTGCATGTTGCACATGGGAACAAAGGACTAACCAACCATACACTTATCAAATCTACATCTTCTCACATCAATTTTGCATTGTGAGGTTGTGATGAATGTTTAGGCTAGGAGGAATAGACAAGAGGCCTAAAATGGCACTATTTTAAAAAAACTAACTCAATAAACCTTGACACATCATCAAACACTTCACATGCCCTACAAGAAGAAGCTTTCCAACTTTAAATAGGTGAGAGAATGAAATAATAATATTAAGGAAAAAACAAGTCATCACTAAGAAAAATCAATAATACAAGTAGAAACACTATGAATAGTCATGGAAGAGGTAAAAATTAGTGATCTTATTGATCAAATGGTATGCAAATGAGTAGGGCTTCACCATACTCAGGGGGAGTATAGTTTACAAAATCCAAAATGGCTAGTTCTTATAGAACTTGAGAGAGAAAGAGAAGAAGAGATAAGTAAAAAGGTCACAAGGATACTTGTCAAGCTGAGAAAAGGAGTTACATATTCCTTATAAATAGATGTGAAATGAAACATACACATTTATGAAGTACAAGTGTCCATACAATGCATAAAACTCATGAAAAGTGGCATAATACTCCTTGTTTTGGCTCAAAAAATTACATTCATCATCCACATCTATTTTAACATCCCAAAAAAAAACTAGGGATAATTATAATTATTGTAATGATAGGTAATTATTTCATACATGCCTCTCCATTTATTCGTTATATTCTTGGTCATCATGCATCATCTAAAAATGAGCTATCACCATCTGTAGTCTAAAAAACTCTTCTTTCATGCACCTTGCACACTTGGCCTCCAAAAAGGCATCCATTTTCCATAAAAATACATGGGAGGGAGTGAATTACATGTGTTAATACCCATAATTTCCTTACAGTCATTAGGCACACCTTAAAATTAGCTCATTTGAAGTCTTCTACCCTTCTCACTAGCTTGGTCACTATTCCAAGTTTAATTGGTTGAGATGAAGTAGCTAGTTGAGGAGCTTAAGATTTGTTTCAAATAATTTAATTGACATTTGGGGTTATATTAAGTCCTAATATTCCATTTCATGTGATTGGAATATCTTACAACCTCTTATAGCTTTCACAATACACAAAAGAGTTAAAAAGATCAATTTTGTACCTTATCTGTATAGTTAGGGTAGTGTAAAATTTGATGGGGGGAAACCCTAAAGAGTCATATGAAACCTCCAACTACTTTCCTTGTCATTATGGTCCATTTTTATGCATATCTAGCTTCATTTATCCAATCAGGTCCTTGTAAGGGTTTAGCAAGGGTTTAAGATAGTTTAATCCCTTAAGCTTTGTTCATACATCTAGGACATTGAAATTGTAAAGAAAAAACACTAAAAAAAATTTAGGACCCATGATAACCCCTATAAAGTTTCTTTACCTCCATGCAAATCCTCATGAAAGGTGTGAACATTTGAAGTTACCTATTTGATCCCTTACTTCCACTTGTACAGGCCTAATGTTGTCTTTGATCCCAAAAAAGAATTTATTGTGTTTTATCTATAATTTTGAGGCTTTGAAACATCCATAATACGCTAATAATAATGATCTAATAGGTTATAAGTCTCACTAAGATCTATAAGTGAAAGTGTCCTATCGTTTGAACTTGAGACCTAAACATGCCTACTAAGCATGAGTTGTCTTAAAGCTCAAAAATGGATTATCATGGATTCCCCTACAATATATATGTTTTAAAAACATATAATTTATACCTAATAACATTTTTAAATACAATTTATTTCTCCCTTGAGGTTAGAAACAAAACTAACCCTCCATTTGGCTTTGGCTTAAAATCTTGCCTAATAGACCTGCCTGTAGCCTTAAGAGTATAGAGTACCCTATTGAGTTTCACCATCATGTGCTTGGTTTAAATGTTTTTATTAGGTCTGATTAAACCTTAAACTCCTTATTACAAAGTATAAATAGTTCCAAACTCACCTGACCATCTCTACTTTCCAAAACTGTAAGTTTTGTGCCTAAGGGGAGTGTCCTCTATTTGAGACAAAATAGAGGGAACTTCCCCTATTTTCCTAGAAGAACCAAGTATTTTATGGGCCTCTCCAAGTTGTATAGACACTCTACACAAATTTTAAACCCTTTTTTAGGTATCTATACGTTCCAACCTCCTACAAAATCTAAAATAGGCTCCTAAGAGGATAGACTGTATGCAAGATTCATCACATGGAATGTATATTGCTTTATTAGGGGCCCCTCTCTGTTGAATATCCACAATGATGTATCCATGGGAAATTATTAATTAACTTGGGATAATTTTTTATTATGTAAACCTTCATAATTTTTCTAAACCCTACTTTGTTCATGCCCTACCATGATTATCCTAGACTGGGTCAACTTCTTGATTGTGTCTTCTCTTTCTTGTAAGTGTGTACTACTTATCTGAAGTTACTTACCTTAGTACAAGGTCCTATGAAACCTTTAATACCACCTCATAGTTATTTTATTTACTTATTCTATGCATTTTCCATGATAAATGCCTAGGATAATCACCATTTGGGTCACTACCAGCTACAGTTGATTGTAGCAACCAATTATTGGGAAAATAAGAGTATTTCAGGCATGAGCCATATTTAGAATCACTATGAAATGCCTTTTGGATCCAATGTGGGTATTATGAACATTAATCCTTTGAAAACCTTGGTGTATCTATTTATAAACTCCCTTCAAGGATGAAATATGGTTTCAGAGTTAACTGTAGGTGGTCATTTTTAGACAAGAGAACCTTGTAGGTGTACATGAGAAGAAAAATACATATAGCCCCCTCCTTTGATGATATTTATGCCATTTATTCTATGTTAAACCATATAATGCCATCCAAATGTGAAGACACATCCCAATACTACCAACTTGGATGAAAAAGGTTTCTTTTGGACTTACCCCTATAAGTGATCACTACCTAGGTTTAGTTTATAAAGTGGCAATTTTGAGCCTTTCAACAACTATCTTTCCTATTCTATCTTTACTCCATATATTTTAGAGGTCTTTTCCTATGATATGTATATCATATTTAGTAGTAAATATGCCTCAAATTCCATTAAAATCTTATTATAAATCTTCCACAAAACCATCAAGTTCTCTATTTTGCACTTTTGGGGAAAATGTCCCTCAACTCAGTCATATTGTGCCTAAATATGTTTTACATGTCACCCTACCCATTTGATGATTAAAAAAAAAATCCATAATTTAATCACATGATAAAAATATAAAATAAATCTTACCATGTTTCAAATTCTCCAAACAAGAATCCTCAAAGTTCTGAAGTGCCACCTATAGGTGGGTCTTCTAATATACGAGCAATGAGGCACCTTCAAGCATTAAGCATCATCTTGTGAGTTTAAATGGTGTTTTTAACTTTTACAAGAGTTTAAAATAGACATTTACCATTCTCATAACCTTTCTCATCTCAAAATATTCCTTTCAACATATTTGGTTTTCATGGAGGCACCTGTAGGTACATTTTAGTGGTAGGAGACTGTGAATTTAGGCAACGGATAGTGATATAGGTAGTGAACAAGAATCATATGCTTGGGATTCACTATAGAATTTCACCAAGTAAAAAAATACATTATTTACACTCCAAAATATAGAAAAACCTATCATGGCTCCCATTCCATCATGACATCATCTGAGATGCTTGTATATTCAATGAGTTGCTTATACATGCATATTGTATTGACTGTCATAGTCCATTTATAAATTCTTTGAGATTTCAATTTTTTTGTTAATGATTTTAAATATAAGTTCAATGACTTGGGAACTTCAATACACCTCCATGAAGATACCATATAGGTTCCACACACGTGATTCAACATGGCTACAAGTGAAACTGAGTGAAGAGGTGATTAAGTATGACCATGGGATGAATATTTGATCAAAACATGGATTTATAAAACCATACATGAAAAGGGGTGATCATATGGCCTTGATACTTTTGGGACACCATATTCCATTCATATGAGACCTTTATAAAAGGCCATCATTTTTAAACAAGGAAAAACTTGACTAAAGCTTCATAATGGTGACACCTTCCTATAGCATGAGACAAATTTCCCATAAAAACACCATGAAACATGAAACCAAGCATGAGGATAATATTATAAGGTAGCCATCATCCTCTAGAGCCAACCTCACTGACTATTTTGTATGGACTTATCCAAAATGGAGCAAAACCTATAGGATGTATAAATTGTCATGCAAAAAAAAACACAATCAGATTGTAAAGGATGATTCATGAAGCATGGTTAACCAATATTATAAATATTTTTATGGAAATGAATATCTTTGAGTGTAATACCACCTCCCAAATATGTTTGACTTGGAACCTCTTCTATTGATCGTGCCAAGCATGAACCTGTTAAAGAAAGAAAGGAGCAGAATGGTTTTGGTCCCTTTTTAGCACTTCTAAAGCATGTCAAGTATTGAGATGAGTGTGAGGAAGATGAATAATCATTCCACGACCTTCTCCCATGTGTCACATTTCCCCATAAGATGTAAAAGTGTCAAATTCTTCTCTTTTCCCAATAAAAATGCTCTTTTTTCTAAATAACCTATCACTTCTAGTTATGAATAGTTGATGAAAGCATAGTAAGACACATGTCATGTGACATCACCCTTATTACACCTTCACATTTACCTATGATGTTGTAAAACTCATTTAATACTCTATTTTGACCCTAAAATAACTCAAAATGATATAAGGACTAAAATGGCTAATGACCAAGGCTAATATAGCATTAAATGGCATCAATTAATCTTAATACACCTCATGACATAACATTAGACCCTTAAACACCTAAAAATTAAAATTTTTACCTATAGGGGTCCCAATTTGACCTATAAGGTCAAATTTGGTCAAAAATTTGATGACTCATAGGAGTAGTATGCCTACTATACTAACTAGACCAGTAGCCTTATCGATCCATTAGGCTTAAGGAGTCATCTAAAGTGTGAAAGACAGAAGATGGATTTGACCATGGATAATAATATAAACCAAGACAAGACAACTAATTACCTCAACCACACAAAACAAAGGACACACACAAAGTAGAGCAAACACACTAACAAGACACACATGTGATCAAAGCACTTATGAAAAATAAGAAGAAAATAAATATATACAATTAACAACTAAGCATACCTCTCTTGGATCAAAGGGAAAGTTTGAAGCATTCCTTACATCATGATATCAATGATTTAGTGAGACATGTAGTCATTTATCTTTTAGTATTGATGCCTCCATATTCTTCATGGTGTTTTCCAACTTCATTGTCATGATGTTCAAAGAGAACCAAGTATCTCCATACAAGTTGACTATGTAAATAAAATCCTCTTTCACCTAAACAATATCAACCTTCTCATGTACTTGGTCCTTGATGTGTAACTATGAAAATATGATAGTCCTATCAACTTTATTCTCCTCCTTGACATAATGTGGTTGATGTTTAGAAGCACCAAGATTTCCTTCACCATGTTAACATATCCCTGAGTGTGGTTTTACCTCAGATAGAGCTCTTGATTGTCTTTAAGGTACAACAAGATCTGCCTTGACATCATTATCCATGTCTACAACTTCTTGTACACTAGCATCATCAAATGGTTTTATGAAAGTAGGTTCTTAACCAGTAGAATGAGATTCATCTTTATGTTTAATTTACCACTCAAGATCATGTTTATTAGACTCATCATCAAACTTATCATCATATGTGTAATATTTTAGAGAAGAAAAAGCTTTACCTAACCTATCAAATTCCTTGCATATGACATTAAACTTTTTCCATAAATCTTCTTCTTCATGAATGTCATCTTCAAGAGTTATTTATTATAACTTGGTCTCATGAAACTCTCTTAGTATTTCCACTCCTTGAGGTATGACTTGAATTTTTTCTCCATCCTTGATAGTACATTCATCTTCATGCTTGAGATGATCTTCTATGATTTCAAGATCAGACATGGAGTCCTCTTCAAATACCTCTCTCTTCAAGTCTTGGACACATTCCTCATGGATACATATCCCCTAAAAAAATGGAATCATTAAAGTCTACTTCATGGATACACATCCCATAAAATATGGAGGTAAAAACTTGTGGATTATCCTTTTGTTCACCAAGGAGAGTCCCTATGGTGATTTCTTCCTCATAGACACTCATGAGGTCTTATTGATCAACCATGAATTAAGTTTTCTCTTATTCACATGCTTCTCTTAAGATAGGCTCTTTCTCAAGAAGGGTTGAGGTGGAAGGTTAATGGATAGGGTCATGTGAAGGATATCGAATGTGAGGTGTATTGGAAGGTTCATGAGTTGGATATGGAGTGAGGGATGAAGGAGAATGCTTATGATTGGATTTGGGAAAGAGAAAAGGCACTAGTAATCTCATAAGGAAGTGAAATATTTGGATGATTAGAAGGAGTGGCATCTACATTAGTAGGATCTACATCTTACCAATAATATATTTGTGTACAATCTATGAAAACATCTAATTTCTCATGACAATACTCATATGAGTACTCTTGAGGTTCATAAGCATCATGATATGAATGATAGCGCTCATATTGGGACTCATAAAGAGGTGTTTGTTGATATGTTCCTTAGTAGCCTTCCAAATAGGGTTGTCCAAAAACATGTTGTCCATATGGAGAGGCTAATGAAGGGATATAGGGCTACCATGTTTCATAATATTGATAGCCATTTTGATAGGACTGTTGAGGGGTAAAAGGTGATTCATAGTAAGGCTGATAAGAAGGTTCATGATAGGAGTATTATCCATAGTTATCCATATCAACCTTATATGTCAAAGGAAACATAAAAATTGATCAAAATATTTAAATAGATATACCTAGGTTTCTTACAACTAGAAGTTATCATTCAGAGTTGCCATTGGTGTTTGCTTGCTTGCTTCCAAAAGCTTATAGGGGAATGACACACTAACAATCTTCCCACTCTCTTAGACCTTGGTCCCATTGAGTGTGCCAAAACCTGTTTTCACTTGTATTTTTACCATTTTATGATATTTATCATCTCTCTTCATCTAAGTGGAACAATTAAAACACCTCTAATTTATGGGTGAATGTAAGAGTGACGTGAATCTATAGATAGGGATAGTTCCCTTGATGTACCACTTTTATAACACTACTAAACCTATAATTTGTGAGGGAAAAGGGAGAGATAAAACTAAAATAAAAATATCCTAAATGAGGTGATACACCAAGTTTTTTATAACTTCCAACCAGCTCCATGTTACATATGGGAACAAAGGACTAACCAAACATACACTTCTCTAATCTACATTTCCTCACATCAATGTTACATTGTGAGGTTGTGATGAAAGTTTATGCTATGAGGAATATAAAAGAGGCATAAAATGGAACCATTTTAATATACTAACTCATTCAACTTTGACACATCATAAAACACTTCACATGCCCTGTAATAAGAAGCTTTCTAACTACAAATAAGTGAGAGAACAAAATAATAATGCTAAGGAAACAACAAGTTGTCACTAAAAAAAATAAATCATCCAAGTAAAAACAATATGAATATTCATGGAATAGGTAAAAATTAGTATTATTATTGATCAAATGGTACGAAAATGAGTATAGATTCATTATACTCAAGTGGAACATAGTTTACAAAGGCCAAAATCACTAGTTCTTATAGAACTTGAGAGAGAAAAATGAAAAGACAAATCCAAAGGTCACAAGGACAATTTTAAAGATGATAAAAAAATTTAAATATGCATGATAAATAGGTTTTAACTGAACCATGTGAGGTTATGAAGTATAAGTGTTCATACAAGGCATAAAACTCATGAAAAGTGGCACAAAACTCCTTGTTTTAGCTCAAAAAACTTCCTTCATCATCTACATCTATTTGAACGTCCAAAAAATTAATAGGGATAGGTATAATTATTTTAATGATAGGTAAGGCTTTTATACATGTCTCTTTATGCATTAATTATAGTCTTGGTCATCTAGCATCATTTGGAAATGAGCTATCACCATCTGGAATCTAAAAAACTCTTCTTTCATGCACCCTGCGCACTTGGCCTCCAAAAAGGCATCATATTTCCATTAAAATTCATGGGAGGGATTAAATTACATGTTTTAATACCCTTCATCACCTTAGAGGAATCATGCACACCTTAAAATCAACTCACTTTAAATTTTCCACCCTTATAACTAGCTTGGTCAATATGCTAGTTTTGATTGGCTGAGATGAAGCAAATGGTTAAGGCAATTAAAAGTAATTCCAAGAAATAAAATTTAAATGGGGGGTTATATTAAGTCCTAATATTTCCTTCCATGTGATTTTAATCTCTTCAAACCTCCTAGAACCTGCACAACACATAAAATAGTTAAAAAGATCACTTATGTACCCTATCTGTACAGTTTGAGTACTAAAAAGTTTATGGAGGGAAACCCTAAATAGTATGATACAACCTATAACCAATTTCCTTATGATTTTGGTCCCTTTTCATTAATATCCAACTTCATTTCTCTAATTTATTCCTTGTAAGGGTTTAGCAAGGGTTTAAGATGGCTTAACTCATTAAGCTTTGTCCATAGAGTTAGGATGTTGGAATTGAAAAAGCATTCCATTAAAAAAAATTAGGAGCCTTGATAACCCATTTAAACTTCCTTGATATCCATTCAAATCCTCATGAAAGGTATAATCATTTGAATTTACCTATTTGAGCCCTTCCTTCTATTTTCACAGGCCTAGTGTTGTCTCTGAGCTCAAAAATGAATTTATTCTATTTTCTCTATAATTTAGAGGATTGGAAGATCTATAATACCATATTAATAATGATCTAATAGGTTATAAGGCTCACTAAGAGATATAAGTTAAAGTGTCCTATCATTTGAACTCTAGGCCTAACCATGCCTAGTAAGCCTAAGTTGTCTTAAAGCTCAAAAATGGATTCTCATGGCTTCCCTTGAAATATAGATGCTTTAAAAACATCTAATGTCTCCCTAATAAAATGTTTTAATCCACTATATTTCTCCCTTGAGGTTATAAACAAATTTGACACTCCATTTGGCTTTGGATTAGAACCTTGCCTAATAGGCCTGCCTATAACCTTAAGAGTATAGATCACCCTATTGAGTTTCACCCTTATGTGCTTGGTTTCAATGTTTTTTTCAGGTTTCATTCAAGCTTATACACCTTCTTTCAAATTATAAATATATCATAACTCACCTGTGATAGGACCTAAGTTCCCCAAAGCTCTGACACAACTTATCAGATTTAAGAGCACACATGATTACCTTTGTATAAGCAACTTAAACATGCAGAACTAACCAGAAGAACAAATAACTATCAATGATAAAACACATGGAATATGAGAGGCAACACACAATTGTATTCAACTCATTACAAAGGAAATTACAATAAAGAGATCAAACTCTTCTTCCACCTCTATGAGGCTTCCTCCTCAAGGGCTCCAAGTAATCTTCCCACCTGAGTAATCTTCTCTCATAGGTCACAACACACAGCTAACACAAGTTTTTATTCACCTCATTGTATGCATGTACAATCGAGTATGAACTGGTGCTCCAAGTAGATCTCACCATGATCCTGCTCCTGATGTATTGTTATCACCTTGATCTTGCTCCTCCGTCGATCCTCTTCTGACCCTCGCATACACACATCCCTGCAGACCAACCTGATCTTACTTATCACATGTAGATCTCCACCATGATCCTGCAACACCCTGTTGACCAAACCTGATCTTACATACATGGGGAATCCTACTTGATTCCACCATGGGAAGAACTCTCCAAGTTCTGCATAGCTCTTCTACAAGTTCTTCACTTAATAATACAGCCCATGAGTCTATTATATAGATCTCATGCATACAATAATTAGACTTGCAACTCAAGACTTCGAACTCATCTTCATCATGCAAACTGCCTGTTCACTTAACTAACTATTCATCAACAGTAGTTCTGGAACCGCCACAGGCGACCGACGTCGGTCCCTATCTGACTAGAGGTGACTGACATTGGCCGATCCCTGACGATGTCAGTTTCCTTTGCACTGTCCCCTGATCGACGTCAGTTGTGGCCTGCCAGCGCCGGTGACTGTCATGCTCAGAAACCTCCCATTTGCATTAAGGTGAAGCTTTTAGCTCCACACCCTAACAATCTCCCACTTGGAGATAAACAACTGCACCTGTACCTAAACCAGTACTCTGTCTAATCTGCACCCTGGCTTGTATTCCTCTTCAAGCTCCCACTTGAAGACAACCCACCACACTCCTTGTGGTGTTAATCCTATGCTTGACTTTCTTAATTCTCAGCTTACCTTCTTCTACCATTGCTATACTCCCACTCAAACAACAACCCCTGTGAGTAACCTGTAATCAACAAACCACTACCCAGATCTGGCCATTTGTTATTCAAACTCACTCTGAGAACATCCAACCTCGCTCTGATACCATTTGACAGGACCTAAGTTCCCCAAAGCTCTAACACAACTTGTCAGATTTAAGAGCACACATGATTACCTTTGTATAAGCAACTTAAACATGTGGAAATAACCAGAAGAACAAATAACTATCAATGAGAAAACACATAGAATATGAGAGGAAACACACAATTGTATTCAACTCATTACAAAGGAAATTACAATAAAGAGATCACACTCTTCTTCCACCTCTGTGAGGCTTCCTCCTCAAGGGCTCCAAGTAATCTTCCCACCTGAGTAATCTTCTCTCAT
Source organism: Torreya grandis (assembly GCA_037957365.1). Lineage (NCBI taxonomy): Eukaryota > Viridiplantae > Streptophyta > Pinopsida > Cupressales > Taxaceae > Torreya > Torreya grandis. The sequence goes on along the minus strand of JARHVA010004850.1, from coordinate 1,255,020 downwards.
AGGTCACAAAACACAACTAACACAAGCTATTGTTCACCTCATTGTACGCCTATACAATCAAGTACAAACCGGTACTCCAAGTAGATCTCACCATGATCCTACTCCTGATGTATTGCTGTCACCTTGATCTTGCTCCCCCGCCGATCCCCTTCTGACCCTCGCATACACACATCCCTGCAGACCAACCTGATCTTACTTATCACATGTAGATCTCCACCATGATCCTGCAACACCCTGCTGACCAAACCTGATCTTACATACATGGGGAATCCTACTTGATTCCACCATGGGAAGAACTCTCCAAGTTCTACATAGCTCTTCTACAAGTTCTTCACTTAACAATACAGCCCATGAGTCTATTATATAGATCTCATGCATACAATAATTAGACTTGTGGGTCAAGACTTTGAACTCATCTTCATCATGCAAATTGCCCATTCACTTAACTGACTATTTGTCAACAGCAGTTCTAAAACTACCATAGGTGACCGATGTCGGTCCCTGTCTGACTGGAGGTGACCGACACCGTCTGATCCCTACCGATTTCAGTTTCCTTCGCACTGTCCCCTGACCGACGTCGGTTGTGGCCTGCCGATGCCGGTGACTGTCATGCTCATAAACCTCTCATTTGCATTAAGGTGAAGCTTTTATCTCCACACCCTAACAACCTGACCATCTCTACTTTCCAAAACTATAGGTTTTGTGCCTAAGGGGGGAATCCTCTATTTGAGACAAAACAAAGGGAACTTTCCCTATTTTTCAAAAAGAACCAAGTATTTTAGGGGACTCTCCAAGTTTTATATATACTCTACATAAATTTCAACCCTTTATTAGGTATCTAGACCTTATAACCTCCTACAAAATCCAAAATAGGCTCCTAGGAGGATAGACTATATGCAAGATTCATCACATGGACTATATATTTCTTTAATATGGCCCCCTCTCTATTCAATCTCCACTATGATAGATCCATGGGATAGTATTACCTAATTTGGTATCACTTTTGATTATTTAAACCTTTAGACTCTTTATAAACCCCATTTTGTTCATGCCCTACCATGAATATCTTAGACTGGGGTCAACTTCTTAACTATGTCTTCTCTTTCTTGTAGGTGTGTACTACTCATCTAAAGTTGCTTACCTCAATAAAATGTCCTATGAAACATTTAATACCACATTATATTTATTTGAGTTACTTATTTAATGTATTTTCCATGCTAAATACCTAGGATAATCACCATTTGGGTCACTGCTAGCTACAATTGATTGTAGCTACCAATTGTTGGGGAAAATAAGAGTATTGCATGCATGAACCATCTTTGAAATCAATATGAAATGCCTTTTGGATCCAATATGGGTCTTATGAACATTAATACTTTTCAAACCTTAGTGTTTCTATATATAAACTCCTTTAAAGGATGAAATATGGTTTCACAATCATTTATAGGTGGCCTTTTTTAGGTAAGAGAAGCCTGTAGGTGTACATGGGAAGAAAAATACATTATATCCTCATCCTATGATGATATTTATGATATAAATTCTATTTTCAACCATATAGGACCATCCAAATGTGAATACATGGCCCAAAACTTCTAACTTGGGTGAAAAAGGTTTCTTTTGGACTTAGCCTATAAGTGATCACTACCTAGGTTTAGTGTATAAATTGGTAATTTTGAGCCTTTCAACAATTGTCTTCCCTACTCTCTCTTTAATCCATATCTTATAGAGGTCATGTCCTATTATAGGGATATCAGATGTATTCATCAATATGCCTCAAATCCCATGACAACCTTGTTATAAAGCTTCTATAAAATTGTTGGGTTCTTTATTTTGCACTTTTGGGGAAAATGTCCCTGAACTTAGTCATATTGTGCCTAAAGATGGTTTACATCTCATCCTACCCATTTTATGATTCAAACATGTCTGACTTTATTTTCTCACATGCTATAACTTGAAATGAAACCTTTCCATGTTTTAATTTATCCAAACAAGAATCCTCAAATTTCTATAGTAACACCTGTAGGTGGGTATTCAAATATATAGGCTGTGAGGCACCTTCAAGTAGTAAGCATGATCTTGTGAGTTTCAATGGTGTTTGGACCTTTTCCAAGAGTTTAAAATAGAACTTTTCCATTATCATAAACCTTTCTCAGCTCAAAATACTCCTTTCAACATATTGTTTTCCATGGGGGTACCTATGGGTGCATTTTAGTGGCAGGAGACTATTAATCTAGGCAATGGATAGTGATATAGGTAGTGAACAAGAATTATATGCTTTGGATTCACTCTAGACTTTCACCAAGTGAAAAAATACACTCTTTCCATTCCAAAAGATTAGAAACACCTATCGAAGCTCCCGTTCCATCATGACATCATTTGAAATACTTGTATATTCAATGAACTGCTTGTACATGCATATTACATTAACTATCACAATCCATTTATAAATTATTTGGAGATTATAACTTGTTTGTTCCTAATTTTAAAGGAATGTTAAATTACTTGGGACTTTCAATACACCTCCATGAAGATACCATATATGTTCCACACATGTGATTCAACATGGTTGCAAGTGAAACTGAGTGAAGAGGTGACTAAGTATGATGATGGGATGAATGTTTGGTCAAAACATAGAGTTATAAAACCAAACATGAAAAGGGGTGATCATATGGCCTTGAGACCTATGGGACACCATATCCAATTTATATGAGACCTCTATAGAAGACCATAATTATGAAATAAGGAAGAACTTGATTAAAGTTTCATAATGGTGAGACCTTCCTACAACATGAGAACTTGCCCATCAAAACACCTTGAAACATGAAACCAAGCATGAAGAGAGTTTGATAAGGTAGCTAACATCCTTTAGATCCAACCTCACCAACTAGTTTTTATGGACCTATCCAAAATGGATTAAAACCTATAGGATGCACAGATTGGCAAACAAAAAACATAGTCAGCTTATAAAGGATGATTCATAAATAATGATGGAGGGTTAGGGTTTGAAGATTAAAATAGCTCTAAGTTTCATCATGAATTAGCACTCAAAATTTCATAGGCAAGCTCACATAGGAACAATGTAAAAACCTATAAAGTTTTAGGTCTTTGTGACTAGTTTGGACAATAGTTCCAAGATTGGACTATAGTACCAAACCCTAAATTATCTTGTTTTTTATGCTCATATCTTTTCATCAAATGAAAGATAGATTCAGATTCATGGCATTTTCCTAGTCATGCATAGCCAATTTTAGCCTCTATCTCATCCATCTCAATTTAGTTTCAAGCTAAGTTATAATTATCCTTATTTATTTCTATTTTTAGAAAGGTAAAAAGACAAATAAATTAAATAAATTAGGACTATATTTATGGCAATATTCTTTACTAATTTATTAATCTAAAACCTTAACTAAAATAGGAATAAAACTCCATTATTTACAAAAAAGCTAAATCATTAACCAATCTTTCAACTCTTATTATGGAAATGAATCTATCTAATTTTACTACCACTTCCCAAAGGTGTTTGACCTGGAACCTCTTTTATTGATCATACCAAGCATGAACTTGTTGATCACTTCTACATGTTGAAAAGGCCAAGAAAGGAAAATAACATTTTTTGGCCTTTTTTAGCACTTAAAAAGCATGTCAAGCACTGATATGAGTGTCAATAAGATGAAGAGACATTCTATGACCTTCTCCCATGTGTCACCTTTCCCCATAGGATGTACAAGTGCTAAACTCTTCTCTTTTCCCAATAAAATTGCTCTTTCTTCTAAAGAACCTATCAATTTCAATTATGAATAGTTTATTATGGCATAATATATCACATGTCATGTGACATCACCCTTATTATACCTTCACACTTCCCTAGGAGGCCATACAACTCATTTAATGCTCTGTTTGGACCCCAAAATGACTCAAAATGATATAAAGACTAAAATGACTAATTACCAAGGCTAATATAACATTAAATGACATCAAGTAACTTATAATACACCTCAAGACATAACATTAGACCCATAAACACCTTAAAATCATATTTTTTACTTATATGGGTCCTAATTTGACCTATAGGGTCAAATTTGGTCAACACTTTCCTCATTAACTCCTTCCACTTCCTCTAACTCCACTCCACCTCTACTAGTTCCCCTCCTACACCTGCTACAAATCGTAGGATGGTCCAAAGGTCATAACATGTTGAGAATTGCCATTTATTATTGGGTTTTTGGAATAAGTGTTATCATTTATGTCAATCTAATGTCATTAATGTCAAAGTATGATGTCAAATATTCCTGTGAAGGTGCATGATCAAGTAAGCTTTAAGGTATGTGTTTGATGAGTTCATTTTCCACCATAGTGAGTGTTGTTTTTTTATGAGAGCAGTAATGTGAAAGTACTATTTTAAGAATGCTCTTATGTCAACCTAAGAAATATCATTGAGATCAACATGAGTGATTATAGGTCAATATATCAACTTTTAAGTGTCAAGTATCCTACAAATATTTGTCTAGACCTTCTAAAAAGGTATTTGTAAGTAGTATGATGAAATGGGTGAGCTTTGAGAAAGAAGTTATATGCTCTAAAGATCTATGTAATTAGTTATAAATATGCTTCAAAGATTCTACAAAGATGTGAATGATATAAAAAATGCTTGATAGTGTTTTAGCATGAGATAGGTTGTTTAAGTTTGTACATGAAGTGTTAATGGATTTGAAAATGATTATAAGATCAGATCAGAAGATCTACATATGTAGCTCTAAAGATTCTATAAAGATCTTTAGTTGAGCTCTAAAAATTTGTAAACATCTTCAAAGATGTTCTAAGTGAGCCAAGAATATGTTATACTGAATTTATATGAAGATTAATTGTGTATGAGGTTGTTTGAGCATACACAAGAGGCATTGGAACATAGGAGAGTTTCAAGGTGAAGTCTATAGGGGTAATTACTTTAGTCTAAGTCTAAAACTAGACTTGTTCTAGATACTACTTAGCCTAATGAAGCATCATGAGCTATTGACAAGACATATGAAGAATGTTTAAATGTAGTTAATAATGATAGGAGATTTCATGGCATATAAATGAGGTTTTGAAAGCTTGGTCAATGGTTAGAAGGTTAGTTTTAAGACCTAATGTGACTTGCAAATCAAGACCTAGAAAGAAAAAAGAGAGCTGGTATCCAGATGGGGTATCAGGATCAGTTTCCATGACATGAGGGAGCAAGTGATCATTAACAAACTTTATTAAAGTTTTTTTAATCATGTGAATGAAGTTTTAGATCATGGTTTGCAAGTAAAGGCTTGAAAAAGTGTTTCAAGGTTTCTCAAATACACAAAATGAAGAGCTATCTACTCGAGAAGGTTTTTTAAGTGCTCATTAGTATGTATATCATCTACATGAGAAACTAATTTGTTCATGGTAGATAAGGAATGGTTTTATCTCAAATTTCCAAGAATTGGTTTTGGAAAGAGGATCTAAGTTTGATGAATGATCGTTAAGACTGGAAGATGGTTTATACCCTCATAGAACCCTAACTATGATCTGATGTTGAAGATCTTATTCTAAAGAGCTTAGAAATGTTTGATATGGATAGATAAGTAATTGGATGCTGTATTCAACTCTACTAGGAATCTATAGGTGTGATTTTTTTCTCAAGAAAGTGAACAGACGCTATAAGAAAGTGTTTGTTCTTTAGTGATTTGACCAAGTCAAAGTTACTAAGTGGATGAAGGTCAAAGTGTGTGACTTGTATTTATTTTCCATTAAGGTTTTTGGATAGGTTCCATATCTCAGGTGTGTAAATTAGGTGATCCAAGCTGGCCAGTTGTTAATAGACCTAGTGGTGCAGATAGTAAGAAAATTGGGCAGAAGTGAGAAAATGATTCCTTATGTATTTTCATGTAAGAGTGATAGATTTAAGTGCATGATGATGTTATTTGGGACTTGAATGATCTATCCATGATTTTCATAATCTTGGATGTTAGTGTAATAGTTTTAAACATTCTGGTTGAGTAAGGTATGTGAGAGAGAAGATCAATGGATTGGTTTACAAGACCAATAATTCTCATTAGAGCTCATAATCTGATTGATTGAAGTTTTTCTATGGATGTTATAAGATCTTGTTCATGAATTTTAATACCTTGAATCTATACAATTAGGTGTCAAAAGTTTAAGATTCCTTAACTATGTTTTGAAGTTAGTTGGTAGCTTTGAGTGAGAATCTTGTAGAGAAGAATTTGACCCTGTATGCCCTAAGTTGAAGCATTTGATGCATTTTGTGATGACATTGAGCTCATGAGATTTTTTAATATCTAATTTTTTGCCATCATTATTTGGAAAAATTGATTTTATGCCCCAATTTTTTAAGATAGATATTCTCTATATGCACATGCCTTTTATGAATAGTGTTTTGAGAAAGGGTTCAAATGGTGGTTGGACATAATAGTGTTATGGACCTAATGTAAAGTTGTCTCAGACCTATTAGAGTGGCATATGATGTGTTCCTACTATGTGAGGTGTTTTTTGAGGTTTGTTCTATGGGTATATTTAAAACATTAATTTTGTCATTGATTTCAAAGGTAATAAATTTTCATTGATGTGCCAAAGGTACTCTTGTGAATTTTCTTGCTAATAGATCTTGATGGATTAAGCATAATCTAGTAGGTCCTTGAGTTCTGCATAAATGACCAAGCTTATGAGTAGTGTGAGGTGAGTATATAAGGCTTTTGATAATGTATGTATCAATATTTTAGCATAACATGAGGTTTTTTGGCATGAGAATGAGTCTTAGAATGTATTTATAGTTGTTTCTATGCTAATTTCACTTTCTACATTCAAAGAGAGAACAAGAAACTAAGAAATGGTCAAGGTTAGAAGATACCTGGATGAAGTCATGCACACCGTAATCCAGATGCTGAGAGTACTCCTCTTTGGCTATGGAGGAATGACACCTGCAAGAGAAAGAGACTTGGACAAGGAAAGCGTTAGATGAGGAGATGGTGGGTTGTCAAGCAAAAGCCTGATCCCGGAAGTACAAAAGACTTCCTAGAAGGATATCAACCCACTGATTAAAAATAGAATATCTGATAAATAGCAGAATGATAAAAATACTGAAATGATTGAAAGACTGAAAAGGAAATGGAAGCAAAGGCTTACCTGAAAGATGTTGTCGGACAGGTCACAGTCATCGACATCGGTTAGGCTACCGACATCGGTTGTCAAGTCTACCGATGTCAGTTAGGCTGCCGACGTCGGTGGGGTAAGTGACCGGCGTCGGTCGGGGCAGTAGTCTGTGGATGGGTCTGGTCGAGTTTTGGTCTATGGACGGGTCTGTGGACGGGTCTGAGACAGAGTTTGGGCCTGGTTGAATGGTTTAGAGGTCTGGGTCTGAGAGTCTGGTTTTGGTTAATGGTCTGAGAGTTTGTGCAGAGGTCTGGGACAATGGACAGAATGTCAAAAAGGGACAGAGGGAATAGGGAGACAGAGGAATAAAGATCCGAGTCTGGCCTGGTTAACAGTCTGGTCTGGGGAGATATTACTTTAAAGCAATAACTCAAAAGATAATGAAAACATAGACAATATACATACCTATGCCTAGCTGAAGGAGTGCTGCAAATATATGTACCTATTGTTGGTGTCGCTTGTGTGAAGATCCTGTTGTTGATGGAGAAGCCTGCTGTGTGTACCTGAGGGAGAGAGTGACAGGTTTGGTTTGAATATTGGTAGAGTGGCAAGGTCAAAGAATGGATTGATTTAGGCGGATGCAAAGATACTAGAGTCGGGTTGCGAGAGAAGAGACCAAGAGAGCGAAGAGGGAGATAACGGTGTAGAAAACTATTATGAAGCTGTCGACACCAGCAATATCGCCGACGTCGGTCGACAGTTGACCGACGTCGGTGGCTGGAAGGCTGGAGAAAGGCTAAAAATAGCCTTTCATCCATTTTCCAACTGTTGGGTCAGCTAATCCGAGGAAGAAATGGTCGAAGGGGATTACAATGGGCGAGAGGTTAAAGGGGAGAAGTTGGAATGGGAGTCTAGGCATTAATATTAGCCATGTGGGGAATGAAGGGTATCCAAGGGTGGTGAGGTGGCAAGGGAGAGGGAATTATTAATTTGAAATAAGATAATTATTTCAAATTAATAAGACATGGGCTAGGAGTGGTTAAGTGGACGAAGGGGACCAAGGGGGGAGAAAATGAGGAGAATGACCAGGGGAGTAGACATGATTTTGGTGTCTACATTTTCCCCTTTTTGTCTTGTTAGTTGTTCTGGATGAACTACAAGACAAAAATAGGAGTTTGTTACCCCAGGTGTGGGATAAGGTTGATTTCGTCTTGTTGGTTGTTCAAGTGAACTGAAAGACAAAAATAAGAAGAGGTTGGTTGCCCCGATTATGGATGAGGTATTCCCCCTCAAAGCAGGAGTCGAGGGAAGGGAACCTGGAATTAGGTGCTGATTTGACAAAGAGTGGATGAAAAATGGTGAGGGTGAATGCTGCAAAAGTCATGATTATGCGCATACCACTTCACGAGATGGTCGGGTCAAATTGTCACAGGTCAAGGGTCAAGGAGTGCCAAAATTGAAGTAACCGGACCCCAGCATTTAGTCATCTACTGATTGGGTTATTCAATCGTAGCTGAAGCTCCAAAAGGTCATCGTGTTCTAGGTATCCTGGGCTCAAGAAGTGCTCCTAGAAACACGAAAAAGTCACAAGTAGTGCGGATCAACCGACGTGCGATCCTATACTTATGAGGGTCAAAAATAGTTTGCAGACAATTGTGCTAACCAGTCATGAGGTAGCATACAGGCAAAAACAACCAAGGCAACATGGTCTTGGAAGTGGTCGAAGTCAGAGGAGATAGGCATGATCTCCAATGGTCATTGGTCGAGGTGGATGGATGGATGAAAGGATGTGGCTGAGCTAACCTCAGAAGACGTTTATGTGATCTGAGTGCTGCCTACATAGCCCTTGTTACAGGGCCTCAGGCCAATGTAGTTCTCCCAAAAAGGGAGGAAGGGTCAAAGGGAGGGAATTGGTCTTGGTCAAGGTCAAGGTCATGGTCAAAAGGAGGAAAGAAGGTTTGTCCATCAGAGAGATGAACAAACGAGGGTGGTCGAGCTAACCCCAAAAGATATCGTGTCATCTGAGTGCTGCCTACATAGCCCAGATTGAAGGGGGCCTCAGACCAATGTAGTTCAGACTAGTTGAGAAGATTGGTCAATGATTGGTCATGGTCATGTGTCGAAATGATGAGGAGAAAAAAGATGTTACAACCTTTTCCAAATGGTGTATTCTGTAACATTGATCGAGGGGTCTTTCATCCCTAGCAATTTTCCATATTCGTGATGGATGTATGCTAAAAATAAATTTAGGTCTATTTATGCATCATCAAGTATTGGTTTATGCTTAACATAAATTGAGGCGAGTCGATAGTTTCCATGTGTATTGGTGTCCATAGAAACTATGTGAAATGGACTATGACGATGCCTGATGTCATGTTGTCATGTTGAAAATGTTAGGGTTGGTGTGGTTTGGATAAATGTCAAATGAGTGGATGTGACCAAAGCGTAGAGAAAAAGTGAAAGGCAAATTGCTCTTTCATTGACAAGGACCAGAATGACAGCATAGATAGGGGTATTAGAACCAAGAGCCCCATTCATGCATGACGTCGTTGACCATAGGTTGTGTTAGAGTGGTAATCGAATCACTTTGACATTAAAGTGAGCTCGAAGTCCCTTGAGCAGGTGATAGGAGAGGAGGATAGGGTAACCCATTTTAAGAGCAGAGATAACCATGCCCCTTTTTATAGGAGACCCTGAGACAACTATAAGTCAAGTCCATGACCCTTTTTTTTTTTTTTTGGTGATAGTGTAGACTAATCGATGCAGGAAGCCTACGGAGAGATGTCATTTGCGAAGCTGATCGATGTGGGAAGCCTCTAGAAAGATTGTTGTTTGTAGCAAGAGCTAGTCATAGCCATCCTTCGAGGGAGTGGTCTATATTTTGCTTTATATACAAGGGCTTTGAATAGCTATCCTTCGAGGGAGCAGTCTATTAGCTATAGCAATGATAGTACAACTGTCCTTCGAGGGAGCAGTCTGCCTTTTTGATTTGAATTATGTGACTTGTGGATATTTTGACATCTTGATTTGTTTTTTGACAAAAATGTGAGTCATGGACGAGACTATAGAAGGTCAAGGGCTCCCTTTTATTAGGACAAAGCATCCCTACTGTATAAAAGGGTTAAAGAGGACTTATTAAGGGGATTAGGGTTGAAAGGAGTTAGGACTAAGAGGATGAGGATTGCTCAAGGGATGAGCTCAAGGTAAATGTCAAGTGGACGAGTACTTGACTAATAGTAGAATGGTCACAGATGAAAGGCATAAAAGGGCTCAGGGTCTGATACATCCCTGGGCCATGCTTGTGCGTTATGATGTGGTCTGAGTCAATTAGGAGCAAATTTGCCCCATTTGGCTCTTCGAGATTGGTCACGATGATGGATGATGCTAGATGTGAAGTTGGTTGATATGGTCGCTAATTGGTCGAGACTAGTTGAATGTGTGGTCAAAGATTGGTCAATATTTGGTTGAGATTTAGTCACTTGATATTTGGTTAATGGTTGGTCGAGGGTTGATTGGTCAGTATGTGGTCCTTGGTTGGGTTGAATGTTTGGTTGAGGTCAGGTTGAATGTTTGGTTGCTAGTCTGGTCAAGGTCAGGTTGAGAGAGTGATTGATATTTGGTTGAGACTGGGTTGAAAGGTTGGTCAAGGTTTGGATGAAGGTTGAACTCCCCCAGCGGCTAGGGAGAATGTTTGACAGATTGGTCAAGGTTGGTTGAGGCTTGGTGGTCAGATTGACGGTGTTGATTTTGAATAAGGGGGTTAAAGGCGGCAAAGGGCCCATAGTCTGGCGTGGAGATCCGGATTTAGGTGATGAGGTTTGAGAAGCATGAGTCGGTGTTGACGATTTGGCAAAGGGGTGGTCAAGAGGATCCTTGATGATAAGGGTATCCTTTTTTTGGTGTTGACGAGTGACAGCTTTGAGGGCACAAAAATGCTCAGTGTCATGTCCTAGAGTGTGATGATAGTGATAGAATTTAGAGTTGTCGAACCAAGATGGTCTTGATCTAAGAGTCGATGAGTGGGGCGGTGTTGAAGGTTTGTGGATAATGTGGTCAAGAAGAAGGGTGTCTCTCTCCAAACAATGGCAAACAACAACCTTGAAGGCACAACAATGCTCAGTGTCATGCCCAAGTGTGCGATGATATGCACAAATCTACGTGTCATCGAACCAGGGTGGTTTTGGTCTGAGAGATTGATATGGTTTAAGAGGCGGGAGATTGATGCGAGAGGACTGCAACAATTGTCGTAACAGCAAGGCATATGAACCTGCTAATGGGTCTGGATGTTTTGTTGCAGTGAGGGTTGATGACTTTGGTTTGAGAGGTATAAGAGGCATTGGTCGATGGTTTGGAGGAGATACATGTCTGGTGGGTTGAGGGAATAATGGAGGTGACTTGTCTCTGTGAAGTATGGGAGTGGGAAGCACTCCTAGTAAAGTGGATGGATGTGGGCCCGAAATTGAAGGTAATGATGAAGGTGGGGGAGGAGTCCTCCGGTGTGGTTTAGTGGCCTTCTTTGGTTTGGGTTGAGGGCCACCATTGTGCGAGGTGAGGTTAGACATGGGTTTGGGTTTAGATGTGGATGGAGGTGAGTGAGATGTAGCAATCTCAGGCAAAAGGCAAGAGGAAACTATGACTGGGTCTTCCTCGATCGAAATAGGTGAAGAGACTGGTTCTTCTCTTGGTGGAGAAGAAATAGGAGAGTGCGGCTCCTCAAGTGGGTAGATGGCAGGGATGATGGTGCCTTCTATTTGCGGTTGAGGAGTAGGCAAGGTAGGGTCCTCGATTGGTGGGAGGAAAGATGAACGTGGGGCTAAGGACATAGGTATGGTCAAGGCGTCCTCCAGTATAAGAGAGGTAGATGGAGGACTAATAGGAGAAGAAAGCTCTTCTACCTATGGAGGAGGTTGGTTAGGGACAAGAGGAGAGACAGTGTTGATAGTGTGAATATTATGGTCTTGGGGGTCTTTAGTCATGATCTGGACATGGTTTTGATTAAGAGGATGGTTTGGAAAAGGGTTTCTGAAGATGTTGATGTTTTGATTGGGTGGGGCATTTGGGTTATCTAAAACAAGATCCCCCTTGTCGATCATGTCTTGGATGATGTTTTTGAAGGTGTGGCAATTGTTGATGTCATGGCCGTGGACGCGATGAAAGTGGCAGAAGTCGACCTCCCTATACCATGTAGGGAGGGATTTTGAAGGGTCAAATTGAGGTGGTCAGATTGGAGGGAGATTGACGACCCCCTGCTTGACAATTTTTTCCAAAATGGAAGCGTATGATTCTCCAAGTGGAGTGTATGAACGTTGGATATACCGTTGTTGGAATTGTTTGGTGATGCTGTGAGATGTCGAAGGTTGAGAATGATTAGTTGTTGTCGAGGATGGTGATCTAACGACCACAGTGTTGGCCACTCCTTTAGACTTGAAGTGGGAGGAAGAAGGTCTAGAAGAAGAAGGGTCATTGGTTCTTGCATTAGTATTACGCAATTTGACCTTATCCTCTTCAATGGCGTGGAGTTCAAGCTTTTGGGCCATGGTGAAGGCCTCATCGAAAGTGTGGAATGTCTAAACTCGCAGGGTGGATGAGATGTGGCTGGCACATGCTCGAGAAAAGATCTCAATGAGCTCAGGTTGAGGCAAGGAGAAGGAGAGCTGGTTAATCAAGCCTCTCTAATGGGCGACAAAATCGACTATTGATTCATCGTCAAATTGTCTAATGGAGTAGAGGTCTGTGATTGAGACTTGTTTGGTGATGTTGATAGAAAAATGGTCGAGAAATAATTGGGCAAGTTGAGTGAATGAAAAGATAGAATATCTGGTAAGAGAGCTATACCAGTCAAGGGTAGGGCCAAAAAGAGACATAGGAAACGTGCGTAAAAGTAACGCATCGTCATGGGCAATAAGGTAACAGGCATGTCTGAATGCCCATAAGTGTTGTTGTGGGTCTTCCTTGCTTTGAAAATGAGTAAATTTAGGAAGCTCCCACTGGTTGGGGTATGGTCGGATAGGGATGAAAGGATGAATGGGCTCGTTGCAAATTTGGTCATAGGACAAGACATTGCTTGAACCAGAAATGGAGGCTTTGAGATTGGACATTTTATCCATCAGCATTTTGATGAGATCTGTTGACGGATTGGTAGACGGGGTGCCCCCTAGGTTTTAGGGTGCTTGAAAGAGGCTAGAGGAGGCATATGATGTAGTCAGTTGCGCTTGTAGGGGCGCAACATATGTATAACTAGTCGCAGGGGTAGAAGTGGAGGCTAAGGGTGGTTGGGTTATGGAAGTAGAAGGCATAAGTTGACTAGGTACCACCAAAGGTGGGTGCATGGTGGCATTGGCAAAAGGGGAGGTAGGCACTCCTGCATTTATGGGTGCAAGAGTGTGAGGGGTCAAGACAATCAAGTTCTGGTATGATGTAAAACTTGGTTGAATTACGTGTGGTTGAGGGGGTAATGGAACCCCGATGGAGGTTGGTCTAAAAATAGACAGGGAGGCCAAACTTTGCGTATTGGCCATGGTCAGGTTAATGGTTGAGGCAATAGTCTGAGTCGTAAAGGGTTGGGTAGCGGATGGTGTTGATGTCATTTCCGCTTCACCCTAAAGGTCTCGTGTTGGGTTTCTTGCGAGACAGTGTTGGAGGGCTATGACATTGAGGTATAAGAATCGTGCAAAATCTTGGTCCCCCTCAGGGATGATGAGAGTCTGGGTCAGGGTCGGTCCTGTAGGAGTTCTTTCAGTCTCTGAGTGGAACTCCATTATAGGACTGGTTAGGGATGGGGTAGACGGAAGTGGTTGATGGCTAGAGTGGTCAAGAAGAGCCTTGGTTTGACTGCGTGTCAAAACCATTCAAGGCAAGAAAGGGTCAGGTTCCAAAAATTGTATTTTTGCAATTTTAGAAATGCAAAATGTGGTTTTGGCAGAAGAAGGGTCAGGTTTTAGGTTGTTGTTTTGGAAAAAAAGGTCTGGACAGTGACCGACGTCGGTTGAAAAACCGATGTCGGTGCAAAAAGGTGGCCGATGTCAGTCAGGTAACCGATGCCGGTGACTGTGGTTTCCAGAAACTCAAAAAAAATTGAAGATTCTTGGAAAAAGAGAGAAGAACGTCCTCACTAGCTCAAAAAACTAGAGGGGAACAGAAAAATAGAGAGAGATAGGCAGGCCCTAAGCGTTAAATCCTAAGAATCAACTTTTAGAATCTTGTGGCTTATGCCTTAAAGTGATGTTTGGGAGATTGGCTGTTAGAAGGGGTCCTAGAAGAGGTAGTTTATGGATAGTTTCAGGTATGTTTAGGTGCTCAAGAAGTATGGGTTAGGTTCCATACATGGCCTGGTGCTAAGGAGTAAGCTCCCCTCACTTCACGAGTCCAGTGATAAGCTGGGCCTGCTTAGCCAAAATATACTTTCCCTAGAGATTAGACTCTGCCAGAGAACAGAGTGGGCTTTCCCCTTGGTGATGAAATCCAAGTAGGATCACTGGGATGGGTAAGGTATCTGCTAGGGGATGAAATCCCAGTCAGGCCTTGTCTCAGGTGAGTTTGATGTTTGATTTAGTGCAAGTGGTTCAGTCGTGTAACATAAAGTGGACTAGATTAATTCAAGATGCAGTTATTGATTACTAGGTGTGGACTAAGAAATGCAAGCAAGCAGAAATGTAATGCAATACGTTTTAAGCCCAAGTCAAAATGTTTGTTCGTATGAAGATGAAATGGAGAAAGGGTTGAAGGATATGAGTTTTTGACTAGTCTAGAAATGCAAGAAAAGAAAGAAAGGTTCTTTTTAATCCCACTTATGATGTCATTTGGAAGAGAATAAAGGGGTGAAAAGGGAGAAACCTAATGCACCTAAATGAAAAATAAGAAAAGGAAAGGAACCCAAGGAAGGCCCTAAGGTCCCACCGGGTGTGCCAGAATGTTTCTATGCTAATTTCGCTTTCTACATTCAAAGAGAGAATAAGAAACTAAGAAATGGTCAAGGTTAGAAGATACCTGGATGAAGTCGTGCGCACCGTAATCCAGACGCTGAGAGTACTCCTCTTTGGCTGTGGAGGAATGACACCTGCAAGAGAAAGAGACTTGGACAAGGAAAGCGTTAGATGAGGAGATGGTGGGTTGTCAAGCAAAAGCCTGATCCCGGAAGTACAAAAGACTTCCTAGAAGGATATCAACCCACTGATTAAAAATAGAATATCTGATAAATAGCAGAATGATAAAAATACTGAAATGATTGAAAGACTGAAAAGGAAATGGAAGCAAAGGCTTACCTGAAAGATGTTGTCGGACAGGTCACAGTCATCGACATCGGTTAGGCTACCGACATCGGTTGTCAAGTCTACCGATGTCAGTTAGGCTGCCGACGTCGGTGGGGTAAGTGACCGGCGTCGGTCGGGGCAGTAGTCTGTGGATGGGTCTGGTCGAGTTTTGGTCTATGGACGGGTCTGTGGACGGGTCTGAGACAGAGTTTGGGCCTGGTTGAATGGTTTAGAGGTCTGGGTCTGAGAGTCTGGTTTTGGTTAATGGTCTGAGAGTTTGTGCAGAGGTCTGGGACAATGGACAGAATGTCAAAAAGGGACAGAGGGAATAGGGAGACAGAGGAATAAAGATCCGAGTCTGGCCTGGTTAACAGTCTGGTCTGGGGAGATATTACTTTAAAGCAATAACTCAAAAGATAATGAAAACATAGACAATATACATACCTATGCCTAGCTGAAGGAGTGCTGCAAATATATGTACCTATTGTTGGTGTCGCTTGTGTGAAGATCCTGTTGTTGATGGAGAAGCCTGCTGTGTGTACCTGAGGGAGAGAGTGACAGGTTTGGTTTGAATATTGGTAGAGTGGCAAGGTCAAAGAATGGATTGATTTAGGCGGATGCAAAGATACTAGAGTCGGGTTGCGAGAGAAGAGACCAAGAGAGCGAAGAGGGAGATAACGGTGTAGAAAACTATTATGAAGCTGTCGACACCAGCAATATCGCCGACGTCGGTCGACAGTTGACCGACGTCGGTGGCTGGAAGGCTGGAGAAAGGCTAAAAATAGCCTTTCATCCATTTTCCAACTGTTGGGTCAGCTAATCCGAGGAAGAAATGGTCGAAGGGGATTACAATGGGCGAGAGGTTAAAGGGGAGAAGTTGGAATGGGAGTCTAGGCATTAATATTAGCCATGTGGGGAATGAAGGGTATCCAAGGGTGGTGAGGTGGCAAGGGAGAGGGAATTATTAATTTGAAATAAGATAATTATTTCAAATTAATAAGACATGGGCTAGGAGTGGTTAAGTGGACGAAGGGGACCAAGGGGGGAGAAAATGAGGAGAATGACCAGGGGAGTAGACATGATTTTGGTGTCTACATTTTCCCCTTTTTGTCTTGTTAGTTGTTCTGGATGAACTACAAGACAAAAATAGGAGTTTGTTACCCCAGGTGTGGGATAAGGTTGATTTCGTCTTGTTGGTTGTTCAAGTGAACTGAAAGACAAAAATAAGAAGAGGTTGGTTGCCCCGATTATGGATGAGGTATTCCCCCTCAAAGCAGGAGTCGAGGGAAGGGAACCTGGAATTAGGTGCTGATTTGACAAAGAGTGGATGAAAAATGGTGAGGGTGAATGCTGCAAAAGTCATGATTATGCGCATACCACTTCACGAGATGGTCGGGTCAAATTGTCACAGGTCAAGGGTCAAGGAGTGCCAAAATTGAAGTAACCGGACCCCAGCATTTAGTCATCTACTGATTGGGTTATTCAATCGTAGCTGAAGCTCCAAAAGGTCATCGTGTTCTAGGTATCCTGGGCTCAAGAAGTGCTCCTAGAAACACGAAAAAGTCACAAGTAGTGCGGATCAACCGACGTGCGATCCTATACTTATGAGGGTCAAAAATAGTTTGCAGACAATTGTGCTAACCAGTCATGAGGTAGCATACAGGCAAAAACAACCAAGGCAACATGGTCTTGGAAGTGGTCGAAGTCAGAGGAGATAGGCATGATCTCCAATGGTCATTGGTCGAGGTGGATGGATGGATGAAAGGATGTGGCTGAGCTAACCTCAGAAGACGTTTATGTGATCTGAGTGCTGCCTACATAGCCCTTGTTACAGGGCCTCAGGCCAATGTAGTTCTCCCAAAAAGGGAGGAAGGGTCAAAGGGAGGGAATTGGTCTTGGTCAAGGTCAAGGTCATGGTCAAAAGGAGGAAAGAAGGTTTGTCCATCAGAGAGATGAACAAACGAGGGTGGTCGAGCTAACCCCAAAAGATATCGTGTCATCTGAGTGCTGCCTACATAGCCCAGATTGAAGGGGGCCTCAGACCAATGTAGTTCAGACTAGTTGAGAAGATTGGTCAATGATTGGTCATGGTCATGTGTCGAAATGATGAGGAGAAAAAAGATGTTACAACCTTTTCCAAATGGTGTATTCTGTAACATTGATCGAGGGGTCTTTCATCCCTAGCAATTTTCCATATTCGTGATGGATGTATGCTAAAAATAAATTTAGGTCTATTTATGCATCATCAAGTATTGGTTTATGCTTAACATAAATTGAGGCGAGTCGATAGTTTCCATGTGTATTGGTGTCCATAGAAACTATGTGAAATGGACTATGACGATGCCTGATGTCATGTTGTCATGTTGAAAATGTTAGGGTTGGTGTGGTTTGGATAAATGTCAAATGAGTGGATGTGACCAAAGCGTAGAGAAAAAGTGAAAGGCAAATTGCTCTTTCATTGACAAGGACCAGAATGACAGCATAGATAGGGGTATTAGAACCAAGAGCCCCATTCATGCATGACGTCGTTGACCATAGGTTGTGTTAGAGTGGTAATCGAATCACTTTGACATTAAAGTGAGCTCGAAGTCCCTTGAGCAGGTGATAGGAGAGGAGGATAGGGTAACCCATTTTAAGAGCAGAGATAACCATGCCCCTTTTTATAGGAGACCCTGAGACAACTATAAGTCAAGTCCATGACCCTTTTTTTTTTTTTTTGGTGATAGTGTAGACTAATCGATGCAGGAAGCCTACGGAGAGATGTCATTTGCGAAGCTGATCGATGTGGGAAGCCTCTAGAAAGATTGTTGTTTGTAGCAAGAGCTAGTCATAGCCATCCTTCGAGGGAGTGGTCTATATTTTGCTTTATATACAAGGGCTTTGAATAGCTATCCTTCGAGGGAGCAGTCTATTAGCTATAGCAATGATAGTACAACTGTCCTTCGAGGGAGCAGTCTGCCTTTTTGATTTGAATTATGTGACTTGTGGATATTTTGACATCTTGATTTGTTTTTTGACAAAAATGTGAGTCATGGACGAGACTATAGAAGGTCAAGGGCTCCCTTTTATTAGGACAAAGCATCCCTACTGTATAAAAGGGTTAAAGAGGACTTATTAAGGGGATTAGGGTTGAAAGGAGTTAGGACTAAGAGGATGAGGATTGCTCAAGGGATGAGCTCAAGGTAAATGTCAAGTGGACGAGTACTTGACTAATAGTAGAATGGTCACAGATGAAAGGCATAAAAGGGCTCAGGGTCTGATACATCCCTGGGCCATGCTTGTGCGTTATGATGTGGTCTGAGTCAATTAGGAGCAAATTTGCCCCATTTGGCTCTTCGAGATTGGTCACGATGATGGATGATGCTAGATGTGAAGTTGGTTGATATGGTCGCTAATTGGTCGAGACTAGTTGAATGTGTGGTCAAAGATTGGTCAATATTTGGTTGAGATTTAGTCACTTGATATTTGGTTAATGGTTGGTCGAGGGTTGATTGGTCAGTATGTGGTCCTTGGTTGGGTTGAATGTTTGGTTGAGGTCAGGTTGAATGTTTGGTTGCTAGTCTGGTCAAGGTCAGGTTGAGAGAGTGATTGATATTTGGTTGAGACTGGGTTGAAAGGTTGGTCAAGGTTTGGATGAAGGTTGAACTCCCCCAGCGGCTAGGGAGAATGTTTGACAGATTGGTCAAGGTTGGTTGAGGCTTGGTGGTCAGATTGACGGTGTTGATTTTGAATAAGGGGGTTAAAGGCGGCAAAGGGCCCATAGTCTGGCGTGGAGATCCGGATTTAGGTGATGAGGTTTGAGAAGCATGAGTCGGTGTTGACGATTTGGCAAAGGGGTGGTCAAGAGGATCCTTGATGATAAGGGTATCCTTTTTTTGGTGTTGACGAGTGACAGCTTTGAGGGCACAAAAATGCTCAGTGTCATGTCCTAGAGTGTGATGATAGTGATAGAATTTAGAGTTGTCGAACCAAGATGGTCTTGATCTAAGAGTCGATGAGTGGGGCGGTGTTGAAGGTTTGTGGATAATGTGGTCAAGAAGAAGGGTGTCTCTCTCCAAACAATGGCAAACAACAACCTTGAAGGCACAACAATGCTCAGTGTCATGCCCAAGTGTGCGATGATATGCACAAATCTACGTGTCATCGAACCAGGGTGGTTTTGGTCTGAGAGATTGATATGGTTTAAGAGGCGGGAGATTGATGCGAGAGGACTGCAACAATTGTCGTAACAGCAAGGCATATGAACCTGCTAATGGGTCTGGATGTTTTGTTGCAGTGAGGGTTGATGACTTTGGTTTGAGAGGTATAAGAGGCATTGGTCGATGGTTTGGAGGAGATACATGTCTGGTGGGTTGAGGGAATAATGGAGGTGACTTGTCTCTGTGAAGTATGGGAGTGGGAAGCACTCCTAGTAAAGTGGATGGATGTGGGCCCGAAATTGAAGGTAATGATGAAGGTGGGGGAGGAGTCCTCCGGTGTGGTTTAGTGGCCTTCTTTGGTTTGGGTTGAGGGCCACCATTGTGCGAGGTGAGGTTAGACATGGGTTTGGGTTTAGATGTGGATGGAGGTGAGTGAGATGTAGCAATCTCAGGCAAAAGGCAAGAGGAAACTATGACTGGGTCTTCCTCGATCGAAATAGGTGAAGAGACTGGTTCTTCTCTTGGTGGAGAAGAAATAGGAGAGTGCGGCTCCTCAAGTGGGTAGATGGCAGGGATGATGGTGCCTTCTATTTGCGGTTGAGGAGTAGGCAAGGTAGGGTCCTCGATTGGTGGGAGGAAAGATGAACGTGGGGCTAAGGACATAGGTATGGTCAAGGCGTCCTCCAGTATAAGAGAGGTAGATGGAGGACTAATAGGAGAAGAAAGCTCTTCTACCTATGGAGGAGGTTGGTTAGGGACAAGAGGAGAGACAGTGTTGATAGTGTGAATATTATGGTCTTGGGGGTCTTTAGTCATGATCTGGACATGGTTTTGATTAAGAGGATGGTTTGGAAAAGGGTTTCTGAAGATGTTGATGTTTTGATTGGGTGGGGCATTTGGGTTATCTAAAACAAGATCCCCCTTGTCGATCATGTCTTGGATGATGTTTTTGAAGGTGTGGCAATTGTTGATGTCATGGCCGTGGACGCGATGAAAGTGGCAGAAGTCGACCTCCCTATACCATGTAGGGAGGGATTTTGAAGGGTCAAATTGAGGTGGTCAGATTGGAGGGAGATTGACGACCCCCTGCTTGACAATTTTTTCCAAAATGGAAGCGTATGATTCTCTAAGTGGAGTGTATGAACGTTGGATATACCGTTGTTGGAATTGTTTGGTGATGCTGTGAGATGTCGAAGGTTGAGAATGATTAGTTGTTGTCGAGGATGGTGATCTAACGACCACAGTGTTGGCCACTCCTTTAGACTTGAAGTGGGAGGAAGAAGGTCTAGAAGAAGAAGGGTCATTGGTTCTTGCATTAGTATTACGCAATTTGACCTTATCCTCTTCAATGGCGTGGAGTTCAAGCTTTTGGGCCATGGTGAAGGCCTCATCGAAAGTGTGGAATGTCTAAACTCGCAGGGTGGATGAGATGTGGCTGGCACATGCTCGAGAAAAGATCTCAATGAGCTCAGGTTGAGGCAAGGAGAAGGAGAGCTGGTTAATCAAGCCTCTCTAATGGGCGACAAAATCGACTATTGATTCATCGTCAAATTGTCTAATGGAGTAGAGGTCTGTGATTGAGACTTGTTTGGTGATGTTGATAGAAAAATGGTCGAGAAATAATTGGGCAAGTTGAGTGAATGAAAAGATAGAATATCTGGTAAGAGAGCTATACCAGTCAAGGGTAGGGCCAAAAAGAGACATAGGAAACGTGCGTAAAAGCAACGCATCGTCATGGGCAATAAGGTAACAGGCATGTCTGAATGCCCATAAGTGTTGTTGTGGGTCTTCCTTGCTTTGAAAATGAGTAAATTTAGGAAGCTCCCACTGGTTGGGGTATGGTCGGATAGGGATGAAAGGATGAATGGGCTCGTTGCAAATTTGGTCATAGGACAAGACATTGCTTGAACCAGAAATGGAGGCTTTGAGATTGGACATTTTATCCATCAGCATTTTGATGAGATCTGTTGACGGATTGGTAGACGGGGTGCCCCCTAGGTTTTAGGGTGCTTGAAAGAGGCTAGAGGAGGCATATGATGTAGTCAGTTGCGCTTGTAGGGGCGCAACATATGTATAACTAGTCGCAGGGGTAGAAGTGGAGGCTAAGGGTGGTTGGGTTATGGAAGTAGAAGGCATAAGTTGACTAGGTACCACCAAAGGTGGGTGCATGGTGGCATTGGCAAAAGGGGAGGTAGGCACTCCTGCATTTATGGGTGCAAGAGTGTGAGGGGTCAAGACAATCAAGTTCTGGTATGATGTAAAACTTGGTTGAATTACGTGTGGTTGAGGGGGTAATGGAACCCCGATGGAGGTTGGTCTAAAAATAGACAGGGAGGCCAAACTTTGCGTATTGGCCATGGTCAGGTTAATGGTTGAGGCAATAGTCTGAGTCGTAAAGGGTTGGGTAGCGGATGGTGTTGATGTCATTTCCGCTTCACCCTAAAGGTCTCGTGTTGGGTTTCTTGCGAGACAGTGTTGGAGGGCTATGACATTGAGGTACAAGAATCGTGCAAAATCTTGGTCCCCCTCAGGGATGATGAGAGTCTGGGTCAGGGTCGGTCCTGTAGGAGTTCTTTCAGTCTCTGAGTGGAACTCCATTATAGGACTGGTTAGGGATGGGGTAGACGGAAGTGGTTGATGGCTAGAGTGGTCAAGAAGAGCCTTGGTTTGACTGCGTGTCAAAACCATTCAAGGCAAGAAAGGGTCAGGTTCCAAAAATTGTATTTTTGCAATTTTAGAAATGCAAAATGTGGTTTTGGCAGAAGAAGGGTCAGGTTTTAGGTTGTTGTTTTGGAAAAAAAGGTCTGGACAGTGACCGACGTCGGTTGAAAAACCGATGTCGGTGCAAAAAGGTGGCCGATGTCAGTCAGGTAACCGATGCCGGTGACTGTGGTTTCCAGAAACTCAAAAAAAATTGAAGATTCTTGGAAAAAGAGAGAAGAACGTCCTCACTAGCTCAAA
Organism: Torreya grandis; assembly: GCA_037957365.1. Classification (NCBI taxonomy): domain Eukaryota; kingdom Viridiplantae; phylum Streptophyta; class Pinopsida; order Cupressales; family Taxaceae; genus Torreya; species Torreya grandis. The sequence continues at coordinate 1,232,555 of JARHVA010004850.1, read as the reverse complement.
AAACTAGAGGGGAACAGAAAAATAGAGAGAGATAGGCAGGCCCTAAGCGTTAAATCCTAAGAATCAACTTTTAGAATCTTGTGGCTTATGCCTTAAAGTGATGTTTGGGAGATTGGCTGTTAGAAGGGGTCCTAGAAGAGGTAGTTTATGGATAGTTTCAGGTATGTTTAGGTGCTCAAGAAGTATGGGTTAGGTTCCATACATGGCCTGGTGCTAAGGAGTAAGCTCCCCTCACTTCACGAGTCCAGTGATAAGCTGGGCCTGCTTAGCCAAAATATACTTTCCCTAGAGATTAGACTCTGCCAGAGAACAGAGTGGGCTTTCCCCTTGGTGATGAAATCCAAGTAGGATCACTGGGATGGGTAAGGTATCTGCTAGGGGATGAAATCCCAGTCAGGCCTTGTCTCAGGTGAGTTTGATGTTTGATTTAGTGCAAGTGGTTCAGTCGTGTAACATAAAGTGGACTAGATTAATTCAAGATGCAGTTATTGATTACTAGGTGTGGACTAAGAAATGCAAGCAAGCAGAAATGTAATGCAATACGTTTTAAGCCCAAGTCAAAATGTTTGTTCGTATGAAGATGAAATGGAGAAAGGGTTGAAGGATATGAGTTTTTGACTAGTCTAGAAATGCAAGAAAAGAAAGAAAGGTTCTTTTTAATCCCACTTATGATGTCATTTGGAAGAGAATAAAGGGGTGAAAAGGGAGAAACCTAATGCACCTAAATGAAAAATAAGAAAAGGAAAGGAACCCAAGGAAGGCCCTAAGGTCCCACCGGGTGTGCCAGAATGTTTCTATGCTAATTTCGCTTTCTACATTCAAAGAGAGAATAAGAAACTAAGAAATGGTCAAGGTTAGAAGATACCTGGATGAAGTCGTGCGCACCGTAATCCAGACGCTGAGAGTACTCCTCTTTGGCTGTGGAGGAATGACACCTGCAAGAGAAAGAGACTTGGACAAGGAAAGCGTTAGATGAGGAGATGGTGGGTTGTCAAGTAAAAGCCTGATCCCAGAAGTACAAAAGACTTCCTAGAAGGATATCAACCCACTGATTAAAAATAGAATATCTGATAAATAGCAGAATGATAAAAATACTAAAATGATTGAAAGACTGAAAAGGAAATGGAAGCAAAGGCTTACCTAAAAGATGCTGTTGGACAGGTCACAGTCGTCGACGCCGGTTAGGCTGCTGGCATCAGTTGTCAAGTCTGTCGACATCGGTTAGGCTGCCGACATCGGTGGGGCAAGTGACCGGCATCGGTCGGGGCAATAGTCTGTGGACAGGTTTGGTCAATTTTTGGTCTGTGGACGGGTCTGTGGACGGGTCTGAGACAGAGTTTGGGCCTGGTTGAATGGTTTGGAGGTCTGGGTCTAAGAGTCTGGTTTTGGTTAATGGTCTGAGAGTTTATGCAGAGGTCTGGGACAATGGACAGAATGTCAAAAAGGGATAGAGGGAATAGGGAGACAGAGGAATAAAGATCTGAGTCTGGCCTGGTTAACAGTCTGGTCTGGGGAGATATTACTTGAAAGCAATAACTCAAAAGATAATGAAAACACAGACAATATACATACCTGTGCCTGGCTGAAGGAATGCTGCAAATATCTGTACCTATTGTTGGTGCTGCTTGTGTGAAGGTCCTGTTGTTGATGAAGAAGCCTACTGTGTGTACCTGAGGGAGAGAGTGACAGGTCTGGTTTGAAGATTGGCAGAGTGGCGAGGTCAAGGAACGGATTGATTCAGGTAGATGCAAAGATACTAGAGTCGGGTTGCGAGAGAAGAGAACAAGAGAGCGAAGAGGGAGATAACAGTGCAGAAAACCATTATGAAGGTTGTCGATGCCGGCAATATCATCGATGTCGGTCGACAGTTGACTGACGTCGGCGGCTGGAAGGCTGGAGAAAGGCTAAAAATAGCCTTTCATCCATTTTCCAACTTTCGGGTCAGCTAGTCCGAGGAAGAAATGGTCGAAGGGGATTAAAATGGGCGAGAGGTTAAAGGGGAGAAGTTGGAATGGGAGTCTAGGCATTAATATTGGCCATGTGGGGAATTAAGGGAATCCAAGAAGGGTATCCAAGGGTGGTGAGGTGGCAAGGGAGAGGGAATTATTAATTTGAAATAAGATAATTATTTCAAATTAACAAGACATGGGCTACGAGTGGTTAAGTGGATGAAGGGGATGAAGGGGGGAGAAAATGAGGAGAATGACCAGGGGAGTAGACATGATTTCGGTGTCTACAATAGTAGCAGGAAGGTCAATTTGAGGCAAAGTCCTTACATAAATAGACCTAGTAAGAAGGCACAGGCTTGGTAGCTTATTGAGAAGAGAAATGTGAGAATTGTGTGAATAATTTTTGTAACATGTGAGCTTGGTATGATTTCATTTGACATGTGTATGAGGTTTTTATAATAATACAAGAGGTTTCAAATTGTGATCAAGGTCCAAGTATAACTGGCAGTCCTAGGCCTAGTGTGCAAAAAGACCTAGTGAGGCCTAATAGGTTGTCACATTGAGTTCCTAAGGTTATTAGGCTCATATTAGCTTTTAAAAAGGTTTAATAGATAGTTTTAAAGTTGTTGACCAAGTTTGAGGTCCTAAGTTGAAGGAAAAAGTAATAAAATGAATTTGAAGATCTCTTGTGTATGTAGAATGAAGAGTTCCAATCCCAATAAGGTGTTTCTTATGCTCATTAGCATGTGTAAACTTTTCATGGTATCTTGATCCTTTTAAGATAGATTAGGAAGGGTCCTAGATAATATATTTAGGTATTAGTTTGGCATTTGAGGGGCAATATTGTATGAATAATTGTTAACACTAGAACTGGTCTAAAACCCTCTCAAACCCCTCTTACTGACCCGATTATAGAGATATTATTGGAAATGGAATAGAATATATTGGAAAGGATATTTTGGTAATTTTAGGTTATAGATTAATCCCTCAGACATATCCAAGTGGTAGTGGTTTGTCAGGATAGTTAGTGAAACCTATAAAAATCCCCTTATTTCTTAGAAATTTGATATAACAGGAAGGGTTAACCAGGTCAAAGAATGCAAATCAATGGATGTTGAATCTTGAGATTTTTTTGTTAATGATGTTATTTAGATAATTTATATCCTTTGTGTCAACTATTTTTATCACTCATGTTGACCTATCACTAAAATAGGTAAATAGTGAGGACAGTGAAAAAACCAATTAGAGTGAGAATGTGTTTAGGGATGAGTTACATTGGATTAGGAATTGATCCAATTACTTGAGTAAATTATTCAGCACATATAACTCATGTCCATAATTCTCATATTCCTTTAATGTCATTGAGAATGTTGAAAATACTTTCACAAGATGGCTTGTCTAGAGAGGGTGGACAATGAAGGTGTAGGTTTCAAATATTGATCTATATGTTCTATCTTTTCCATTAGACCTCTATACATGTGTAATTTTAGATGTTATAAATGTGTCTAAGGATCATATAAATTAATTGTAAGTTCATGTAAGTGATTATATAGGATTTGGAAGTCATGTTCACCATGACTGGTTCGTAAGGCATAATGACAGTTCCAGGTATGCAAGGTGTAGTGAAGAGTTTGAGACTCTTTGACACGATTCAATGTATAAAATGAAATTGAAATTGTTTTTTGAGATATATATATATATATATATATATATATATATATATATATATATATATATATATATATATATATAATTTATATAATGTGTAAAACCACTCTAAAAAATTAAAACATGAAAGCCAAAATGGCTTGTTTGGTTGTCTTTGAATAGTGAGAGAGAAACTTAAGAAACTGGTCTATAAGACCAATGGTTGACACCAAAAAAAATCTATATCTATATGTCAACCAATATATATATATATATATGATCTATAGGTCATATATAACTATTAATGTGATTTATAAGTGTTTGATATCTAATGAAGTGGTACCTAAGCTGTATATGTTTGGTTCTTGAATGAAAGGCTGAATTCTTTGCCAAATGAATTGCACTTTGACTATCACTGTACAATATGTAACTCTCTTTCTCTTTTCCTAACTCTTCCATGAACCATGTCATCCATATCATTTCCTTGCTAGCCTCTGTGACTACAATATATTCTACCTCTATAGTAGACAGGGCAACAACCTTCTGCAACTTTAAAATCTAGCTAACCGTTGTTCCACCAAAAGTGAACACATATCCTGTGGTGCTTCTCCTACCATCCAAGTCACCTGCCATATTCGAATATACATACCCATGTAGAGAAGTGTTGAACCTCCATAGCATAAATGCCTACTGCTGGTCTCTCTCAGATATTTGAGAATCCACTGAATTGCTTTCCAGTGTTCCTTTCCTGGATTGGCCATAAACTTGCTGACAACTCCCACTGCTTGGGCAATATCAGGTCTAGTACATACCATTGCATACATCAAGCTCCCAATTTCTGAAGCATATGGAACTTTGCTCATGTACTCAACCTCATCATGTGATTTAGGACACTATTCTTTGCTCAACTTGAAGTGTCCAGCCATAGGTGTGTTTACCAGTTTTGCATCTTGCATATTAAACCTATCCAATACCTTATTCACATAATCCTCTTAAGACAAAATCAAATTTTGATTTTTCCTGTCTCTCTTAATACTCATGCCAAGGGTTTTCTTTGCTGCTCCTAAATCCTTCATGGCAAATGTGTGAAGCTAATTTTACCTTTAGCTCAGTAATTTCCTACATGTGTGAACCTACAACAAGCATATAATCTACATACAGTAACAGGATAATATAACTACCATAATCCAATCTGGTAAAATAAACACAATGGTCAGATTGATATTTACTAAAGCCATGCTCTGTCATAAACCTGTCAAACCTCAAATACCATTGTCTTGGAGCTTGCTTAAGACCATATAAGCTTTTTTTCAACCTGCACACAAGTTTCTCCTTACCTTTGACCTCAAAACCTTCTGGCTGATCCATATATATCTCTTCATCCAAATCTCCATGAAGAAATGTTGTCTTAACATCAAGCTGCTCAAGGTGCAAATCCTCAATAGCAACTAAAGACAATACAGTCCAAATAGAAGTCATCCTTACTACAGGAGAAAAAATTTCACCAAAATCAATACCCGATTTCTATGCAAATATCTTTACTACCAACCTAGCCTTATGTCTCATTTGTCCATTCTCTCCTTCCTTTAACCTGTAAACCCATTTGTTTTTCAGTGTTTTTTTTTCGACTGGCAACTCAACCATATCCCACGTTTGGTTCTTTTCCAAGGAATTAATTTCCTCATTCATGCCATGCTCCCACTGTTTCCTGGATTTTACCTATATTACCTCATCAAAACTTTCTGGTTCTCCACCATCAGTGAGAAACACATAGTATAAATAACGGGAAAAATGAATTGAAGGTTTACTTACCCTTATAGACTTCTTCATGAGTGTTTGAGACTCATTTACAGCTTAATGTCTGCCTAAATTTTTTGACAATGACTGATCCCGGTCATCTCTCAGTCTACACTCGACTGATGTCAGTTCCACCTGACCGACATCGGTCTCTATCTGATCGATGTTAGTTCCTGCCTGACTGACATTGGTTCCTACTTAACTAACGTCAGTTCCTGCTTGACTGACATCGATATCTGTATTTTCTTGTGAGTGATGATTTTTACTCGTGAGCTCATTTTGGATCATAACCTCATCCAAATCAAGATTGCCCTGCTCAAAATTATTCAACCTCTTGAGCTGATCACTGTACATCACCTTCTCATTGAAAACTACATCACAGATTCTAATAATTTTGTTAGTTTCTAAATTCCACAACTGGAATCCAAAATCTCCAAAACCATAACCAATGAAAGTGCACTGCATATATTTAGCATCCAGCGTCTTTCTATTTTTTATCGATGTGCACAAAAGCTTCAGAACCAAAAACTCTGAGAAATAAAACATATACCTTTTTACTTGTCCACACCTCTTCTAGAATTCCACCATCCAGTGTAGTAGAAGGTCCTCTATTAATCAGGTAAACTGTAGTATATACAGCTTCTGCCCAAAATTGTAAGGGCAAACCAACATGTAACCTCATACTCTGTGCACACTCCATTATTGTTTTATTCACCCTTTCAGCAACTCCATTTTGCTGAGGTGTCCTTAGAACCATCCTTTCCCTGCGTATTCCACTCATAGAACAATAATTGTTGAATTTATTACTACAGTACTCACCACCATTGTCAGATCTAAGGCACTTCAATCTCAAACCTGTTTCATTTTCAACCAAAGCTTTCCATTTCTTAAATGTGTCAAAAATATTAGATTTCCTCTTTATGCAATAAACCCATACCTTTCTTGTAGCATCATCAATGAAACAAACATAATATCGTGATCCTCCAATGGAAGCTACTTAAGCTGGTCCCCACACGTCTGTGTGAACAAGCTCCAACTTGTGCTTCTTCTTTGTTGACCCAGTTTTGAGAAACCTCACTTTCTTCTATTTCCCAAAAATATAATGCTCACAGAAATCTAGATCTATGCTTTTCAAATCTGAAAGCTTACATTTTGACTTAAGAACATGCATTCCCTTCTCACTCATGTGACCAAGCCTACAGTGCCACAACTTTGCATCTACATCTAAAGTAGATAAAATAGAAGAATAATAATCAGTAATACAAGTAGATAGATAAAGTGTACCTACTTTCTTACTTCTAGCTAATACAAGTGCACCCTTGGAAAATTTCCAAGATTCAACTGTGAGAGTTACTGTGCAACCCTCATCACCCAACTTTCTTGCAGAAATCAGATCCCTCTTTAGGATGGGTACATGCATGACATCCTTCAACACCCATGTGTTTCCATTCTACAATTTCAACTACACTTTTCCTTTTCCAACAATTTGACAAGGCTCATCATCCCCTAAATAAAATTTTTCAAAATCTCCATGGACATAATCATTGAAAAATTCTCTATTTGGGGTTGCATGGAAAGAAGCACCAGAATCTAAAACCCATGATTCTACTTGACTATCCAAAGAAAATATAAGAGCATCCTATGCAAAAATACCTACAACATTTGCTTCCTTACTACCTTCATGCTGATTTTCTTTGTTATCCTTCAACCAACAATCTTTTTTTGCATGCCCTTTCTTTCCACAATTCCAGCAGGTTATTTTTCCATTTCTGAATTTGGATCTCCTTCCCATCTTTGACCTTGATTTTCCTTGCTTGCCCTTCTCTCTTTGTCTTCCCCTACTTTCAATACTTAAAGCATTACCTGATGTTTCCCTTATGCTTTTTCTATGAATTTCTTCATTCAAGATTACACTAACAACATCATCAACTTTTAATATATTTGAAGCAGATGCAATATTACTAACTGCCATTACCAAGTTGTGCCAACTTTCAAGTAAAGAGCATAAGATTAAACGATCCTTAATTTCATCATCAAAAGCTATTTTGACTAAATTTAACTGATTTACAATTTCATGGAAATCATTAAGATGACTATATACAGATCCACCTTCTTACATTTGCAAATTAAATAATTGCTTGATAAGATATACCTTATTCAAAGCTGAGGGTTTTTCATATAAATTTGCTAAAGTATCCATTAACTCTACCATTGTCTTTGCCTGTGATAAGTTGGAAATCATAGAAGATGCCAAGCTCAACCTTATAGATCCAAGAGCCTTTCTATCAAGAACATTCCATTCTTCATCTTGCATAGCTATGGGCTTACTTGAAACCCCACCCAACAGTAAATATAGATCTTTCTGATACATATAATCTTCTATCTGCATCCTCCATAATTGATAATTCTTGCCATTGAATTTCTCTATTCTTAGTTTACTTTCTTCTACCATTGCTTTACTCCCACTCAATCAGAAACCCCTGTGAGTGAATCTTGTAATCAACAAACACTAACCTCACTCTGATACCACTTGTTAGGAACTTGGAGTACAATTGATTACTTTTGTATAAGCAACTAAACATAGAATTAAACCAAAAGTAATAAGTAACTAGAAATATGAAACAGCAAATAATAGGAGATATAAGAAACAACCAATCTTGTATTAAACTCTTCCAGAAAAAAATACAATGAAGAAATCTCACTCTTCCCACACCTCTTGGGTGTACAATAATTCTCCCTCAACAGTTCTCTCTCTCTCTTAATCAATTACAATCAACTCAATAACCGAGTTATTATTCCCTTCTCTTTCCTTAATTACAATACTACCCCATGGGTCTCTTAAATAGTTACCAAGGCAAACAATAATTAGAAAAATAGACTCAAGACTAAAATTAGTCTTTACATGAAAACTAACTATTCGCCTAAAATTAGAACAAATCTAATTCTAGAAACACATGCAAATGCACAGACGTCGATGTCAGTCTATAAATGACCGATGTCGACTGACCCCTGATCGACGTCAGTCGACCCCTGTGTCTATGCCTGACTGATGTTAGTGATACTGTCGATGCCGGTCGATTGTGTAACCGATGTTAGTTATTGTGTAACCCAGCAACCTCTGCATCTGCTCATCCGGTGAAACTTTTAGCTCCATAACTCAATAATAGGATGAATCACAGGCGAATATGTTGACTTATTCAAGTCACCCATATGAGTTCCACTACATTGCCAGGTAAAACATTCTATCAATTTAATCCCAGGATCACCTTTGCCTAACAGTCCTATGTATCACAGATCAGTTTTGGAGAATGATGAGATAAAAAGATAGATTCAAGAATTGATCAAAAGGGGTCACATCAGGCCAAGCTCTTCACCTTGTGGTAGCCCAATTATCTTGGCATCAAAGAAAGATGGAACATGGAGGATTTGTATTGACTATCGAGCCCTGAATAAAATCTATGTGAGGAATCACTACCCTCTCCCCATAATCGATGACATACTAGACCAGCTCTGTGGTGTGAAGTTCTTCACCAAAATTGATCTCAAATTTGGTTATCACTAAATTCCCATCGATCCCACTGATGTCTGGAAAACTACATTCAAAGCTAAGGAGGGGCTCTTTGAATGGTTGGTTATGCCTTTTGGCCTAACTAATGCACCTGCAACCTTCATGAGGATGATGGATGACATCCTACAACCCTTCACCAACTCATTCATGGTGGTTTACTTAGATGACATTCTCATCTATAGCAAAACATGGGAAGAACATTTGCAACATGTCTGTAAGGTGCTTCAAACTCTTCAGAAGCACAAGTTATACGCAAAGCTTGAAAAATGCACATTCAGAATGGCAATAATTCAGTACCTCAGGTACATTGTGAATGAGGAAGGGGTCCACATCAATCTAAAAAATATTTGGGTTATTTGAGAATGGCCCACACCAAGGACCCTCACAGAGCTTCACAGCTTTTTGGGCCTTGAAAATTTCTACCACAGGTTTGTTCTTGGATTTTCACATGATGCTTGGTCACTAACCCAAGTGACTAAAGGAGGAGCTAAAGCTACATTTTAGTGGTGTGAAATATAGCAAAGGGCATTTGAGAATTTGAAGAATAGACTCTACTCAGCCCCTGTTCTTGCCTTGCCATATTTGCATCAACCATTAGAGTTGATGATAGATGCATCTGAATATGCCATGGGAGCTGTCATCATGCAACATGGCCATCTTGTTGCATACCATAGTGAAACTTTCACTGATATAGTCAAAAAATATCCAACATATGATAATGAGCTCTATGCCATTGTATAAGCCTACAAACATTTGAAACACTACATCCTAGGGAAAGAGAGTCATCCACACTGACCACAGACCATTGGAATTCATCCAGACACAAAGCAAATTATGAAATGAGAGGCACCAAAAGTGGGCCACATGTCTTCAGCAATTCCACCTAATAATCAAACACAAAAAGGGGATCTCAAATACAGCCATAGATTGCCTAAGCTGCCCACCAATTATTGCACTCACAATAGTGCTTGACCTGTGCAGACATGATACTGCCACTTGGGGTGCTCTGTATGAAGTAGATCCTATCTTTGCTAACACATATTAAGCACTCCAAAAAGGTGAACATGTTTCTGACTTCTATTTTCAAAATAATGTCCTCTACCATATGGGGCACATCTATGTTCCTATTGTAGAGTAGCAAAAGATGATATGGGAAGCACACTTCAATAGGATAGTTGGCCACTTTGGTATCAAAAAAACATTGGAAATTTTTCAAAAACACTTCTACTGGCCCCATATGTGCAAAGATGTGGAAAGATATCTCAAATCTTGCACCCCGTGTGAAATCACCAAGCCAACCAATAAGAAGCAAGGATTATACACTCCATTGCCAGAACCAACTAGGTCTTGGGAATCTATCTCAATGGATTTCCTCTCAGGTTTGCCCACTTCCAAACATGGCAAGGACTGTATTTTTGTGGTAGTTGATCATTTTTCAAAAATGGCTATTATTCTTGCTTGTAATAAAAATATGTCTACTGAGGAAACTACTCAACTATATTTTAGCCATGTATGGCTCCATTTTGGTCTCCCCAAGTCCATTGTCTCATATTGAGATAGCCAGTTCCTAAGCATCTTCTGGTCCACTCTATGGAAAATGATGGATACTAAGCTGATGAAGTCTATAGCCTTCCATCCATAGACTGATGGTCAGATCGAGGTGGTAAACTTCTTGATTGTTCACATGATTCAAATATATCACTCCAAACATCCATGCACATGGGATGAGGGACTTTCGTTCATCCAACATGAATACGATTGAGCACTGCATAGCTCGACTAAGCACAGTCCCTTCCAAGTATGTTTTGGGTTCCAACTCATGGCACCAATTGATGTAGCTATTCCATTCTCCACCATGGAATACATAGCTCATATAAGCTCTGAGGTATCAAAAGTGACCAAGTTTATTGAACACATGCAGCATATCCAAGAACAAGTTCATGACATCCTAGAGAAGATGAATTAGAAGTATAAGCTACACCATGAAAAACATAGGATTGCACACCATTTTGATATGGGTGACAAGGTTTGGTTATGGCTTTAGAAGGAACAGCTTACAGGCCCACACAAAAAGATTCAGCGTCTGCAATATGGTCCATACACCATCACCAAAAAAGTTGCAAAAAATGCTTTTAAGTTGAACCTACCAGCCTACCTTAGTCTGCATCCAATATTTAATGTGGAGCTCCTCGAACCATATCACCCACCTCTATTGGACACTTCAGTTGTGGCAAAACCACTAGACATTAATGAGCTTGATCCACAAAGTCTTGCTCTGGTAGAAGAGGATCAGATTGTGGATACTTGGATGAAGACAACAAGAGGACACTCTATTCTGTTGTATCAAGTGGTCAGAAGAGGCCAACTTAGCCACCATGGTGAGTGGCTCACAGCGAATCAAATTAGGACACAACTACCCCACCTGATGGGGAATCTTGACGCAATGGAGAGCATTGATTTTCAAGGAGGAGGAATGATCTGGGCAACAATTTGAGGTGACCATTTGGTGGCAGTTAACTCCTCAACTTTTGTATTGTTTTCATTTTGTTTTGTCCTCGAGTGATTATATCCTCAAGCATTGTATTGTTTCAATGCTATGAGAGATTATATCCTTGAGCATTGTATTGTTTTAATGTTGTGAGTGATTATATCCTCAAGCATTGTATTGTCTTAATGCATCCTTGAGCGTTGTATTGTTTTAATGCTGGGACATTAAGTCGTCACCCGTTAATTCCTCGAGCCATGCAATCTCCCGAGGTGGTCTTCAAAAATATGTATAAATGCATTGTAACCCAAAAGGGGAAGGAAAACATCTCTTCGTAGAGATAATCACATGTTTTGTATTGCAGTTGTTAAGTAATATGATGTCTCTTCTCAGAGAATCCATTGTTATTGTGTTATTTCTGTGCTATTAAAAATATTCGTCAACCAGAACTTCTAAGTTTTGGATCAGGGATCTACCTTGTAGGTTGAATATTTTATAAGTTTTATTTAAGTGTATGGGTGAGTTACAAGTCACTTATGGATTTGTATCCTCCTTGTAATCTGGATCTTGCTAAAGACTAGTTGAGTGGGTGCTTGACTAGGTAGGGGTTGGAGCTCCTTGTGAGGTTGGTGCCTCACTAAATGTTTGATTGACTACATATAAGATAGTATTAAAAATGTTATTTTAGTATTTTGTATCCCCCATTAGGTTTTACCACATGGATATTATGTTCATGTGTTATGTTCTTATGTTTCATGCTTTGTATGAGTTAGATTTCATGATGATGTTTCTAGATCAAGTTGATATGTGATGAATGGTTAAAGAATTATGAATAAAATTGAATGAAAATATTGTACATTGATTCAACCCCCCTCCACTCTTATTTTTTTTTCTTCCAATAGTTTTTGAATATGCTTCAATAAATATCAAAGGGTAATGTATTTCTAAGAAGAAGTATTAGGTATCCATAAAGCCTAAAAGAGGAGTAAGGGATTATCAGAGTTGTTGCCAGAATCTAGATAATGAGAATGCAATGGAGACATGATCACATGAGATGAAGCAAGTGCACACCACATAGATGCTAAAGCAATTTAAAATTATACAGAAGATAAATTGTACAAGACAAAATGGAGAAAACTAAAATCTGATTAACATGAGATGGCCAAAGTGAAGAATACATATAGGAGAGCACGTAAGTAACTCCTCCACACAAAGGTGGTTAAGGCACCCCAAGAATAGACTGTAACTCCTCCATGAAAGGTGGTGATAAGGTGCTAAAAATAGAGAAGTAACTCCCATCAAGGCAGTTAATTATGACATTCTTATGACACCTATGACACATCTATGACACACATCTCCACATAAGCTAGCCTATCCCACAAATGTAGGAAAACTCCATGTATGCACAAATATATAATTTCCCTAATTAAATAATAGGGAAATATAAAAACCTACACTAATACCCCCCATAAGTGTAGCTTAGGTGGGTAGTGTGGAAATATAAAATGGGTCTCAGTAACTAGGCCTGATGAGGTACCCATAAACAAATGCAATCTCCCATAAGATATAGAAAAGGAGAAAACCCGTAGGAAAAAACTCCCTCCCAAAAAAGAGACAAAAAAATGAAGAGGCTAGAAGGCTCCCTTGAAGATGATGCTACTAAAGATCTAGATCACACCCCAAGAAGAGCTCATAGATGAATGAACTTACTCTTGGTGAAAGGTTTGGTGAGGATGTTTGCAACCTGCTCCGAAGATTGGAAAAATATCAAGTCAATGACCTAACTATGAATAAGCTCCTGAATGAAATACATGTGAATCTCTATGTGCTTGGTCTATTGGTGCTGAACCAAATTCTTGAAAATCTAAATGGTACTCTGGTTATCACAATAAATGATGGTGGGCTACCTAATAGGAATGTCAAACTCAGAAAGAATCCCCTGAAGCCAAATAGCCTCAGTAGTTGCATTAATAGCTCCCATGTACTCTACATTTGTGGATGATATATAAATAGCATTATGCTTCTTGCTAGACCAACTGATAAGACCAAAACTTAGAGAAAAACTATAACTAGAAGTGGACTTGCGAGTCTGTGAATCACCAGCCCAGTCTGAATCTGTGTATCTGATCCAAAACTTAGAAGTTCTAGTTGACAAAGATTGCAATAGCACAAAAATAACACGCTAACAATGAATTCTCTAAGAAGAGATGTCGTATTACTTACATATTGCAATACAACTATAGGTTTATCTCTGGGAAGAGATGTCTTGACAAAACATATGATTATCTCTGAGAAGAGATGTCCACCTTCCCTTTTTGGGTTACAATGCATTTATACATATTTTAGAAAACAACCTTGAGAGATTGCATGGCTCAACAAATTAACGGGTCACGATTTACTGTCCCAACATAAAAACCATACAACGCTCACATTAAAACAATACAACGCTCGAGGACATAAATCCCAGCATTAAAACAATACAATGCTCAAGGACATAATCGCTCGAGGACAAAACTATCACTGACAATACAAAATGAAAACAATACAAAATTTGAGGAATTATTGTCACCAAAGGTTCCTCGAATTGTTGCCCAGATCATTCCTCCTTCCTTGAAAAGCAATGGTCCCCATTGCATCACCATTCCTCATCAGGTGTGGTAGTTGTGTCTTGATTTGATTCCCAATGCACACTTGGAAGGGACTGTGGTTTATGGAACTGTGTAGGGCCTAATTGTTCACCATTTCTATCTGACCATCAGTCTGTGGATGGAAATTTGTGAACTTATTCAGGGTAGTATCTATTTACTTTTGTTGTTGTGTTTTTAGGGCTATAACATCAACCCTTTTGGATTCATGTGGCTTGACCACCATGAAAACAAATTTCTTGGCACTAAGCAGAGAGATAGATGTGGAAGGTGGTACTTCTAGTACCCTGTAGCACCATGTTCCAAGAGTGAGAGTGATTCGTCTAGTTCTTGATTCGTATATACCATGTCGATCATACATGAATGGCTGACCAAAGAGTACATCACAAACATCTAGATTGACCACATCACATAAGACCTCATCTTGGAAAGGTTGTATTGCATATGAGAGAAGACATTGGTGGGTGACACGGAGGTCTCTCCCTGGGCTCAACCATCCAATATTGTATGGTTTTGGGTGAGGCTTCATGGACATATTTAGGCTTTTCACAACATTACTAGAGATTAAATTCTTTTGACTTTCGCTATCAAGAATGAAATGCAGAGGCTTACCTTTCACCGATAACTTAGAGTGAAACAACCTTTCCTTGTCATCTAGCATCTCATCGTGTGTCTGTGATGAAGCTACAATGGCTTCAAGATCATCATCTATAATTTATTCTTCAACCTCTTCAATTGTAGGGTCTGTATGAGGTAGAGTAGTAGATGTTGTGGATGGTGACTCAGAAAGTAGTGATTTGATAGCTCGACATTCTTCTTTGGAGTGAGTTCCAAATTTGTGATAACCACACCACTTCCTGGTCTTTCCTTCATTTTGCTTCCAATTTTGGCCTCGTGTTTGACCTTCATTATCACCTTTCCATTGTGAAGACTGATTCTTTATGTCCATTCTTCCATGCTTCTACTCAATCTTTACTGTGAACTTGTATGCCTCATTGATGGTTTCTAAATTGAAGAGATCCATTTCCCCCTGGATGTACCATTGTAGTCCACCACGATATTTGAGAGTTTTATGTTTCTCACTTTCTTCAATGCCCAGTATTGCAGACAAAGAATGGAAAGTGTCTGTGTAATCTTGCACAGATTGGTCCTTGCCTTGGTGAAGTTGTAGCCACTGTATGTATAGATCATCATACGCACCAATGGGATAGTATTCTTCTTTTACTACTTCCGTAAAATCATCCCATGTGGGTTCCACACCAAGGCCAATGATATCCATTCTAAACCTCTTTTTGTACACTTCCCACCAATTTTTCACAAGCAATGATGATTTCAAAAAAGCAAAAGTGATATTTTCTCCATCGGTGAACTTATTTACAGACAAGTAGGATGATAGTTGATCCAACCAATTTTCCACTACATCAGCATTGATTTTGCATTCAAATGTGGGAATATCAAAATCCTTGAAGGGTGTTGGGGCACTGAAAGGAAGCTCCCTCAATGAGGAGCCTGGATGTGTAGCTGTGGAGCTAGAATTTCCCATTGGAAGTGTTTGAAGAATTTGAGAAAATTGTTGAAGCATCTGCACTTATTGCCGCTGGAGGGCTTCATTCACCATTTCCTTGAAAGGATCAGATGTCTCAGTGTTGTCTGCCATTTGAGGTAATTATGGGCACATAGGTGGAGCATTTGGAATCTCTGTCACTTCCCACCCAAGTTTCCTGTATCTTGACCTTTTCCTTGAGAACATACACTCTCAAGACAAACCGCTCTGATACCACTGATCCAAAACTTAGAAGTTCTGGTTGACAAAGATTGTAATAGCACATAAACAACACAATAACAATTAATTCTCTTAGAAGAGATGTCATATTACTTACAGATCACAATAAAATTATAGGCTTATCTTTGGGAAGAGATGTCTTGCCAAAACATACGATTATCTTTGAGAAGAGATGTTCGCCTTCCCTTTTCGGGTTACAATGCATTTATACATATTTTAGAAAATAATCTTGAGAGATTGCATGGCTTGAGGAATTAAAAAGTAATGATTTACCATCCCAGCATAAAAACCATACAATGCTCACATTAAAACAATACAACGCTTGAGGACATAATCGCTTGAGGACAAAACTATCACCGATAATACAAAATGAAAACAATACAAAATTTGAGGAATTACTGTCACCGAAGGGTCCTTGAATTGTTGCCTAGATCAATATCCAACCAAGTCAACCTCTATGCCAAATATGTAATGAATCCCATATCTATGTGAACCTTGTATGTAATGAAAAATCCTCTTAGCTACTTTCCAATGCATCTCATGAGGTTCCTGCATAAATATGGAGACAAGTCCCATTGTATGTGATTATTTGGGCCTGGTGTGAGTCAAGTAGATGAGACTACCAACAAATTATCGATACCAAGTGGCATAGACCAATGGTGAAGAATATTCAGCCTCAAGCTTGACTCCTGATAGAAAGGGAGTCGGAGATGGCTTGCAATCAGCCATGTGAAACTGAGCTAATAAGTCAAGAGCATACTTAGGTTGTGCAAGAGAAATCCCTGAATCTGACTGTGAGATCTCGATGCCAAGGAAGTAGTGCAATAATCCCAAGTTTGTCATGTCAAATCTATCCTAGAGAGATGCCTTCACCACTGTAATAGCTGATGAAGAACTCCCAGTGATCAAAAGGTCATCAACATATAAAACCAAAATTAAGAGCGAATCATCCTACTACAAGAAGTAGGCATTGGGGTCAGAATGGCACCTAGTGAAACCCACTATGAGAAATAAGGAATCCATCTTGGCATACTATACCTGAGGGGCCTACTTGAGGCTATAGATAGATTTCCTAAGTCTACATACTAAGGAAGAATCCTAAACAAATCCTGGCAGTTGCTCCATGTAGATCTCCTCCTCTAGGTCTCTGTAAAGAAAGGCACTTTTCACAACCATCTGATGCACATCCCAACCATGTGTTGTGGTAATATCTAAGGTGAGTTAGATAGAAGTCATCTTTGCAACGGGTTCAAAGTTCTCTGAGTAGTCAATGCCTACCACCTGTGAGAAACCCTTAGTGGCCAATCGTGCCTTGTACTTATCAACTGACCCATCTGCTACAAACTTGGTCCGATATATCCACCTACATCGAACCATCTTTCTTCCCTTAGGAAGTGAAGTCAAGTCCCAAGTGTGATTTTTGATTAAGGAATAATATTCTTCCTCCATAAAATTATCCCACTCAGGTACCCCCGATGCCTCTCAAAAAGTCTGTGGATCTAAAACTGAAGCGAAAAAGGCATGTGGATCTCTCTAAAAATCCCCCTAGTACATATGTCATCTACAAGATCTCCTACCTAGGTACCAGCACTCTCAAGTGTCTGTCTGGCCCAAAGTAGCCCAAAAGTGAGTGAGTCAAGTGCTAACTCCTCATCCTTTGACTAAATAGAGGTGGATGACACTGCATCACTATCCTCATTGTCTGTACTCGAAGAAGAAGATGTCTCTGGCTCAAGAACCTATTGTGGCTGATCTAAATCTAATGAGGAATCATCATGAAGAGTAGATCCAATGAGGTAGAAGAAGTGTCAAGTGTTGAGTCTCTAAGACTCTCCTAAAAATGGACACTTCTCTCGATGAACAACTCATGAGTGACTGGATCTAGAAGGTGATACCCCTTAATACCATCTAGATATCCTACAAAGATGCAAGGCTTAGACTGATGTTACATAGCTTTGCATTTCTTCTTCAGAATGCAAGCCATTGCTAGGGATATGAAAACCCTAAGGTGCTCAACATCAGGTTTCCTTTTATGCCAAGCTTCAAAGGGTGTTATCCCTTTCAAAGCTTTGTGAGGAACCCTATTCTGAATGTAGCAAGCACAATTGATGGCTTCAGCCCAGTACTATGGTGCTAAGGATTTGGAGTGAATCATATATCTACCCATCTCTTTAAAGAACCTATGTTTGCATTCTGTAACCCCATTTTGTGAAGGACTGTAAGTGACTATGTACTGCAAATCAATCCCCTTTATGGTGCAAAACTGCTCAAACTTGTTGCTGACATACTCCCCTCCATTATTAGTCTGAAGAACCTTGATATATTTCTCACTCTATTTCTCAACAAGAGCCTTAAAGTCTAGAAATTTTTCAAACACTTCATACTTTTATTTGAGAAAATATATCCAAGTGTACCTAGAGAAATCATCAATGAAAGTGAGGATGTACTTGGCCCTTGTGAAAGATGGTTTGGAAAAGGGTCCTGATACATCACTATGGACTAACTCCAAAGGTTTTGAAGCCATCCAAGATTTTCCTTTGTCAAATTTTGCTTCAGGATGCTTCCCAAGGGAGCACCCCTCACAAAGTCCTTTTGAGAATTGGACACGAGGCAAGCCAATGACCATGTCATTTTTGCAAAATTGCTCAAGGTAGCGGTAGTTAAGGTGACCAAACCGCTCATGCCACAATTTTTTAAATCCATTTGAATGAGTCAACAATGATATTGGAGAAGAATTAGGTGAAAAATGTGAGAAGGTGTATATCCTTGCTTGGTGATCTGCCCTACCCACTGCCACTGTAGTATCACTATGCAATTCCTTGATAGCCACTGAAGTTGGTGAAAACTCAACTCTCATGCCCTGATCAATGTGAGTGATTTAGTACACTGATAGGAGATTGGTTGAAAGAAAAGGAATGCTTAGAACATTATTGAATGTTCCTCCTTCTATTTCAATTGACCCTCTCCTTGCAACATAAATTGATGTGTCATCACCCAAAGTAATTGAAGTCATGCTACAAGGCTCTAAAGATGAAAAATCAACTAGTGAAGAGCCCATGTGGTGAGAAGCACCCAAATAAATGACCCATGATGATGTAGAAGCTGTAGTAGCTACAAGGGCCTTGCCCTTTTCTTTCTCCTTACCCTTGCCTTTTGCCTTGGTAGAATCTTGGGTAGATGAATTCTGCTTGATGGACTCAGGAACACCTATGTTATGCTTCTCTAGAAGATGAGTTAGGTGATCTATTTATTTCTTCATGCATTTGTGTTCATCATGGCCTATATTTTTACAATAGGCACACTTAACCTTCTCCTTCTTAGGTTTAGCATTGGAGGATGAAGACTCAGTGTTGTTTTTGGCAGGATTGTTGTTCTCCTGGTCCTTGTTCTTTTTCTTCTTCTCCTTTGTTGAATTCTTATCCTTACCATTTATAGCTATCAAAACTTGGGGTTGAGTATACTTCATTTTGACCATTTGAATTAGCTTATCTTTCCCCCTAGTCAAGTTAGCAATGAATAAATCCAAAGAAGGCATTTTCCATGTAGTACCAAGGGCACTTTTGGTGGCATGGAAAGTGGAGAGAAATACTGAATAACTTAGACCTAACTTTGCGAGAATAAAAAGGATGAGTTGATCATATTTCTTCTCTATCCCACAATATTTAAAATTTCAATCTAAGGGCCTTAAACTTAGTGAAGAAGTCATGTAGGGTGTCAAAGTTGCTAGGACTTAGACTTATGAGTTCATTTTCGAGCTCATGACCTCTCATCTCATCAAGCTTCCCAAATAAGAGTTCTAAGGTGTCCCATATGTCTTTGGGAGTCTTGGAGGTTTCTAAATGGAAGAGAAATTCTAGATACATGGACAAGCTCAGTAATCCATAGGCTTCATCACTACGATTGTACCACTTGACCTTTTTAGCATCAGTGTAAGGTTCTACTTCAGTACCCATGGTGATCCTATACAACCCTTTGCTTCTAAGAATGATTGACATTTTAACCTTATATTCATGATAGTTGAAGGGTGTTAGGGGTTTAAATTTAAAATAATCCATTTTAAGCTGAATTTAGGTGAAGTTGTGTTGATTGCAAGTTGTGAATTTATGTAGAAAGGAGAATGAAAGCAAAGATATGAAAGTTGTGAAAAGCAAACACACACCCCTGAAATGTTGATCCCCCCAAAATATGTCGAGCTCAGCTGAGAATGCATCTTAGAGCAATCAGTGCAAGACTCTAAGGAAACAGGACGTCGGACTCAGCCGAAAATGCGTCCTGAGAGACCCAAATTTTAGGCACTTTATAAACTAGTGCATTTTTGACAAATAACAAGCCTACACTATGGAGAATTGAATTATAGACACTTTTTCAAAAAATGGCACCCAAATATAAGCTACCATTTGCAAGATATTAAAGATCCAATTTTCTTGTAAACTAGTGTTTTTATAAAAAAAGCACTAAAACATTAAAAAATGTCTGTTTTGAGAGAGAAAGTGGCCTTTCAACCACTCGTTGGATTCAAAACAGAGTGAGGAATCCAAAGGAGGTCTTTGTGAGGGGAAATTGGCCTCCTACCAACTTGGGCCTCACCCTTCGTCTTCATAGGTTGAAGATACAAGTTTTTAAAAAAACCTCTAAACTATTTATTTTTTGAAAGATAATTTCCAATTTGACTTTAATTCAAAAAATCAAATTATTGATTTATGAATATCAAAATAATTATTGTAAAAAAGAATAATTACCAATTAAATAGCAAGAGAGAGAGGGAGGGCCCACCAAATGGGTGTTGGAAACCAGAAAAGGTCAGCTGAGTCTGAAGGGTGGCAAGGTCTGCTAACTCTGAAGGGTAGCAAGGTCAAAAGTGAGTTAGTCGATCACTGCCAATGTGGCACAGTGCTCATGCCTTCCTCATTCCAAATAAGCATCACGACGAAGCCCAAGTTGTGACTGGCAACCCCAATGTCAGCTTGGCATCGTTGTCTTCCTACGCCATCTCTCTACAGGGTAAGCACAGCCAGCACATGCTTGTCAAGGTTGTTGTTGTGAGTGGGCAGTGCCTGGACTGGTAGTCCTCACTCCTTCCTACCAGATGCCCCACACTGAAAGTGGCATCCAAGAATAAAAACTAGATTGCAGAGATTTATCTTTTCCTTTAGAATGACCAAAAAAAAAGAATTCTACTGCCTTTGTTGAAGCCACAACAAATCTATACAATATGTCTTGGAAAATTTTAACTCAAAAGTAATCTTTTTAACAAGTTTCCATATGGATTTGCATGATTTTTCAAGAAACTCTACCAAATCTCTCAAATGCAATGGAGTTAAATAAAAAACTACTAAGAAATCAAAGTAAGAATTTTAGAATAAACTAATAGCATAACCAGACACATGATTACCAGAGTGGCTCTGATACCATATCAGAGTTGTTGCTAGAATTTAGATAATGTGAATGCAATAGAGACGTGATCACATGAGATGAAGCAAGTGCACACCACATAGATGCTAAAGCAATTTGAAATTATACAAGAAGATAAATTACACAAGACAAAATGGAGAAAACCAAAATCTGATTAACATGAGATGGCCAAAGTGAAGAATACATATAGGAGAGCACATAAGTAACTCCTCCACAAAAGGTGGTCAAGGCACCCCAAGAATAGAATTTAACTCCTCCATGAAAGGTGGTGACAAGATGTTAAGAATAGAGAAGTAACTCACATCAAGGGAGTTACTTATGACATTCTTATGACACCTATGACACATCTATGACACAGATCTCCACATAAGCTAGCCTATCCCACAAATGTAAGAAAACTCCATGTATACACAAATATATAATTTTTATAATTAAATAATAGGGAAAAATAAAAACCTACACTAATAGGGATAATTGAGATATGGATAACCAAACCTATTTGTTGATTCATGATTAAGACATGTTATTTGTATATGATAATACATATTCATGGCCTACCTAAGAGATAAAAATATGTGGCTGATTAAGAAGTATTTAATCAAGTGACTTGTTTAAAAGTAAGGTAGCTTAGGCTTATTTGTGTGTGCTTAGAGAGTGTAGAAAATAAGAAGATGATATATATCATTGGTGAGAATAAGGAGGTCATGAATACCATCATATAAGTGTCATGAATATATAATATAGGTTATACATATGAGGATCATGGTTGGAATATCTAATCAAGACATGAAGAGGGCTAGAAGCTGTTTTGAGAGGGATATAAGTGAGTGAAGAGATAAAGAATAAGCTCATAATCTATTGTATTATCAACAAGTTTTTCTGAATGTGATCAAGTTTTTTAGGTGGATAATTTTTTTTGAGTCATCTAGGGGGTTTGTGCCTCCTTGTAAGTGGGTGTTTGCTAAAGTCAAGCTAAATTGGTACTGAGCTAGTCTAGGTTTGTGCTCCATATAGAGTTAGTGCTTCACTAAATATTGGTGTTTGTATTATAGTAATATATTCCATTTTATTCATCATTTTATTTTCTTCCCTTCAAGGGTTTCCCACATATATGTTGTGTTCATGTGTTTCATGCTCTTATGAATTGATGCTTATGCTTGTTCAGATGTACATGATTGTTAGAATGGTTCATATATGTTTAAATAGAATTAAATGAAAATTTTTAAATAATAATTAAACCACCCCCCTCTCATTCATATTTATTCCAAAAATTGGTATAAGAGCCTAGTCCTTTGAAGTAGGTCTAAAATCCTAAAGGAGATCCTAAGATGTATGGATGACTAGTTAGGAAGCTCAAGGTGGTTTCTATACCAATAAGTCTTTGTTGTTCAATGGATATAACAATGAATTTTGGAATTTAAAAATGAATATATATCAAATGTTAAAACATCATGATATTTGCTAGTCTGTTGTGGATGGTTATACTTCACCTCATATTCCACCAACAAATGGAACGATAAGAAAGCTAGTGAAAATAATTCTAAGGTGATTAATGTCATTATTTGTGTCATATCAAAGGCATATATTGTAAAGGTAATGTATTTTTTATCAACTAATGATATATGAGACAAATTAAATACCATCCATTAAGGAGACACCAAGGTGAAGTTGGCCAAGTTTTAGACCCATAGAAGATAGTTTGAAAGCCTTAAGATGAAACCATTTCATATTACCAATTGAGGATTGATGAAGTTTTTAATATCATTAGAGGATTAGGAGAAGAATTGAAAGAGTTTATTATTTTCCAAAAGGTGTTGAGATCACTAACTCCTAAATTTGACTCTAAGGTTTATGTAGTAAAAGAGATGAAATATTTGGACAAGCTAGAGATGGATGGGCTTCATGGCATCTTGATTTTCTATGAGATGAGAACCAATGAAGGAAGACCTCCCAATAAATAAGCATATTTAAAATTTTAAAATAATTAAAAGGCCAAGAAGATCAAGGATGATGTTGATTCAAATATTGATGATGATGAACTCATAGCTATGTTTGCTAGGAAGTTGAGGTTTGGCTTAGGTAAGTACAAGGGTAAGTCACCCTTCAAATGTCTTAGCTATGGAAAGATTGGTCACTCTTAATCTAAGTGTCCTAACAAGGATAAATATAATAATAATGATAAACATGATGAACACCATGGAAATGATAGAAAAGTCTATAAGTCTAACAATAATAAGAGAGATTTTAATAAGAATGAAGGAAAGGGTCATTTAAAAATAAGAAGAGTTTTTATACCAGAGAAGATAGCTCATCTGATGTAAGTGACTCAAGCATATTTGATAGTGATGATGGGAGTAATTAACCTAAACATGAAAATAGTGAAATATTATTCATGGGCATATAATTAGACAATGAGGGTGGCTCAAATGGGAAATGCCTTATCATTGATTTAGAATCACATGAAGAAGTATACTATGATAGTGAAGAAGGAAAAGTTGAATTGAATCTTGAGGTAGAGATGGTACATGCCCTAGAGGATTTGAAGTAACAAAGATGAAATAATCACAAACTAAGGTCATTAGTCAAGGATTATGAAGAGCAGATTTGATTGTTTGAGGAAAGGCTGAGCAACACTTTCAAGGAGTATGATGAGATCATCAATCAAGTTGAGGCACAGATTAAGATATTCAATATGAATCTAAAGGCTAAAGAGGAAGAACACATCAGGTATGCAACTAAAATATAATCTCTAAAAGCTGAGTTGGATCAAGAATCTATAAAGGTGAAGAGATTTATGAAATTTGAAAAGAGTATTGAGGCTCCAGATGATATCTTTAATAGTCAAAAGTCTACAAGTGACAAGACATGTCTTGGATTCAAAGAAGGCCAAAATGAGGTACCTCAAGTCAAGAAAAATAATATTGAATACAAGATGATAAACATGAAAAGACATATTAGATAGCTTAATGCTATAAGGTATGCTAGTTATTTCAATGCTTATTATTTTATATGCAGTCAGTTTGATCATAGAGCAAGATAATGTAGAAGATCCTGTAACAATGAGTACTCATGGAACTATGAAAGGAGTCACAATTCATATTAGATAAAAGGTATGTATAAGGTGGTTTGTTATATTTATCATAATATAAGACACAATACAAGATTATATCTTAATAGAGTTAGAAAGTCATCAAGTCAAAATAGGAAGTTTGGAGCTCTTAGATTTTAGGAAAGAAGGAAAATGAATGTATGGAACCAAAGGTAGTAAAAATTTATGATCAGTCTATAAGCTCAAGTGGACTACTTGTTGAGATATAATGTGCCTCAAATGAGAAATAAATTAAGTAATTTCTATTACCATCTCACATTGATGATCAAATTGTTTATGATGAGATCAAGCCTATAGTGTCAATCAAGTCTAGAAGGACGTTGAAGAATATTCAATCTTATCAAAATATGGAGATTTGTGAATATATTGAGTTCATGTTGTTTAAGTTCCCTATGAAAATGGGTGGCTCCATTTAATATCCATGGAGACATTATTATATCATCAAAAGCATGAGGTTGCAGTCAAAAAAGGTTACTTTTTTAGAATATTCCAGGTCGTCTATGTGGAAAGCAAGGAGATGAAGATGTATATTATCCATTTTTGTGTTGGTAGATCTATGGTTTTGAATTACAGTAGGCAACATGATGAGAGATCTTAGTCTATTATCAGGTATTTAAAATAAAAATGTAGATAATTGGTATATAAGAGGTAAGCTTTTGAGATTTATTTGTATGAGTATTTGATATTGATCTATGAAAACAAAGGGGGAGTCCTTAATTATATAGTTAGTGTCAAGAATGAGATAGCCTTGTGTATGGTCAATATTTTGATATTCTTTAGTCATGATAAGAAAGGATCAACTGGGAGAGTGACCTTATTGAGAGAAGTTTCTGAGAATGGTTATCATAAGTGGTAGCCATAGTTTCAGAAGACTATGTGTCATCTAGTGTCTTTGAGAGATAGTCTCAACTCAAATGGAGAAAGTATGATTTCAATAGCTATAAGTGATTTTTTATATCTACTAATGACAAAATCATGGTGGATGTTTGGTTTGAGGGGGAGCTATTTAGGTTGTTAACTAAGCTTGATCTGTGTTGAAATGATTTTGTAATCTAAGTTCATTTTGAAATAGATGATAGATGTGGAAGACCTTTATATTTAATGTCAAAGGGGGAGAAAGATGAGAAAAGGAGAAAGATCATAAAGGGTGATAAAAATCAAGAACCAGGTCAAAGAGATGATTCCCATTAAGAGTGGTTGACATATTTTTTTGAGTGTGTTTACCATCAATAACAAAGGGGAGATTGTTGAGAATTATCATTGATTGTTGAGTTGTTGGAACAAGTGTTGCCATTGATGTCAATATAATGTCATTAATGTCAAAGGTTCCTATGAAGTTTCATGATAAAGTAAGCTTTGAGTTATGTGTATGATGAGTTCCTTTGCCAGCATAGTGAGTGTTATTATTGTATGAGAGAAGTAATGTGAGAGGACTATTTGAATAATGTCCTTATGTCATCCTAATAAATATCATTGAGATCAGCATGAGTGAGTACATGACAGTATGTCAAGTGTCAAGTATATTTCAAAGCTTTATATAGACCTTATGAGAAGGTATTTACAAGTATCATGTTGAAATGGGTGAGCTTTGAAGAAGAATTTGTATGCTTTGAGATTTGTGTAAGTAGTTATGAAGATGATACAAAGATGTGAATGCTCTAAAGAATGCTTGACAGTGTTTTAGCATGAGATAGGTTGTCTAATTTTGTAGATGAAAAATTGAGGTCTTTAAAAATGATTAAAATGTCAACTTTGAAGATTTGTGTATGTGGCTCTAAAGATCCTACGAATTTCCTTAATCAAGCTCTAAAGATCTATAAACAGCTCTAAATATGCTCTAAGTAAGCCAAAAAATATGTTTTATTGAAGTTCTGAAGAAGATTAATTGTGTATGAGGTTGTTTGAGAATACATAAGAGGCATTGAAACATAGGAGAGTTTTAAGGTGAAGTCTATAGGGGTAAGTACTTTAGTCTGAGTCTATAGCTAGAATTTTTCTAAATCTTGATTAGCCTAATGAGGCATCATGAGCTATTGACAAGACATATGAAGAATGTTTGACTTTATTTAATAATGATAAGAGATTTCATGGCATATATATGAGGTGTTAAGAGCTTGGTTAGTGGTTAGAAGGTTAACTTCAAGACCTAATGTGACTTGTAGGTTAAGACCTAGAAAGCAAAAAGAGAGATGGTGGCTAGATGGGGTATTAGGATCAGTTTCCATGACATGGGGGAGTAGGTGATCATTGAAAAAAGTTAGTAAAGTTGTTTTAAACACTGCATGAAGTTTGAGGTCATGGTTTGCAACAAAAGGTTTGAAAAAGTGTTTTAAGGTTTTGTAAATGCACAGAAAGAAGAGTTGTCTACCCAAGAAAGTTTTTCAAGTTCTCACTAACATGTATAAGATCTACATGAGAATATAATATTTTCATGGTAGATAAGGAAGGATTGTATCTCAAAGTTCCAATCATTGGTTTCTAGAAAGAGGAGCTAAGTTTTATGAATGATCATTAAGACTAGAATTTGGTTAAAATTCTCATAGAACCCTAACTATGACCTGATGTTGAAGATATTAGTCTAAAGAGATCAAAAAGGTTTAATATGTCTAGATAAGTGCTTGGATGTTGTATTA
The DNA here is from genome assembly GCA_037957365.1 of Torreya grandis. NCBI lineage: Eukaryota > Viridiplantae > Streptophyta > Pinopsida > Cupressales > Taxaceae > Torreya > Torreya grandis. The sequence goes on along the minus strand of JARHVA010004850.1, from coordinate 1,205,527 downwards.
AACTCTCCCATGCATCTCCAGTATGATTGGTTTCTCAAGCAAGTGAATAGACCCTACAGGAAAGTTCTTGTTTTTTAGATATTTGTTGTAGTAGATAGAGTTGACCAAGTCAAAATTTCTAAGTGGATGAAGGTCAAATTGTATGACTTGTAGTTATTATCCATGAAAGTTTTTGGATAGTTTTCAGATCTTATGTGTGCAAAGTTTATGATCCAATTTAGCTAGTTGTTAACAGACCTAATGGTGCAGATAGTAAGAAAATCAAGCAAAAGTGAGAAGATGATTTCTAATGTGTTTTCATTTAAGAGTGATGGATTGAATTACATGATGATGTTATTTAGTACTTTAATGATCTATCCATGATTTTCAAAAGCTTTGAATTCATCATAATAGGTTGAAATATTGAATCAAAAATGACTTGTCTGGCTAAGTAGAGTCAATAAAAGAGAAGATCAAGAAATTAGTTTTCAAGACCACTATTTTCATTAGAGCTCATAATATGATTATTTTAGGTTAATATAATGATGATATAAGATATTTTTCATGCATTGAAATCCCTTGAATCTATTTAATTATGTTTTAGAAGCTCATGTTTCCTTGACTATGTTTTGAAGTCAGTTTGCAGTTTTGAGTGAGCATCTTGCACATAAGAGTTTGAGCCTGTATACCTTGAGTTAAAGAATATGATGAAGTATGTGATCACCATTAGCTCATGAGGTTTCCTAATATGTAATGTTTTTCCATGTTTTTTTGTCAAAATTGATTTTATGCCTTAGTTGTTCAAGACAGATATTTCGTGTATGCATAGGCCTTTTATGAATAGTGTTTTTAGAAATGGTTCAAATGGTGTTTGGAATTAAAAGGTGTTATGTGATTAATGTGAATTTTTATAAGGAATATTGGATATGTATATGGTGTATTCCTAATATGTGAGGTGTATGAATATGCTTTAAGAAATATTCAATGGTAATGTGTTGCTAAAAAGGCCTATTAGGTCTCCATAAAGCCTAAAAGAGGAGTAAGGACTAATTGAGCTATGACTGACCTAATATATTGGTTGATTGATGAATAAGGAATTTAATTTTAGTATTATAATACCTATTCATGGCTAACCTAAGAGATAAGAATGTATGGAAAGATATGATCAAGAGACTTGTATAAAAGTAAGGCAATTTAGGCCTATTTATGTGTGCTCAGAGAGTGTAGAGAACAAGCAAATCATATAGATCATTGGTGAGAATAATTAGGTCATGCAGTACATAAAAAAAGTGTCATGAGTATACAATAGAGGTTTTTCCTATGAGGAACAAGGTCAGATGATCTAATCATACCATGAAGAGGGGTAGTTGAGCAAAGAGCGCTACAAGCCATTTTGAGAGGGATAGAAGTAACCGAAGAGCTAAGAAAGAAGATCATCATCTATAATATGATAAACAAGGGTTTTTTAAGGTTATCAATTTTTTCAAGTAGTTGATTTAGTGTTGATTCATCTAGGGTGTTGGTACCTCCTTACAATTGGGTGCTTGTTAAAGTCTAGTTGAATTGGTGTTGAGCTAGTTGGGATTAGTACTCCATGTGGAGTTGGTGCTTCACTAAAGATTGGTGTTTGTCTTTTAGGACTATGGTTCATTTTATTCATCAATGGGTTTTATTCCCTTCAATTTTTTCCCATGTATATGTTGTGTGCATGTGTTTCATGCTCTTATGATTTGGTTCTTATGCTTGTTAAGATACATGCTTGTTAAAATGGTTTGTATATGTTTAAATGGAATGGAATGAGATGTTTTGAAGACTAATTCCCCCCCCCCATATCATTCATATTGATTTTAACATAAAAACCATAGAAGACTATCCAATTTGACCTAGATGTGTAATGGAGTTTTGACCAAGCCTCTGAAAGTATGAAGAGAACACTCACACAAAGGTTTATCTAGGAGTGGAACCCAGTGGTATAGCAGACCCATCAAGATCTATTATCACTCATTGAGATAAGTATTTCCAATGGGGAGGAGAGGATGTCCAAGGACCCATTGTCAATTCATCAAGCTACCCATGATATGTCTGATAAGCTCCTCGATGTCATGTAAAGCCAAGTTCAAACTCTAGAAGTCTAAGTGAAGAGCACTTTTTTGGTTAGGCTAATTGGGTAGGTCAAGGATGCCCTCCTAATAATTTTCTCAATCCTTTGGAAAGTAGTGATGACTTTGGTTTAGATTGGCATGCTTATCTAGTGGACTTAGGCCATATACAGAGGATTAAAACTATCGATGGGAAATTCTAAAAGTTCCAAGTGGTGGTCAACAAGGGAATGTTCCTAGACCTTAAAATTATGTTAACCTTAGATTTGGGGTTCTATGTGTTGTCCCCCAAAAATATCAATCATTTTTGGGACAAAATTTGAACTATTTTGGTCCTACAGATCAAAATCCTCTCTTCCCCTTTCAAAAATTATTTTGAGCATTTAGGTTCTTCATTTTTCAAAGCTTACTCAGAATTCTACTTGATCCACTATTTCACCTACTAGGAATAACTCTTTTGAAGATACTTCTGGTCCTTTGGTTTTTCTCCTCTCTTCACTACTTAAGCACTTCTTTGCTCTCTGGTTGAACCATCACTTTAATTGAACTTGCCTTTGGAATCATCCATGTTGTTTCTTTGTCCTTTATGGCCCTTCTTGTCTAAGTCTTTAGGGGGTCCTTTCTGCGTCTTTGATGAGTGGCAAGTTTCGTTGTTATGAAACTCATTATAAACTCATGGAAAATGGGATCCATGACACGTCTTGCTTGAGCAAATTCAAAAGGGGAACACATATACCAACACTTGTCATGCTCTGCTGAGTCATAACATGACACGTGACATATTTTACTCTGCTTTATAATGGACATGTGGCAGATTTTGGGCTTCTTTCTCTCAGTGGGCTTTATCCTTTATGTCCTTCAGAAAAAATGTCCAAAGGAATTCCTTCAGACAATTTTTCTGAAGGAAATCTTCTTTGCCTTTGCATCTTTCCCACCGGGCTTTTGCTTTGTCTTTCAATTGAATTCCTTCAAAAAATTTGTCTAAAGGATTTATCTTTGTCTTTTGCCTTGTTCACTTTTCCAAAGGAGTTCACTTTGTCCACTTCTACTCACTGCCCTCTGCAAGGGCACTTGGCTTAGTTCACATCCCTCCATAAGGGCACTTGTTCCTTTTGCTTTAGGGTAGCCCCTTGACCCTGCTGATTGAATCAATCGATTGAACCAACTTTGGTTCAATGGTTCAATCTTGTGTTTGAAGCCATCTTTTTATCTAAGTCTTTTGATCTCTTTGAACTGATTGAACCCGTTGAACCAATTTGGTTCAATGGTTCAATGGTTCACTCCTTTGTTTTTTGCCAAGTCCTTTGATTTCTCAAACAAAACATGTTGAACCAACCACTTGTTGAACATGTTGAACCATTGAATCCATTGAACTTGTTAGACCAAAATGGTTCAAGGTTCAACGGTTCATTCTTTGCTTAAAAGCTTGCTGATGAACATTTTTAGTTGAATTAAGGCATTAAACCAATCCTAAAAATGACTAAGCATTGGAAACTTGTTCTTTTGATTAAAATCGCATGTAGAAGACTTTGAACCTATTGAACTTGCTAACTTCAAGAATGTTGAGTCTATAGAAACATATCTGCAGAGTCCATAGATTTGAGTCCCTTGAAAGAGTCTATAGAAATGTGCCTATAGAGTCTGTAGATTCAAGCTTGCAGAATTCATAGATTTCTGAAAAAGCTTTGAAAAATAAAGAACCTGAATGCTCAGAACAATTTTTGAAAGGGGAAGAGAGGATTTTGATCTGTAGGACCATTGGGTCAGTGGTGACTATGGGTGAGTATTTAGAAGATGAAGAGGGTTTAGCTCTATTAGGATCTCTCCTTATCTTTCTTGCCAAGATAAGGTCATCTTCTAGCTCGGTAGCCAAGTCTTGAGTAGCCTCAAGGTATATGTGTCTAGCCCATCTCAACTAAAAACTCAATCCAAGCAGCTATGAGTTGATGAAGAAAAACATGAGATTCTAAGGTGTTAGTTGGGCAATCATGGGAATCCTATGCCTCAACTTGTTGAACCTGGAAAATGAATTTATAGCCTTGAAAAGGCATATGGCACAAGGTATGTCTTTTGCTCCTCTATATAAAGATATACCAAGGAGGACATTCCCTAATCATCCATATCAAGGCAACACTACCAGAAGTCAAGGGCAACCAAATCATCTTCCTCCCCCACAAAGAAACCTTACCCTTGAAGCATCTCTAACCAACTCAGTAGTTGGATATCTGGAAATAGAACATGTTTCCTATTTCCAACCTGAGTTTGAGCAAGAAAATGGTGTTGATCTCTTTAAGGAGGATCTAGAAGAATCAGCTGGTGAATCCCACATTGGTTTCTTAAATTTCTATGATGAACCCAAAAGTGAAGGTGAAGTAGTTGAAGGATCATACACAATATTTACCAAGTCTGAGAATTAGTCAGCCTAGTAGGCTAATAAAGAGAAGACAAAGGAGTGACCCCCAACCAACAATTTCAATCGTTGAGTAGAGAACCCCTCTTCCTTTCCCATCAAAGGACCTGGTGATTGCCAAAGAAATAAGTACATCAAACATCTCTACACCTTCTACTTTAACTTCACATATTAGTCCTCCCCCTCCCAAAAACCAAAAGGATGAACTCCCATCCTCTCTTCTAAGTCCATCTCTGTCATTTGACATGATTGATCATGTCAATAAATCCAAAATTCAAAAGACTAAGTTTGAATCCCTGCAAGCCCATCCTGAGAAATTAAACATTGGTTGAGAACTAGGTGCGGACCAGTCTAAGGCAAAGATAGTGGTTACCCAAACTTTAGCCCCTACTACTCAAACTCTATTTGAGCCTTTAGGTAGGGGTAATTACTTCTTGACCACAGAGGATGCTCATGTCCCAGCTGATGAAATTCCTACAGCTGGCAATCTAGGATTTCATCCAAACAAGGCATCAAAAAAATTGGTAGGGCACAGTACAAATCAAGAAGGATCTTCCATCTCCCATGAAGATAAATCTAATAGAAGATCAGCTTCTGATGATGCTTGGATCCTAGAATCCAATGGCAACAATTATTCCACAGCTAGATGCAGATCTTTGTTGCTCAGATTGAAAATTGCTCAGGGTGAAGAGGTCAAACTCTTTCACACCAAAGGAGATGCTAAGTTGATGGTTTGTCAGGAGTTTGATGCTGACAATCAAAGCATGTGCTAGACTAAACTAGTAGAATAGCAATTTATGATGGTGGACCATACTATTGTATTTTGAAGTCAGCAAAAGGAACTCTTCACCAAGAGAGCAAGGAGTGATGGTTTTCAGTTTGAAGACCACATCCTACCATGGGGAAAGAAGAAGAAATACCCAAGAAGAAGATGTAGAAAATTGGTTTCTTGGTGGAGAGTTCCATTCGACTGTCACCATTTTTGGGGATAAAATGGTTTCCTGCTAGTTTATCATGATGGCACACCATTTTCACTATCTCACAGTGGGAAGCATCTGAAGTGCTTCAAATCTTGAGGCATCAAATAAGATCATCTGTACATATGTATATTTGTATAGTCTTTCATTCTATTTTGTGCTTTTCATTTTCATTTTTTGAGCCTTTCTTTTTGGATAGCATGACTCTGTAGCCTAATGGCACACTTCAAGGCACTAGAGATTCTGGTTTCTACTCCCCTTAGTTGTTCCAAGGTTTCAACTAAAGGAAGTTCCCCAACTAGAGCCAACTATTGTTCCCCAAAAATATCACTCATTTTTGGGACAACATTTGAACTATTCTAGTCCTACAGATCAAAATCCTCTCTTCCCCTTTCAAAAATTATTCTGAGCATCCAGGTTCTTCATTTTTCAAAGATTTCTTAGAAATCTATGGACTCTACTGGTTTGAATCTATGGACTCTACAGGCGCATTTCTATAGACTCTTTTAAGGGACTCAAATCTATAGACTCTGCAGATATGTTTCTACAAACTCAACATGCTTGAAGTTAGCAGGTTCAACAGGTTTAAAGGCTTCTACAGGTGAGTTCAATCAAAAGAACAAGTTTCCAATGCTTAGTCATTTTCAAGATTGGTTCAACTAAAAATGTTCATTATCAAGATTCTAATTAAGGAATGAACCATTGAACCTTGAACTATTTTGGTCTAATGGGTTCAATGGGTTCAATGGTTCAACAGGTTCAATGAGTGGTTGGTTCAATGCATTTTATTTGAGTGATCAAAGGACTTGGTGAAAAACAAAGGAATGAACCATTGAACCTTGAACCAAATTGGTTCAACAGGTTCAATCATTTCAAAGAGATCAAAAGACTTAGACAAAAATATGGCTTCAAATGCAAGATTGAACCATTGAACTGTTGAACTAAAGTCGGTTCAATCGACAGGTTCAAGGGGCTACCCCAAAGCCAAAGGAACAAGTGCCCTTATGGAGGGCTGTGAACCAAGCCAAGTGCCTTTATGGAGGGTAGCAAGCAAATGCAGACAAAGTGAAATCCTTTGAAAAAGTGAACAAGGCAAAAGACAAAGCAAAATCCTTCAGACAAATTGTTTGAAGGAATTTACCTGGAAGACAAAGCAAAAGCCCGGTGGGAAAGATGCAAATGTAAGGAAGATTTCCTTTGGACATTCTATCTGAAGGACATAAAGGATAAAGCTCACTGAGAGAAAGAAGCTTGAAATCTGCCACATGTCCATTATAAAGTAGAGTGGAATATGTCACATGTCCTGTTATGACTCAATGGAGCGTGACAAGTGTTTGCATATGAGTTCCCCTTTTGCAGTTGCTCAGGAAAGACATGTCATGGATCCCATTTTCTATGAGTTTCTAATGAGTTTCATAACAATGGAACTTGCCACTCATTAAAGATGTAGAAAGGACCCCCCAAAGACTTAAACAAGAAGGGCTATAAAGGACAAAGAAGCAATATGGATGATTCCAAAGGCAAGTTCAATTAAAGTGATGGTTCAACTAGAGAGCAAAGAAGCGCTTAAGTAGTGAAAAGAGGAGCGAAACCAAAGAACTAAAAATATCTTCAAAAGATTTATTCCTAATAGGTGAAACAGTGGATCAAGTAGACTTCTAAGTGCACCAAATCAAGGACACAAGCCTATGTTTCTTTCATGAAGTAATGGTGAATTGGATAGCTGCACAAACATCAGAGAAAGTACCAGATAGTCCATACCAAGGAAGAGACATTAGATGAATGGACATGCCATAGTTGAGGTAATGTGTTATTCCCAACATGGTCCCTCCAGACAAAACTGAAGGCGTATTGAAGGCGTTGATTGCAGCATGGGCCTTTTTCATGAAAACAAGCACCAAAGTCTTTCTTGGAGTGCTATATATTATAATCTCTCATTTTTTACAAAAGGAGATCTTCCCCTAACTAGAAGTGAAACTCTACCCAAATTGAAAGGCATTACTGAGACTTTGAGCTCAGATTGTAGGTCATATTTCTTTGATTGAATGAGAAAGTAAGTTACTTGCAGACTTTGTGATGTGATAACTTGTGCTACTTTAGGAGATTGTTCTTATGTCTATCTTCTGAAATCATTCTTGTTTATTTGATTTAACAAGTAAAACTAGTGGAGGCAATAAGGAAGGTGTCCTGAAGCCAACTACTTTCAAACTTTGTGTTTTCATAGTTGTCTTCAGTGTGTGTTTATTTTCTATTTCTGTGTAAAGGACCTTGGGATGACTTTGTGCCCCCATTATTTTTCATATTTCACTCTTGGGTAGTCGAGGTGGAGACTTTGCACTACATCTCAGGTTGTTGGTTACTCTGCACTTTTGGTTACCAGTTACTTACCAGAAAGATTCCTATTTTTTGCAAGAACAAGCACTTTTGAAAGAAGATAAGTGCCTTCTATTGCTTCACCAGGATTTCTACTATCCAAGAAGGGATCTGGTTATTGGCTGAATGTTAATTCTGAAAGAAGAGAAGTACCTTCACCAATCACCCAAGATTTCTCCTTTGTTTTTTAGCATCACCTCTAAAAAAATAGAGATGGATGGTTTATCCCACTCCTATGTCTTACTTTCTGCTTATATATATTGTATATAACTCTACATATTTAATAGGGAACCTCCCCTTGATGAGAGGAGAGATTTGTCCCCTGTTGATGTAGTAAACCTACACACCAGGATGACCCATCTCCCTATGCTATGGTGATAGGAACTATTTTGGTCACTAGTTAGCTGGCCGACAAAATATTCACCCAACACTATGAAACATACATTTTGAACATGAGAGTTGTAATGGAAGAGTGTTTGGCCTTATCTCATACTACAACATGACCCTTTGAAAAGGAAAAGAAGAATATATTTACCTACTTTAAAGAGGCCAATATTTATGTGTTATTCCACCCAAATGGCACCTTGCTCGACCAAGGGGAGTCTAAAATTCACCTGAGTCAATTTGACTAGGTTATGAGGGATAAAGTGGCTAAGGAAAACTATGAAGGGTCATGGGCAGTGCTTGATATATTAACTTAATCCATGATGTGCATCAAATAGGTCTCTAGAGTCCAAGAATAAATGAAATCACCCTTCCAAATCTCCTAGAGATTGGAAACTTATGCTGAGGTAATCTTTAGAGAGCCCCCAATGAACTTGTTTAGGCTAGACAAGGAGTTTGACCTCACGACAGTGGCATTGGAAGCTAGGAGTGCCTAGTAAAAGTAGTTAGGAGCCATTTCTTCTTAGTTACCTTCCTATGTCAATTGAGTGGTCCCCCACATATCTATTGTGGGTTTGTAAGGATTTTTTTGTCTAATTTTAAAAATAGATTATAACTCTAATGAGTGGCCATCATGGCCCAGGATGGGATCCTTATGTTATTTGGAGGTGAGCCCCAATCCTTTTTATATAAATTATATATATATATCTGTGTGTGTGTGTGTGTGTGTGTGTGTGTGTGTGTGTGTGTGTGTGTGTGTGTGTGTGTGTGTGTGTGTGTGTGTGTGTGTGTGTGTGTGTGTGTGTGTGTGTGTGTGTGTGTGTGTGTGTGTGTGTGTGTGTGTATTATAGGGTCGACCAAAATTATTCAAAAGTGTTATCCAGTTATAGCCAATATTTCACCTGCTTTTCCTTTATCACTCTAGACTATAAAAATTGGCCTAGATCAATTATTATAATAGCATTTACTATTTTAATGAATACAATCTCTATTTTTATATAAGAGTGTTTGTCCTACATTCTAATTTGCTTTCATATTCATGTTTGAATGATCATCAATCCTAGGTTAATTGGATTAAAACTTTGTTGCTTTATGTATACCATGGTTATGATGTGCTTAGTTATTATAATCATTGTGTGAGTTATTTCATTTCCCCTTTGCTAGTGTTGATAATTTGTGTGTTAAGTTATAAATTCTCATATGGTGTTTATGTGTTTTTAACAATAAACCCCTACTACTCATCATTAGTGAGAGCTCACATTGAAGGCATACTCTTGGTTCCCTCATACTCTTCCCAATGTATGTTTTTGGAGGTAGAACTCCATTGAAACTCTATCTATAATGGTATAACTATGGTAGAGTCACATGGTTCAGTTACCAATGCATTGAGTTTGCTTTAGAATTAGAGGCTCCCCTTTTCTACCTTAGTCTTCCCTCTCTTTTGTGTTTATTTTATGGAATTGAATTACCATTTCCCCTAGTGTTTATAAATAATAAGCCCAATACTCAAGTTCTCATAAAAATAGTTGACTTGTATGCAAGACATTAGATTGAACTTTAGATGGTTATAGTTTATATCTTTGAGACTATTCACATAGACTCTATTTGGGATGTTTAATAACTGTAGTCATGCCCTAGGTTGATCTTAGATTAGATTGGAGTGAACAACAAAACCCATATGGAACAACTATTTCCACATGTAGAGAGGTTAAAAGTTATTTAGGATGATTTGGATATTGGTGTAGGTTTTTCACCCTTGCATGGGTTTTTTAAACACTTTTGATATGCACCTTGCTTAGGTGGATATTAGGTCCTTTTAGGCATTTATGAGGTAATTATGACATCATCATGATGTCATCATACACTTTTGAGTGCATGGGGTCACACAATGAATGGATGGGGTCATCCATTCACCTTATCCCCTGAGTGCCTAGAACACTAAGGTCTTCATTCCACTATCTTCACTTAGTTATCTCTCCACCGATAGTGGAGGATCCCATCCACTTATCTTGTTTGGTTGAGTCATCCTAGACTCAACATCATTATTTAAGGACATGTCATCCTTTGTATTATATGGTGGAATATGATCGATCTTTATGATTACTTTGAAATATTCTCTCATTGTGATTTTATTTACTTTCAGAAACCTTACACATTTTCTTTTCTTACGTTTGGTGAATCGATGCATTCAATTAATCTAATGATCTTAGCGAACCCTCTAATATTTGATTATATGGTTTTTTTTATTGTTAGTTTTTTAAATCTTGAATTTATTTTCAAAATAAAGACAATTTTTCATATCCCACTACTAGAAGTTCTCTTCATTGGTGTATTGTGGGAGATATGTTTCTAAATAAAAGGTTGTATGGATATTTACTTTGGCTTTCATACTATGATCTGTGTGGAAATTATGGGCTTTCACCAAGTCATTCCTCCAACCTCCAAAAGGAGATCCCAAAACCTCAACTCACATTTTGACTATTTCATCTCATGTTGAGACCTGATCTTGACTCCATTAAACATGTTTTGAAGTCAAGAAACCTCTCACAGCTTGTAACTATCTTTCCATAGCCTAATATGAGCTTCCAATTAGGGTTTTTTTAGGGCCCCTAGGAATAAACCCTATATAAAATTATAGAAAATATTAAAAAATTAGTTTTGATTTTGTGGTAAAATGAAGGGAAATTTGTTTCATTGAGAAGGTGAATTATATGTGTCATTAGAACACAATGTGCATGGACTAGCTTTATCCATCCAGAGTCTGTAGATGATGCATAGATCTTGTGGACAAAGTTTAGACCATGTGGATGACATCTAGACCTTGTGGACATTGTCCAGATACTGTGGATGATGTTTAGACCATGTGAATGTCATCTAGACATTATGGATGATGTCTAGACCATGTAGATGTTATTTAAACCTTGTGGAAAACATCCAAACCCTATGGACAATGTCTAAACCCTATAATTGTCATCTAGATCCTATGGATGATGTCCAAACCATGTGGACTCCATTTAGGCCCTATGGATGGAATTTAAACCCTCTAGGTGGCATCCAGACCCTATAAATGGTGTAGAGACTTTGTGGACACTATCTATAGTATCTAGACCTAATTCAAAAAAAATTGACATCATATAGAGGTCCTAGATGCTATCTAGAGAGCCTGGGAACCATCTAGAGAGCCTAGGAAATAATTATATATTTTAGACACCGTCCAAAAAATTTGGTCATTGTCTAGAGGGGCTAGATGTCATCTAGATCCTTTAAACATTGTATATAGCATCTAGATGTCATCTAGATCCTTTATTGACTGTCCAGTTCCTCTATATGACATCTAGAGACTCTGGTCACCATCTAAATCCTTTGGTCACCATACAAAATATTTAGGCACCATCTAAAATTTATAGATACTATTAAAATCCTTTGGACAATGACCAAATGATATATGTAGAAACTAGAGGATCTAGATTATATCTAGAATAACTAGATGGTGATCAGAATACTTAGATGACACATAGATTTAGTGGGTGCCATCTAGAGGTTCTTTATTCCATCTTAAACCTTGTCTGTTTCCCATCCACTTTCCCTATAAATAACCCTAAAACTAAGGAATTTTCTCATTTTTTTCATTTGCTTCATTTGAACATCAACCTCTTATGAAAGTATCTTCTCATAAATGGCTTCCCACCTTGTATCTTATATCCCCATTCACAACTTTTTCTACAAAAATCTTATTTTCCATTAAATATTTTGACTATTAGAAGATAAGGACACACACAGATTATATAGACAAATGTTTTTTAAGAGGCCTTAATTACATGCCCCATTATGATACATATATAAATTTGCTAAACATTCTAATCTCTAGGTACAAACTTACTTTTAGGGAGTTTACTTGTACCCTTGACTATTGGGCTATTACTTTTGGCACCTCGCCTTTAGACATAAAATAAATTTTTGATAGGGATGCCACATTCAAACATGGAACCTATAACAAAAAAAGTTTTTTTGACTGAAGAAGACAAAATATATCTGTAAAATCACTTAGGCTTGACTATTGATACATCTACCTCAGTGTGTAATGTTCTTTTTGTTAATTATTATTTGATGATTATGTATGAATTTCAAAAGTAAATGGCATCTAGTTTGTAATTAATTTTTTCCTTGCAATATAGTCACCCCTAATCATTTGATAATGGAACTTTCTATCCAAAATATAACAAATCCATATCTATAAGCCCTCGTTAAATTTTTTTAGGCAAGGATTATTTTACAAGGAAGATTAATAGATATTACCTTTTAGGATATAACATACATTATTTATTCTCTTGGAGTACAATAATTTTATTGGTGTACATTTATTTCCAATAAGATAATAAATTACTTGGATTGAGTTAATTTTATTCATGTACATTCATTTCTAATAAGATAATAAATTATTTGTATTGCATTTTTCAAAGTGACACACAAAAAAAAAACTAATTTTATTTTGGATTTATGCTATGAAGCACATCATGAGCTGAAGGGAACAACAATTCCAACTAAATTGCATGAAAAAAAAGAAATCCAATTATGTGGTCCTTGTTAAGTTTGAGGTAAATTTTAAGTTTACTTGTTACATCATAAAATTCTCATGTTATTTATTTTTTTACAATTTTAATTAATTTTAATTTTTTCCTTATAACAAAGAAGAGATTTCATATCTCAATCAATAAGAAAATATGCACTGAATAAATACCATCTCATTGAGGGCTCTAGGGATTCTCATTTAGATAAGTATGATGACACAAGCTCTTGTGTGACAACACCATTGACAAGGAGAAAAATGATGAGGAGATCTATCTCACCTATGGCCGCACAACATCATCTATGCACATCCATAATCAAAGTTTTAAAATTGGGAAAGATTATTGAAAATTGATATAACAAAATAATATATTTTTAGCATTGTTATTATTTCATTAAATTTTGTAGTGGCCTCTATCATTATAAACATTTTACCTCCACCTACTCAACATTTTCCTTCAGTGTAAGGTATGTGACTTCATGTTTGCAATTACGTTATCTATTAAATTACATGAACAACATGGTAAATTGAATTTTTGAATATTTTTTTAGAAAATTAATCTTCACCTTGTCTTAAAACAAGTCTAATGCCACAAAACATATCGACAACTCAAAGTATGGATCTTAGGACTAACATCTTTGACCTAAAGTTGAACTATTTAACTCAATTTAAATTTTGTTGAAGTTTGTTTATTATTTTATAATTGAATTTACTATTGCAGAGTAGCATTCCATAAGAAGTCACATACCACCACCATTGCCACCCCATTCTATATAGACTAGGGGGAATAATTTGGAATTGCCCATATGTAGTAGAGGAATAATGCATATAACAACATTGAAGTTCCCTAGTTTTTTTATGGGTGGAGTGTCTATTGCAATGGGTGTAACAAAAATTTTGTAGAATATTGATCTTAATGATGATTTCCTTAAGGGAATTGATATAATTCCTCCATATATATTTGTTATGCATAAAATTAATCATGGATCTCAATTCTAGTCTCCTAAAAAAATAGTTGGTCATGGTTCATTTAGTTCACCACCTGAGGAAACCAATGTTGAGGAATAATCTTTTGATGAATTGACATCATTTCCATTCAATAATCTTATTTTATATAATGCTTTTACTTTTCTAGATGATATAGTATAGAGTGATTTGAAAGTATTGAAATAATGGGATATTTAGGGCAAGGCTTTGATAAAGGAAATTAATGAGCGTTATCATAACCATTCGTAAAGATAATCTTTATATTTGTTGGTTCAAAATGATCCTTCCAAAATTGAAATTTTAGTGAATCAAGATATATTAGGATCAATTATAGTTTCAAATCCCTATAATGATGATGTTTTAGATGTTATGATAAAATTATTGGAAATTTTGAATATAGAAGTATAGGCATATTACAAAAAATGGGCAAGAGATAAAAACCTTTGTCATCTTCCCAATGCAAAGAGATATAAATCTTTGGTAAGAAATAAGTTTTTATTTAATTGAAATAACAATAATTTTTTTACAAAATTTATCACATTTTTGTAATTTTTATCTTACCCACTTTCATTTCCAAATTGCAATCAAAATATGACAACCTAAAGAATAAAGGACAAATACTTAATATCCATCTAGAAAAAACATGTAAAATCTTAAACTTGATAATTTCATGGAAGGAAAAAAATTTGATAGTAAATAAATAGGATAATACACTCGATAGGATCATCAAAGAACATGACATGGATCCAAAAACTTTTTTGAAGGAGAAAATAGATGTAGGTCCATCTATATTATTAGTAGGAGATGAAGTACATAAAGAAAGGACACAACTTGAAAATATAAATGTTGTTACATAGGATCTTTTTCAAGGAGGTGACTTAAAATATACTTCAATGAAAGGGTAAGTTGAGGCAACATCATTTGCCTCTAAATCACAAACTAGAATTCATAATATTAAATGGTGTCTCCTCACTACATGTTGAAAATGTTATATTGTGAATTATATTTCTCTTTAATGTAAATGAAATGATTTATATTGTAAATGAAACTTGAAATTTTAAATATAAGTCTATTTTTATGTTTTATTCAGTACATTTTATCCATGTCAATTTTTTTACTATATTAGAAATTTACTATTTAAGATGTATAGTTATAAGAGCATAATTCATCATTGTATAATGTGTACAACCACATGAAACAATCACTACATATTAAAAACAAAGTGTAAAATAAATATTTTCCATGTATATATGATCTATAAACACCAGTAGGAACTTTACTACTTTTTAAAAATGTTTTACTAAGATCTGATAATTACTCAATTCCTTAAATGAAACAGAATTGGATAGGGAAATTTCTCAACTTTATAATGTTGGAGTATTTAAATCTAATTAAAATCTAATCCAAGAATCATGTTTCAAAATTGAAATAAAGGTGTATTGAAAGATCACATTAGTTATCCATTAAAATCGTCAGATTTTCCAAATTCTTGATTTACTCAATTTATCGTAAATGATCAAATTATTAAATTTTGCATTCTAATTAAAATCTAAAAATTAACTGAAATAGAAATGCAAAAATGAATTCAAAGATCAAAAATATAGAAATTTTTTATGGGGTTCAAAATTCCTACGTCACCAAGTTCTTATCAAATCGATCCATTAATGTTTCTAAATTTGTGAGCCAAAATAATACTTATAATGAGCAAAATAGATCTACTCTCTTAAAAAAAGTGTTTTAGACCTTCGAAAGATGTTGGCTGACTCAGCACATCCTTCACCTTCCTGAATCACACGCAGAGGCTTCTCCAAATCAAAATTGGCAACTTTCATAGCTCAAAATGACATCACTAATTCTCCAAAATAGGCAAATGAATATACTACACAAAGTGTATCATAATTATAAACAAGTTTTTGATTTACTTCAAGCTTTGGTTTAGCCTCTAAGGGCTCCAAAATGACCAAATACAACAAACTGGTCTATATTTTCCAATACACAGTCAGTTGAATGCTTACATTCAAATATAAGTTCATAGCTTTCATGTTGTTTGTTAACCCATAGCTCAAACATTCAAGGCCTATCTCTTTTGCATGATAGGTGTAGGGTTCAAATCTTTGGCCTCCTTATTGGGCACTTGGCTTATCGCATTATCCCACATTGGACAAATAACATGGCTTTCAAGTCTTTTTAAAGGCTGGCGTTCACTTTAGACAATGTTGACACCCCTTTTGGTGGGCTTAAGGCACCACACTTAGCACAATTTCCAAATTAGCATAGGAATTGGTAAGATGGAAGGTAAGTCATGAGCTGTATGGGAGATGTGACATGCATTTTGGTCTCCAAACTGGGATGTAATCTAGAGCTTGACTCGGTAATATAGTTTGGCATGGCAAGTGTTGGTTTCTACAGACTTTGTGATTTAAATGCAAATTAAAATACAATGCAAGACAAAAATCAACCAAACCCAAATGTTTTTATTCTTGTTGATTGCCATGTGTCACCACCTGATTAGACCACTTGGCATGTCGACATTGCACCACATCATCTTGTGACACCACATTTTTTCCCTATCGCATCAAAACTTCAACGGACCATATCTTTTACATATGGTGTCCATTTTGCAAACCACAAAAAGTGTTAGAAAAATCTTGATGAGATCTACGCTATGAAAGCATTTTGATTAGAATATGGAGACTTATTTTTTTAACAAATGGAGAGATCCTCCTATATCAAACCTTCCCACTAAGCACTTTTATACCCCAAAAGGTGGTCTCCATTAAAATGCTTATACAAAAACATCACTACAACATATCATGGTAATAATTCAACATTCAAAATAAATCCTTGAAATGTTAGTGAAAAATAACTATCTACCCATTACCACATTGTGTATAAAAATAAACTGCTTGCTCAAATATTGCATCTCAAAAACGGTGCATTTGCCAATCACTGCTAATTGTTCACCAAGTGCAACTGCAAACCAATTTGTTAGTGTAATAATTTTACATGTTATTTGTAACCATAATTGACAGTTAAAATAAAATGACCAAAATGAGTAAGGGTTTTATAGAATGTGCAAATATCATGCATGGCTACAAATAGTTTATATATTTAGTAGAATTACAAATGGTTCCCATAAAGGGTCTTATAAGCCTCTATTTGCATAATATAAAAGACAACATATAAATTTCAATGCAAATTTCTCAAAATAGACATACTGCTCATGCCCATATAAACTACATATACTATTGTCAAGGTTTAAAAATGAAGTTTCAAAATCCCAAACATGAGAAAATAATTCAAGTATTTTAAACTTGTCCCTTGGTTTTTCTCTATAGGCCACTCCAATAAACCATATCAACATTCAAAGCATGGTAAATGTCTTTTATGCATTATCAATCCACTAATCATGACAACATGAAAGTCAAAAATTGTTTACCAACCCTCTTAATCAGATTTTCTTGATTAGTTGGTGAGATTTCTTTAGTGGATTTAGTAACATTTGTATGGGTTGATTTAACTTCATTAATTACCTTATTGATAGGTTTATAAACCATATTAATCTTACCATTACTAGGATGGTGTGATGGTTGAATTCTCCAACACTTTTCAACCTGATGTCCACTTCTGTTACAATGAGTAAAAAATATTTTATCCACTCTTTTGGAAAACATACTCTTATTGCTACTCTCATAACTCTATCTAGGAGAATAGTCTTTCAAAATCTTTCTTAACAAAGATTTACATTTCCAAAATTTAGCTACACAATGATTGGACAACATTATTGCAAGTGTGACAAAAATAATGTGTTTTACCTTCCATCCAAGATGATTTACACTTCTCCATAGCACACCTTGCTTCTGCTTTCTCAGAGCATTCACTTGTTTCATTTTGAATACTAGATTTGTATCCTAACCCTACATGATTAGGCTTATTCTTTACCTGAATGGGGTTAGTATCACCTTGACCATCTTTTCCCATGGCTTTTCCAATTAAATCCCATTTTAACAAGTAATTTTGAACCTATTCCTTTTGTATATTATTCAAATTTACCAAAATCATTGTTAATAAATTATTCATGGGAAGGAAAAGCAATTGATGACTTACATTCAGTTACAATGTTTTCATCCGTCATAGTCCCTGCATCTACAGTGGAAGGAAAATCTTTCACTTGTCCACCATTCTATAGTTTTTCCAAGACCTCATCCTTGGCTCGTAACTCAGTTTTCAAATAGGAAATTTCCTTATCCAAGGAGTATAATTGAGCTCTCAAGAAAGCATTATCTTCCTACATATGTTGGTTATATGCTTCAAGCTCATCAAGCTTGGATCTATTTGACAACTTGCCCATTGCACCTGTCGAATCATAAAAATTTAAAAAAATGTCAAAATAGAAGCAAAAACAAAAACCAACTATCAAATCATGTTGATCAACTACTCTGATACCAAAATTAGATCCATAAACACTAGTAGGAACTTCACTACTTTTTAAAACTGTTTTACTAAGATCTGATAGTTACTCAATTCCTTAAATGAAATAGAATTGGATATGGAAATTTCTCGGCTTTATAATTTTGGAGTATTTAAATTTGATTAAAATTTGATCCAAGAATCATGTTTCAAAACTGAAATAAAGGTGAATTGAAAGATCACATCAGTTATCCATTGACACTGACAGATTTTCCAAATTCCTAATTTACTCAATTTCTCATAAATGATCAAATGATTAAATTTTCCATTCTGATTAAAATCTGAAATTATAATCTACAAATTAACTAAAACTAAAATGCAAAAATGAATTCAAAGATAAAAACATAGAAATTATTTATGGGGTTTAGAATTCCTACGTCCCTGGGTTCTTATCAAACCAATCCATTAATGTTGTTAAATTATCAAGCCAAAATATTACTTACAATCAAAAAAATAGATCTACTCTCTTCAAAAATAGTGTTTCAGACCTTCGAAAGACCTTGGCTGACTTAGCACGTCCTTCACCTTCCTAAATCACATGCAGAGGCTTCTCCAAATCAAAATTGGAAACTTATATAGCTCAAAATGACATCATTAATTCTCCAAAATGGGTAAATGAATATACTACATATATTGGAATTCTAAACAAGTTTGTAGATTACTCTGAGCTCTGGTTTGGCCTCTAAGGGTTCCAAAATGACCAAATATAGAAAATTGGTCTATATTCTCCAATACACAGTCAGTTGAATGCTTACATTAAAATATAAGTTCGTAGCTTTCATGTTGTTTACTATCTCGTATCTCAAGTGGTCAAGGCCTATCCCTTTTGTACGATAGGTGTAGGGTTCAAATATTTGGCCTCCTTGTTGGGTGCTTGGCTTATCTCATTATCCCACATTGGACAAATAACACAGCTTTCAAGTCTTTTTAAAGGCTAGCATTCACCTTAGACAATGTCGATGCCCCTTTTGGTGGGCTTAAGGCACCAAACTTAGCATAATTTCCAACTTAGCATAGGACTTGGTAAGATGGAAGATAAGTCACAAGCTGTACGGACTAGGACGTGGCATGCATTTCAGTCTCCAAATTGGGATGTAATCTCAAGCTTGACTCAGCAATATAGTTTGGCATGGAAAGTGTTGGCAAGTGTTGGTTTCTATGGACTTTGTGATTTAAATGCAAATTAAAATACAATGCAAGACAAAAATCAACCAAACCCAAATTTTTGGATTCATGTTGACTGCCATGTGTCACCACCTGATTGGACCACTTAGCATGTCCAAATTTCACCACGTCATCTTGTGACACCACATTTTTTCCCTATCACATCAGAACTTTAGTGGACATTATCTTTTATATACGGTGTCCATTTTGCAAACCACTAAAAGTGCCAAAAAACTCTTGATGAGCTCTACGCTGTGAAATCATTTTGATCAAAATATCGAGACTTGATTTTTTAACAGATGGAGAGATCCCCATGGATCAATATAGCCTAAATGTATTTTTAAATAAAGCTTAAAGTTTTAAAAAAATTAATATAACTTAAAACTATTTTAAAATAATAAAATAATGTAATTTATGCAGTCTTGCAATTTACATGATACTAATGTTTTAGTGATTTTCAATACTACTTACACTAGTATGTTGTTTTTAATTGTATGAGATATAAAGGATAATATAAAAATCAATTTCATAAATGAAATTTGAAACATACATACTAATATTTAGGTAGTTGAAACAGTTTTTGAGTGGCCCATTATTCATAATTATCATTGTATGTATTATATATGAAGCAGATATAGTCTCAATATCTAGTTTAGCTCTATAATTTGATTTATAATTGAATCCTCTTCTTTGAATAAGATAATTTAAAATTTGAAGTTCTCTATCATAGGGAAACCGAGCCACTAGATAATGTGAAACATATAATCTCAAACATGTGTCTAGATATGTCCAATCCATTACGAAGTTTCAATTTAGCAAAATATAATGCATTAAAAACCCTTTCATCTTCCACAGATCCTAAAACCATTATTTGGAAGAGTTCATAAAATAAAAAATATTAATTAATATATTCTTTTAGGATAGTATTAGGATATAACTTTTTACATAGCTTTGTAATAGCACCATTTTAAGTTGGCTCATTTAGGCACTTTTATCGATCAATCATTATGACTTTAAAATGGGTTGATTGTGTTGTCAGCAAAAATTTTCTCAAAATACCTTGAATTTCAACTCCATTTATATCTAAAAACTTAGAAAAAAATTAACAAGAGTTCCCATGTATATGAGAAATTCATTACTTATTCATTCTTCACCATCCTGAGCTCTCTAAAATATGGGATTCACCACCGCCATGGCTTGAATCAGCTCATCCATTTGAAAACATTCTCTAGCTTTTATAATTAAGTTATCCTTTATCTTTCTCAATTTTATCCATGCTTAAAATATAATAATTTCATAAAGAATGCATGTTACAAGGACTTCTTCAATTTGTGATCCTATTATATCAACTCATTTTTTGAATGTGTGTAGTTGTATTTCCTTTCCATTAATGAATATACAAAGATGATCATAAATAATTAACATCAAATGGGTTTTTGTATCCTAACATTTTTTAAAGTTTTCCAACTAGCAAAAATAGGTAGCTTAAAACTATTTTTCCTCAAGTATAAGACATCAAGAGATTGACAACCCTATTTTCTCAAATGTATGAAATCTACAATATATATGAATTTTTCTTGAGCATATTTCATAAAAAAAATTATTTAATTCAACATTGGGAGAATACCAAATAGTTTAAAAATCATTTCCAAATAATTTAAATGGTACAACAAATATTTTACCTTGTCAACTTACATTTGGATTTAAACATAAAACCTGCCAGCGATGGATATTATTCAAAAATTCTACATTCAAGCTCATACATAGAAATCCATCTTATATCAATATCTTTTAGAATCTTTTTACCATTAGTAATCCCAATTTAAAAATTCATAAACTCTAAAAATATTTTTGGACTACTTGTAATATAAATGTGCAAATCATAGATAAGTTATTCCACTTTGGTGACATTTTAAAAATTACTTATAATTTTGTATGCAAGATTCATTTTATAGGCCATGCAATGAATTAAAATCATATATGGGTAAATTAATACCTATGGTAAAAAATTCAAATCATTTATGTTCCCCTAGATTTTTGTATCGCCATCATCACTAACACATATAACTTTATAGCTACAGCATAATCATCTATCCCAGTAATATCCCTTAAATTATAAATAACTAAATTCAACAAGTTTTATGCATTACAATTTTAAACCATTTTATGTATAACTAATATATGAGGTTACCTTGAATCATTCTCAAAAGTGTAAACATGGATACAAATCCATGTTATGTTGATAACTATTGTGACCTAATCAATGGGCAGTGAGATAAAGTTTGCATGTTTAACTTTTTCCTTCAAATCTTCCTTCTCAATCATCACAAGACATTTCTCCATGTCCCAAGAACTACCATCTGACCAATGTGATTGTGGAATTTTATGAAGTCCATTGTGTTGAAATATATTCTTATAATCTAAAAAATTAGATATAGGTTTGCCTTTTTTAAGAATGTGGTAGATCATTGAGAACTTTATATTTTTGGCATATTGATTAGATTGAATAACTCTTCCTATTTGAGTTGTAATTGTTCCTCCATTCTCAACTAGATGTTGCATATGTCTTTGATTATTTTCATACTTTATTTTGTATCTAACATGCATGAATTTATTGGCATCTTTATAACTATGTGTTTTTTTTAATTTGTCCATCTCATTCTACTAACACATAAACTTTACCACAATGTTTCTCAATTGTGGCAAGCTTAAGTTGTATTTTTTGGTTATTTCCTAATATCCAAGTACATAATATACATTTACATTTAGTTGGGGTATCATTACTATTTATTGTCTCTATTGGTTTAATGAAATGATATTTTGTTTCCCAATCATACTTAAAAGAATTTCCAATTATCTGTCTACTTCTCTTTCTTCACACAAATTTTTGATTACTTTTATCCGTAAAAGTTTTTGTCTATTGAGTAGAAGATTTTTCTACTAGATGGATCTCATCATCTAGAATGTCTTCAAGTGTCCTCTTACTTGGCATATATTTCATATTTGTATTTGTAATAGGAATTGTTTTATGAGACCTAGAAATTTCTTTTAATGTTTGTATGATATCATCTATTTTTTCCTTCGTCGAAGCCATGCCATATTCAGATATGTCTTTAAGTGGTGGCATGTTGTCATCAATAATATCTTAAAATGGTGAAATAATATTATGATAAATATTTCATTTGGAAAACCACTATCAGTAGATGGATTTGCATGCATAGAGGTTTTGCTATTATCCTTTAAATGTAAAATAATAGCTACAAAAATAAATAAATATAAATAGGTAAATCATTTAGTACCTATATTTTGAGTGGGTGTAGGTTAAATTTGCTTGGATGTTCTTTTTGGCTACCCAAAATAAGATAATATGATCTTTGTCATTAATACTTGGCCTAATCTTTTATCATTATCACCAGAAGTCATTACAAACAACTATTTTTTACAAGATAAGTTATGACTTATAACTTGGGCATTGTATTTTCCATGATGCTACCATCTAGAGTGTGTAACCACTACCAAGTACCTCTAGTCATCACCCTGTAGGTGTCTCCCATACCCTATAGATGTCATACATCTTGTCTATCCATCCTCTAGACTTTCTAGATGACATCTAGGTCCTTTGGATGGCATATAGGTCCTTTGGATGGTGTCCAAGTCCTTTAGATAGCATCTAGATCCTCTAAGACATCATCCAAATTTTATAGGAAACATCTTGCCTACGTGACCACCATCTAAACCTTGTGGATGTTGTCCAGCCTCTATGGATGTTATCTAGACCATATGGTTTCCATTTGGTTATGGTGGACATCGTCTAGCCTCTATAGGTGGTGTCTTATCTATGTGGTCATTGTCCAGACCCTATGGACATTGTCCAACCTCTACGGATGCCTTTAAACCCCTCTATTCACTATTTGGTCATGGTATACATCATCCAACCTTTGAAAATGGTGTTGGATGCTTATTCACCATCTATACCCATTAGACATTATCCAACTCCTATTGATTCTCTATAATCTTTTTGGTCACTATCTAGCTCTAGGGGACATCATCTACAGGTTTAGGATGTCATCCCATCCTTTTGGTCACTATCTAAGCACTATAGTTGACATCAAGTTCTTGTAGATGCCATATTTTTCCTTTGATCATTGTCTAGAGTCTTTTATCACCACCCAAAACATATGAATGCCATTGAGTCCCTGTGGACATCATATTAAGTGTGGGGAAACATACATGTATGTTGGGGATATGTTAATTTTATGATCTCTATCATCTATAAAAGATATTAAATATGTAGTGTATAATATATGTTGGTGAAATAGATCAAAATGTTCTTTGATGTCATGGTGATTTATAGTCACAATTATGGAAATAAATGTTAATGGTAGGCAAACTAACCTCTACATCTCATTTACAACCCAAAAGGTTTGACGACTTAGTGATCTTTACAAGTCCAAAAAATCACCATATCCAAATTTTGGAAAATGAAATATTCATGAATTAATGAATATTTGCCACTAAAAACCCCTACTTTTAGCCCTCCACATGCCCCTAATCATTCAAGGAATTTTTTGACCAATAAGGGAACTTTCAATGTCATATTTGGGGTGAGTTATACATGATTAAGCTGCCATCAATGGTGTTCTAGCTAGATACATGCTCTCAACCCCTCTATGTCGCCCTTGGAGATGACCAATGGTGTTCTAATTAATAAAAGGGCCTACTCAAACCTCTCCAACATTGGTCAATTCTTTCAACAGCTTATTAAACCCTACACACAACTTGTAAAGGGTGTTTTGTGCCATTCCATATCTAATAATGGAATTTTGAGTGGTTTTAGGCCTATTAAATGGCATTTTGAGCTCCTCCATAACCTAGAAAGGGAATTTTGAGTCATTCCATGGATGATAATGGCATTTGGTGCTTGTAAAAATATGCATTATGTTAATGACAATTCCTAGGTTTCCTCTATTCTAATATTAAGTCAAAAGAAATATATTTTTTCCCTAAACATTTATTAAATCTTGCATATTTAATTCCTTTTTAAAATGGATTGACTAAAATAAAGGGTAAATATTTTTTCCTTTATCATAATGCACATGTGATTACATAATTGGGTTGGTTAAGACTTGGCATTATTATTGGAGAGGTCACTAATTCTATTCCCACCTCTGTTATATGATTGAAACTAATTTCTACTCAAGTGCATTTAAATTTTGTGTAAATTTAATTAATTTAGGCCATTAATGGTGGAAAACAAAATTTGTAATAACTTTTGATAGGCAACTCAAAATTGAGTGCCATTTTTTTCAAAAGTGATTTATTTTTTGTGCTCTTTTCCTTAGTTCCATTTATATTGTAATCTCATTAAAATTACTGTTGACCAATTTTTGCCCACAAGCAAAATTTCAGCCAACTTCTCCCTTGTTATGAAAGGCCAGTCAATTTTGGGTTGCAAGTACATCTTCAGGTTAAAGTTCAGTTCACGCCCTGGTTCAAGTGGTTCAGCAACCTTTAGTTCAAGGGTTCATCACTCGGTTCAAGCATCTAAATTCAACAAGCGTTGAACCTTCGTACTTTCATACCATTGAACCAAAATTTAAGGTTCAATGGCTGGGTTCAATGGTTTGGTTCAAGGGGCTGCCCTTGGCCGAAGGCATAGTCAAAGTCAAAGTGCCCTTTAGAGGGTGGGCGGACACTTCAAATATTTCAAAGGATTCAGGCCGCTACAAATGTGAAGGCCGACAAGGGATCCGATATGATGCCACATGGGCCCGATGGCATCACAGTGGTCGTCAAATTTAATAGAATGAAATGTCCATTAATGTTTAAAAGCATGACGGCCGCAAAAGCATCAATTTTAATGAAATATAATAACCATTCATTTTCAAATTAAAAAGCGTGAACCATGGAAAAGAAGGGCCTGAATGAAGCGATCTGTTTAAGTGTTCGCCCATGGAGGCTGACAAGCCAGAAGAGACAAAACTAAGAAAGGACAAATGACAAAGTGACAAAGCAAGGAGGAATGACATGGCGCAGAAGTGACAAGGTAGCCTAAGTGGCAAAGTGCAGGTGATTTATTGCTTGTTAATTCCAAATGGCACAAACAACATACAGCAGGGCCCGTGCATTTAAAAAAGGGGACAAATTTCATCTGTTGGTAGAAAAAAGGTGTGAGCCATGATTCCACATTAAATCTCAAACACCAAATTCAAATTTGGCAATTATAAAGCATGGTTCCAGTAGGCTTCTTCTAGGATGATGATAACACAATAGTGTTTCCTCTTTCCAATGGGACGCGACAGGCCAACTTGTCAAAAAAGTGCCAAGTTTCTTTCTCTTTTCTTTTATATATTGTAACTTTTCATTTTGGAGAGGGATCGGTTCTTCCACATTTTTAAAGAGCGCAACTCTAAAAAATTTCACCTGAATCAAGTAAAATGCAATTTTTACCTCCATTTGGATAGATATTGTTGAATGTGCCTCGAGTGTTTTGTCTGTGTCTAGTCATCGTTTCTTGATGCTCTCACAGGTTTAACACCAGCAGACCTATCATCTACAAGGTGCCATTTCTGCAGCTAAAAGGAGAAGAGCTGACATTTGAGAAGACCATAACAGAAAGAGTTACTTACATTGTGCATTTCATAGCACCTCAGTGATTTTTGTCTCCTGTGTTTTCATGAAAGCCTCCCTGCCAGTCTTTTGCAGCCTGATCTTTTCTGCCAAATGTGTAGTGTATGTCTGTATTTGTCTGGTTCTGAGAGTGGATGTGTTAAGGTCGACCCTTGTTTTTTGGTGCATCACCTCTTTTAGAGTAGGCTTGTTTTTCCTGCATTCTCTCTCTCTCTCTTTTCATCCCCCCCTTTTATATATATATATATATATATATATATATATATATATATATATATATATATATCTGTGTGTGTATGTATGTTAGCACTTGCTGGAAAAAACATGATGCATCAAAGGGAGCTAGCCCTTATCTAGAGACTCTCTCCTCCAGCTTCACCAATCCCACAGGCGAGAAGAGAGTTTCCATGTTGCAAGGAGAAGGCAGGAGTTAGGCCTCCTTACCCTGGGCACAATCTCTAGCGTCAACAGTTCTGGCACGCCCGGTGGGACCAACTAGGATAGGTTTTGTCCAAAGAGTTGAAGAATTTTTGGTGTGTTCTTCAACCAACCAGCCTTTGGAGGCTTTTGCATCAACACCAATGGTGACTCCGAGTTGAATTTGTTGGTTAAGTAGCATGGTGCCATCAAAAATCACTTTCTGTATGTATAATCACTCTGCACAAAATCATAGACCTTGTTGTCCTTCCTATAATTTTGATCAGGCTCAGCCTCTTTATGGCATCTCCCCAAATAGCCCTCCTAGTCACCCTTCAACCAAAAGAGAAACTTCCAATCCCAAGATCTTTTTCCCTAATGTTACATTCATAACTTGGGAGGAAATAGTGGAATCACGGGGCAGGAAAGAGAAAAAGAAAGGTTTTGTTCAAAACCTTAAATAAGATGAAGCTGCTCCTACCCATGATTCCTATGATCTCCAAGAAAGGCTCTTCCAAGAGGATATAGCTAGAAGAATTGCAGAGTTGGAATCTAGAGATAGATTCCTTAGCCAATGTGTGGTGGACCTGCCTGAACCCAGCCCGTCCACACACCTCCAAGAGACATATCAGGCCACACCTGATATTGATGAAGTGCTAACCAAATGGAAGGAGGAGAATCATTTGATTCTAGCTCAAGGACTGCCTCCTCTTCCACATGGTTTTCCTACTTCACCCCTTCTCAAGGAGGAACATGTTCTTCAGGAGGCGAGTGAGGAGCAAAAGATACAATATGAAGTTCTCCAGGGAGACTTCATGAGTATGGATGAGGAGGAGATCACTTTAAGCGACATAGAGGAGCATGGACAATCTCTTGTTCATGCTTTGAATGATCTATTTGAAGTCATGGAGACAGGCTGCATTGTTCTTCAAGAAAGCCAAAAAGGAGCAGAGGATGAGTCTAAGAGAGCCTACAATGAAGCAGAAGGAAACGGGTCAGACCATGACACACTGTAGAAGAGCTATACATATCAAAGGGCTAACGATGATAAGCCAACAGCCACAGATTTCTTGGTGAAGAGCACCAATTTGAAGGACCAGCATTCAACAGGATTCCATGGACAAGTAGAGTATATATATGTTGGAATCATGTTTGCATCTGAACCACTCAAATTCTAGCCAATGCAGGTGACAGGCAAGAAGAGCAAGTCACCAAATCTCATTTTTTTTAGCTACTTGCCTTCCACCAAAAGTCTTCTCGCTAGGAAGGGGACTTGAGAAATTTTCCTTTCGATCCAGGAGGGAGGCGAATTTTCCTGGTTAGCTGTACATAATAGTTTGCTTTCAGTTGTTTTTTCTTGTTGTCCCTAAGTACAATTGCATAGGTAGAATTTTTTAGCCTTGTGTGTTTCCCTTTGCTTGGGGGTAAAAACTTCATGTTTGATTCTTGAATCTTTGGGGCTGTTGCTAAATCTTTTATATCTGCATCTGACTCTGTGCCCAATGGATTTTAAGGCAACTAGGTTCTAAGCACGGCAAACTTACTTCCCCTGTGAGTCACTAATTTGTTGACCAATTTTTGCCCACAAGCAAAATTTCGGCTAACTTCTCCCTTGTTATGAAAGGCCAGTCAATTTCGGGTTGCAAGTCCATCTTCAGGTTAAAGTTCAGTTCACGCCCTGGTTCAAGTGGTTCAGCAACCTTTAGTTCAAGGGTTCATCACTTGGTTCAAGCATCTAAATTCAACAAGCGTTGAACCTTCGTACTTTCATACCGTTGAACCAAAATTTAAGGTTCAATGGCTGGGTTCAACGGTTTGGTTCAAGGGGCTGCCCTTGGCCAAAGGCACAGTCAAAGTCAAAGTGCTCTTTGGAGGGCGGGCAGACACTTCAAATATTTCAAAGGATTCGGGCCACTACAAATGCGAAGGCCGACAAGGGATCTGATATGATGCCACATGGGCCCGATGGCATCGCAGTGGCCGTCAAATTTAATAGAATGAAATGTCTATTAATGTTTAAAATCATGACGGCCGTAGAAGCGTCAATTTTAACGAAATAGAATAACCGTTCGTTTTCAAATGAAAAAGTGTGAACCATGGAAACGAAGGGCCTGAATGCAGTGATCCGTTTAAGTGTTCGCCCCTAGAGGCTAACAAGCCAGAAGAGACAAAACTAAGAAAGGACAAATGACAAAGTGACAAAGCAAGGAGGAATGACATGGCACAGAAGTGACAAGGTAGCCCAAGTGGCAAAGTGTAGGTGATTTATTGCCTGTTAATTCCAAATGGTGCAAACAACATACAGTATGGCCCGTGCATTTAAAAAAGGGGACAAATTTCATCTGTTGGCAGAAAAAAGGCACGACCCATGCTTCCACATTAAAGCTTGAATGCCAAAGTCAAATTTGGCAATTATATAGCATGGTTCCAGCAGGCTTCTTCTAGGACGATGACAACACAATAGTGTTTCCTCTTTCCAATGGGATGCGACAAGCCGACTTGTCAAAAAAGTGCCAAGTTTCTTTCTCTTTTCTTCTATATATTGTAACTTCTCATTTTGGAGAGGGATTGGTTCTTCCACATTTGTAAAGAGCGCAGCTCTGCAAAATTTCACCTGAATCAAATAAAATGTAGTTTTTACCTCCATTTGGATAGATATTGTTGAGTGTGCCTCGAGTGTTTTGTTTGTGTCCAGTCATCATTTCTTGATGCTCTCACAGGTTTAACACTAGCAGACCTGTCATCTACAAGGTTCCATTTCTGTAGCTAAAAGGAGAAGAGCTGACATTTAAGAAGACCAAAATAGAAAGAGTTACTTATAGTGTGCATTTCACAACACCTCAGTGATTTTCTATCTCATGTGTTTTCATGAAAGCCTCCCTGTCGGTCTTTTGTAGCCTGGTCTTTTTTGCCAAATGTGTAGTGTATGTCGGTATTTATCTGGTTCTGAGAGTGGATGTGTGAAGGTCAACCCTTATTTTTTGGTGCATCACCTCTTTTAGAGTAGGCTTGTTTTTCCTACATTCTCTCTCTCTCTTTTCATCCCCCCTTTATATATATATATATATATATATATATATATATATATATATATATATATATATATATATATGTGTGTGTATGTATGTATGTATGTATGTATGTTAGCACTTGCTGTAAAAAACACGATGCATCAAAGGGAGCTAGCCCTTATCTAGAGACTCTCTCCTCCAGCTTCTCCAGCCCCACAGGTGAGAGGAGAGTTTCCATGTTGTGAGGAGAAGACATGAGCTAGGCCTCCTTGCCTCGGGCACAATCTCCAGCGTCAACAATTACAAAGTTCCAAAACTTGGGGTTTTTTCAAATCAACATCTATTTGAGGGGGGGTTCTAAAACTAGTCAATTTTGGTCAATTCTAAGGGCCACACAAAGGATTGTGCCTAAGTCACTACCCCTAAACCCTGTAAGGGGCACTACCCCTTGACCCTACTAGGGGATATAGCCCCTAGACCCCCACATCATAGCCCCTTGTTTATTACTTCCATTATTCTTTATCCCAAGTGTCAAAGACTAGTGAGTGAGGTCTAATTTGATAGGTAGTTATATACTCTCACAACAAAATTCCATATGTCTTGTTGAGTTTTTTACAAGGATGCATTATTGGTAAAGCCTGATGTCCTCTTGATTGGCCTATTTGGTATTTCACTTATGTTAATTTAGTGGATATTACATTGATAGCTCGCATTTATGGATACATTTTTAGTAGAGTCTGACATCCATTTACTAATACTTATTTTTTTTCTCATACACTAATTATTATTATTTATGTGGATCCATTTTTGGTTGACTTTGATAGCAATACATAGATTGTGTATTGGTACTTAATCACAAGCATATATTTCTCTTATACTCATGAACACATTATTAGTTGAGCCTAACATCAATTTACTTGAGTATACTTGGTAATTACAAAAATAGGGTGTCATTATTGATTATCTCAGGGGGTTGTTGTGGTCAATGTGTGATCTCTCTTGCACACACTCAATTCTCATAATTGTTACATATTCTCATTTAGTGACTACTTACATAGATTACTCTCACATTTTGTGAATGCATTATCAGTTGATCTTGATGTCCATACACTGAATGTGCATTATCACTTGCACACTAATTATTCTAATTTGACTAGACTCATTTTTATCTTAGATTAAATTTCATCTCTAGAATGTGCCCTATTACTCTCACTTGTAGTCATGTTGACTCTACTTGAGAGATACTTAAGGAAGAATGTTAATTCTACACCAGTAGTTCTTCTTGGAAAGACCAAATATGTTTCATGGTGGATGTACATGGAATGATTTCTCATAAAACATGACCTTATTCCATTTCTATTTGGATAGATTCCTACTCCTACTGACCTGAGTCAATACAATGATTGGTTTGACTCTTATGACTATGTCTATGGTCACTTATTGATGCACATTTCATGGGATCTACAACATTATGTCAAGCACACAGATTGCCCCTCCACTATTTGGTTCACTCTTCAGAGTCTTTTCAGAGATCTTATTGAGATTTATATCACTCCTCTTCATCATATTCTCTTTGGAGACTGTTCTACTCTCTCTTCCAAATTATATTCCCTAAGACAACACCTTTCAGGTGGACAGTGCTCTTCATTTTGATGATCCACCACTATAGGATGAGATTCTAAATTCATTAGTATATAGAATGTTACTCTTATATAGTTACCATAGACTAGCACTTAGGAGAACTCTACTATTTATAGTGTGAGTACACATATTGAGAGCATTGATGACTCATCTCTTCTTGTGGATTTTCCTTCTTCAATTGGTGATTCATACTCCACACTTCACATGGGCATTATTTTAGTGAATGTTCTATGTCATTCTTCTAATTGGTCTACTTTAGTGGTATTACCTCCAACTTTTATGCACATTCTTGCTAGACCTATTCCACATATATGATTTGAACCACTTTTATAGATCTTCATTTTATTTCCTTCATCTTTCATTGTGGGATGGGTAAAATTTTAGTACACTTATCAATTTTTTCCTTTGCCAAAGGGAATAAAAATTATTCAATGTAGATGGAACTTCTACAATCTTCAAGCAGAAGATCTCATCATTGACTTTCAACATTTTATGATTTATACTTAGAGTACTGACTGCTTGAGCATCATCATCTAAGGGGAACTTTTGTCTCTTATTATATTCTCTTTTCTTTTGGAGGGGAGTTTTTTTCCTACAATTTTTATCCCTTTTTCTACTTTATTAAATATTATTTTGTACTTGGGTACCTTATCAGACCTAATTGTTGGGAACAAAACTCTACTACCCACCTAAGTTATGCTTAAGGGGGGTGTTGGTGTATGTTTTTCACCCTTATATGGGTTTTTTATACACTTTTGTTATTTACCTTTCTTGGGTGGATATTAGGTCCTTAAAGGCATTCATGAGGTCATTATGACATCGTCATGAGGTCATTATGACATCATCATGATGTCATCATATACTTGTGAGTATATGGGGTCATAAGTGAGTGGATGCGGTCATCCATCCACCTTGTCCCCTAAGTGCCTAGAGCACTAAGGTCTTCTTTCCACTATCTTCCCTTAGTTCTCTCTCCACCCATAATGGAGGATCCCATCCATGTATCTTCTCTATTTGAGTCATTCTACACTCAACTTACCTATTTAATGGCATGTCATCCTTTATATTCTATGGTGGAATATGATGGATCTTTATGATTACTTGTTTTTAAATATTCTCTCATTGTGATTTTATTTACTTTTAGAAACCTTATGCATTTTATTGTCTTATGTTCAATGAACTAGTGTATTTGATTGATCTAATGATCTTGGTGAACACTCTAAAATTGTATTAGAGTAATAAAATAGTTATGAGAATGAAAGATTTTGGGAGCATTCAAATAGTTATGCAAGATTTAGGAGATAAAATATGTTTTAAATTTTTTAAAATCCCACAAGAGAGTTTATCATCTTTTATCTTTATTCAAACCATTTTCTTGAATGCATTTGGTCCAAAACCACCTCATTCCAGCTAATACCATGAATTTTGGTTTATAAACCACTCTTCAAAAGCAATATACCACAAGTTTCTACATAAAAACCACCCTCCACAAGACATATACCACATATTCATCCACCAAAACCACTTTCCATTCACCAAATACCACCATTTGAGGAAAAAACCATGAATTAAAAAGTGAAACCAACATTTAAAAGGGAAAACCATGTATTAACTATGTGAACCACCCTTTTCAAATGGGAATACCATAAATTTATTTAAAACAACCTCATGAAACCAAATACCATGAATTTGGAGGGAGATTAAGCTTTTGAAAAAAATCAACTTAAGTATTTATGGTGCATTATGCATGTTGGCAAGCTTTATAAGTGCAAATTACACTTTGGTGGGTTTTGAAGGCTTATTTTACATGCTAACAAGATTTTAAGGTCTATTTTACATGATGATAGGTTTTTGGGTATGATTTTACATGAAAAATTACTTAAAAAATCTTGTTTAGGTTGATTAATAATATATTTAAAGTTGTGTTTTGCATGCTAGTGGGTTTTGGAGAGTGATTTTACAATGCAAAATGACCATTAAATTTCTTGAGATGTAAAATGACCATTAAAACTTTGGAATATGCAAAATAGACGTTAAAAATTCTTGGATATTCAATATGGAGAGTGAACCTCAAAAAAATTTATGAATGCTTTTTAAATTTTGAGATCACTATTTAAAGCCTAGAAACATGTTGAGAAACCATTCCATTACCTCTTGAGGATTTGACTTGAAATGTATTTATTTCTCCATCAGGTAAGCTAACAGTCATAACTTCTCCATCATACTTCATGATTTAAGGAATGGTAAATTCAACTTTTACTATCTCATCCTTCATGAATTTTCCTTCATACATCCAAAGGTGGAAAACCATCATCTAGCATCAAGCATCTTGTTGTGATTATCCCTGGTATACTATCATCTATAACCTTATCTTCAAGTGTGGGGCTTAACTCCAAGGAAGGATTTATGAATCATGAACAATGATCATTAGAAACTTTATTATAGCACACAACATACCCTATATGACTCCTTTTGAACTTCCTTTCTATCTAAATGCAAAAGGATGAAGAATACAATAGTGATATCAAAACTTGTATCCTCTTTGACTCTCAAAAGATTACCTTAATCCCACATGCAAGAATAATATTCATGTCTGATACTGCAAGTTGTATCTTTGACTCTATCTCTCATTTTAGAATGTTTTCTATCATGACAAGAATCTTGAAATGACATAATAGGAAGTGACTAATATAAAATATTTTCATACCTTAGGCTATAATCAAAATGTTCACCTTTTCTTATTGAAAGAGAAATTATTGAGATATCCTCAACACCCCCAAATTTGTGATTCAAATCTCCTAAATTAGGGTTGACATAAATATTCTCCTCAAATGCATATCCATGCATATTTCTACTCTGCAAAGCACTCAAGGACTCACCATTTGGAAGCTCGAAGGATAGTGCAAGATTTGGTGTAGTTTCCTTCACTTTGAACTCATGGCATCCAACCAATGAAACATTAAACAAACCAAGAATTTTCCTTTTTTCTATGGATTTAGTGTCCATTTTTAAAATTAAAAAAAAATCTATCATTAAACCACCTCTAATTGACTATAGGAGTGCAATTATGGGTGTTGTCATGAAATGTAATTTTTTTAAATTTTTTTAAGTCAACTTTAAATGTGGGACCACATTCCTTATAGGAATATATGATAAATCCATAATCTTAGATGATTTTTCCTTAATACTATATATTCATGAAAACTTTCATGTATCACACATTTTCACATTTTGATCTAGCCAAATGACA
Organism: Torreya grandis; assembly: GCA_037957365.1. Taxonomy (NCBI): domain Eukaryota; kingdom Viridiplantae; phylum Streptophyta; class Pinopsida; order Cupressales; family Taxaceae; genus Torreya; species Torreya grandis. Next base: position 1,171,168 of record JARHVA010004850.1, on the reverse strand, counting down.
TCTAGTTTTCCTATCTCAATTGTATGAGAAATGAACATGCACTGTTAGGCTAGATTCCATGTCTAAAAAATTATATATTCCAATCTGACCAATTGACAGCAAGTTCACAACTCTCAATCATATGATAAATGAACACACACTACCTATTCAAATCACCTATTCTTGTGAATGATGTAGTGCATAAGCCTACAACCTTAATTTATCATTCCCTGACTTTGATATCTGTCGTCAATGCCTTATGAACTCTAACTTGGCTTCACTCTGTAAGTGTATTCCTTTTTCTTGATCTTTCTCCTTTGATCAATCTATCTCTAGGCTTATAATCCATATTTACATGTATATACTCATTATTTAAGAACTATCAATCATCATCTTTATTTCCTCATCACCATTAACATCATTTCATACACCTCTTACATAAACACACTCTCCTTTTTTCCTTGAGCTTGTTCAAACTCACTTTGATTAATATGCCTAAAGGTCTCATCCTTTATTCAAAATTTTTGAAATCAACCATTGGCATTTACATGTTAATTCATATACCTCTTGTAACCCTCATTTATATTGAATCCCATAATACAATTTGAAAACAAGAATCCTTGAACAAACTACCTTTTTCTTCTTTATGCCTTCTTTACAAATTTAGATGTTTTGAAAAATACACAGAGGTTATTAGCAAACTAAGACTATTTTAGGATACCCTTTATCCTCATTGATCTCAATACAATATTTCATGACATGGTTATCAATGCAAATTAACCAAATCAACACATCCCTCTGCTTATTAGGTCTCTTAAGGATTTATGCAAACACACAATCAAGGATACCATATTGTATGATCTTGTATACATCTAAAACCTCATCCATCCTCTAGAAGACACTAAAACACCATGTATTAGTAAATTTTAGGAGATTTAGCTAGTTTAAATAGAAGTTATTGAACATTCCAACTAGTATAAGCTTTAAATAGGCATGTGCAAGGTCAAAAGGGAATAAAAATAGATATTTTGAGTTTTAGAAAATTTCATTGACTTCTACCACTTGTACTAGTTCTTCCCTGACATGATTAACCCTATCCCAAAGTTTTTTTACCTTGATCAATCATAATTTGTTCTTAAAATGAACATATACAAAGTTATGGGTTCCTCATAGGACTTTGTGATAGTGTTTATGGACTTTTGGCTATTTAAAGGGTATTTCTAAACATCCCAAGTGATTTCCATCAAAAAATATAACCTATATACAATGATTATGATTTAAAAAATTAAGGAATTCTTGAACAAGTATCAACAATGCCACACTTACCTATCAACCTTGATTGTCTTAACAGAATTACTTTTACATGGATGTATACACCTTAAATTAGTCAAGCAACCACACATATCATATCTTTTCACAGTCCTTTCATAGGAGACTATGACTAGAGAATATGAGTCATATTCACATTTAACCATGTCTTTTCATCTGATTTGCCTTGGTCTTGTTTCATACCCTATACACCTTTTCTACTTTTCCCAATCATTTGTAACCTTCTAGACTTACCCTGACTAACCCAGGTTACTCTTTCTATGCTTGTTTCATCCCCTTGGTCCTAGACCCTCCGAAAAATGGTGCCTAAATAGGACTACAACACTAAAACCAAGGGTGTCCAGTTTTTGGTGTTGTTTTCCAAGTGCAAATTTGATTCCAATGACTAGTTTCTCCCACAAGATGAGTCTTACCCCTTTTATTTATTTTGCTCTTAATTTTTCCAATGTCAACTAAATGTGAATAAAGCTCCCAATTTTGAAATAATTATTCTCCTAAATAAAATACTACACAAGACATTTATATCTAGCACTTACTACTTTGGCACATTAGACATAATAAAAATCAGTCAATAGTATAGGTCAGCATTCTACATCACACATAGACTTGCATGCTTGATCAAGGAGGGGCCTATGTGAAATTTGTTATTGCATCTATTATGTGAATTCATAATTCACGTTCCCTAAGGGAGAACTACATCAGATCTGAGACCCTAGCTTGAGGGTTAATGTAAGCAGTAATTAGAACAAGAGTTCATGATTGTACAATCATTCTTCCCCTAACCCAATTTTCCCCCCCTTTTTTTGATGTATTTGTTGTTTGCATTTGTGTAGATGGATATACGTATCAAATATTAAAATGGACTTATAGTGAGCTCTGATGACTTTTAGCCCCTAAAATTTGGTATGTAAACTCATACTGATTAGGTGAATAAAACCTAAAAAGCTTAGATCCTCAAGACAATAGTGATAGGAAGGACTATAGCACCAGACACTAGGGCGTCCTATTTTTGGTGCTCCTATCCAATCAAAAAATAAAAGCTAGATTAAGATTCCTGATAATGTCTCAGTCCTGCTCTTCCATTTCCAACCTCAAAATCCTTTATTTTAGTATGAATCTAGATAAGTTAATTTCTATTTCTCTTATATAATTATCAGTTAAAATCTATATTTTTCCTATCAAATTAGATTTTTCCCATCATTGTAGACCCTTATTATTTAGGATCTAAACACTAGATTCCTAAAAATAAAAATAAAAATTTGGTGAACCTGACTTACTTCGAACAAATTTAAAACCCTAGGTACCCTAAAGGTTTTTCCTTCATATTTTGTGCAAAAATTACTTTATAATTTTTTTATTTTTTTATTAATTTTTATGCAATTATTCCATTCAAACATATTTTTATAATTTAAATTATAGCCATAATTTTCAAAAATTCTAAACCCTAGCTTAAAACCCTAGATTTCCAAACTAGGTCCTCAAACCCAAGTTTCCCTCCCTTACAAATTTTAGGAATTGATTTTGAAATTTTTGAAAATTGTTTAGTGTGCCAAAAATATTTTTAAAATTTCTAAATTAGTAGTTATTTTGTGCAAAAATTCAATTCCAAATTTTTCATTTTTGTATCAATTTTTGTGCAATTATCTTATTCAAATAAATTTGATAATCTAAATTATAGCCATAATTTCAAAAAATTCTAAAACCCTAGCCCAAAACCCTAGATTCCTAAACTAGGTCCTCCACTTTCAAACCATTCATCCTTGTAATTTTTAGAAATTAATTTTGAAATGTTTGTAAATTGTTTCCATGTTAGTAGTTATTATTGCATTTATTTTCTTAATAGTACTTATTCATATTCTTTTTGGTGAACAAATAAAATGGCCACTAAGGCACTTCTTCTATCTCACCCCATAGACAAATTTCTTAATTTTTCATATAATTATGATAATGAATGGACAAATTTGAAAAATTACACATTAACTAAAAATGTGGAAAATGATTTTACTTACAATGAAGATAATTACTATTTTTTCAATAAAGAATAGTATCATGCATATGAAAGTGATAGTGAAGAAAAAGTAGATGCATTTTCTCATCTCAAACCTATCTCTTTCATCCCTTCTTTTAAAGGAAATATTTTTGATAAATGGGAAAATAATTCTCACCTCATTCTCATATGAAAAATAAACAAATTGGTTATCTACTTCCAAATGAACCTCTAATAGGTGATAATTTGCTTCCATGTGAACCTAATCTCTCCCTCTCTTTTGCTACTGCTAGGTTCAAAATACAAAAATATAAATGCAATAGAATCAAATTACCAAAGCATAGTTTAAATGATGCATCACATGATCTCAACTCTACTTTATCCAAAGAATGTTCAAATTATATTTCTCTTCCTCTTACTTCTCATACTACAAATGAACAAAATGCATACACTCCATCCGTGGATAGCATAGGTACACATGATAATCTAAATTCCAATGATAACTTATTGCATATTAGAAAGGAATTAAATTATTCTCTTACACCTCTCCTTAGAAATGATGGAAGTGATAATGAGTATGATAGTGAACATGTAAATGAATATGAGATTCAAAGTGAATACAAAAATGATAATTCAAATTCTACTATTTCAAATGAAAAAAATTAAATTGTGATAATGCATGGAATAATGATGACTATTATGCATATAGTGATGAAGAAAATGCATTTCATGATTCTACCTCTTCTCTCGCTCCTCTCAAATCTAATGCATGTCAAAATGTTTCTCCTAATTTCATTCATAATTCCATTTCAAATAATTCACATGATAATAATAATATCACATCCTCTACTAAATTACATGTGATTCACTAAAACATAAAGATACCAATGAATCTCTTAAACCACCCCTCACTATAGTAGAACCTAGATTTCACTCTTTACCTAAAGAGAATGGTATCCCACATCCCTCCAGTAAGGTCTAAGTTACCATTACTCCCAATGTTCAAGTGAGCACACCCCCTCTTTATGATCCAATTGCAAAATGTAGCATTCCCATGGTTAAAATTAATAATAAAATTCAATGATTAAATGAACCACTTTAAGATACTAATGTACCATCCTAGGAGATCATCTCTTTTATGCATGCAATTGGTGAATTACAACACTAGGTACATCTCCTTACCATGGAAAACAAATATTACAAGTCTTAAATGGATGCCAATGATATACATGGTAACCCTATTCTAAAGATATTCATAAAAGCTTCATTGCTTAAGCATTTTCAGATACCATCATTACCTCACTTTGATGGAACTAGAGATCCATTTTTACACCTTTAGGACTTTCAAAAGGGTTTACCATCTCATGCAAGATCATTGATTCTATTCAAGTTACTCTAATAGACACTAGTGGGGGAAGCACAGAATTAGTTCTTTCATCTACTCCCCGTTGGTTCATTGAACACATATGATAACTTAGAGGAGGCATTTCTTAGATATTACATCATAAACATGGGCCCTCATGTTACATATGAGAAACTTACCACACTACATCATAATTATTCAAATCTAGTTAGTGATTATATCATAAGATTCAAGGCTCACATGTTAAGATTGATATACAAACTAGTAAATCTAGAGATTTAGCATATCTTTATCAAGGGGATTCACCAACCTATATTCGAGCATCTACTATATCAAATAGAGTCTTCTATCATACACTTATCTTATATATTTTTATCTTTGGAAAAGAAATTGGGTTTGGTTGAGGTAGATTCAATTGATTTGATCACTCTAGATTTCATAGCAACATCTTCAGATATAGCTCCTAGCATTCAGTATCTACCATATGCTAGACAAGATAGGAGACCATAACCAAAAAAGCAACTAGTTAAGAACAAAGATCTAGTTTCCATATCATAACATGTAGTCTGTACTACAGAGAACAATATCAAATCACCACTATAGTTTGATTTAGAGTGAGATAGCCCATTTGCCATATTATTATCACTATTAGATAGGAGGTTAATCACATTACCTTATACTCATCGATGAGACCCAAGTCTCTTACATAGATAGCCACATTGACCTTTTTGTAACTATCATTATATCTGTGGACATATAGATAATGACTATTTTGGACTCAAAGATTGCATTACTAGATGTGTTGACAATGGTATCATAACATTCACATAGGGGCATAAAGATCTTCTCCATTATGAAACCCTAGACCTCATTCCTTCATGACTAAGTCTTCCTAGGACATTCCGTTACAGGAATCATTGGTCACTCATCATGAGTGTAATTCAAGTTTTAGGATAGAGTCTCATAAGAGATCTCTTATTCCAATACCTTAGAAGGTTTGGAAACTAGTACAGTAAGAATAGCCTACATATGTCATCATACTTTTAGGAATATATAGTGCAGTTCCATATACATATTCAATAGAGTCAGAAGCATCAAAATAGAATCTTACTCATGATAGATATTCACTATAGCCAAGTTTTTAGGGTTTTATCTCATGTAGCAACCCATTATGACTAAGATTAGATGAACCCCCATCACATGTTATAATTCCATCTTGATCTATTGCTCAGTCATATGCATCATATTAGAGTCCATAGGGTGTTATTTCACATAGTAATCCACTAAAATTATGTATCAATGAGCCTAGCACATAGTTTTAGTTTCATATCCGAAAAGGTTGAATTTTTTAGAGTCTCCACATACAACTACAATTAGTGCACAATAGGTAGTATTAGATACAGCATATCCTCCTACACAACATGATCAGTATGGGCGTTTATTCCATTGTCCATCAGGGTTAAGATAGTGATATAAAACACATATGCATCCACTTAATAGGGTAATAATGAAGCCAAATGTCTAGCTAACCTTTGTATTTTTGAGCCACTCTCAAGGAAGTAATATGCACATAGTGTTATCTTACATCCCCCTACTAACAACTAACATTCCTAATTACCTCTAACTATCCATAGCCAAAAACCTACCTATAAAAGTCTAGATCCTACCAAATTAACTAATATAAACCCTTTACCAATTTCAAATTATCTCAGCTTATCTAAACAAGTTACCAATCCCAAAATCTAGACCTGACTTATATCCTACTTGCAAACCAATTCACTTTACCAAATCAATTTTACAAATTACAAAAACCAACAAAATTGTCATTTACTTATGATTATAAATCAAACATAAACATCAAATAAACTATTTTAAATCAAAACATTGCAATACCAATATATTCCAGAATCCATAACATCAATATGAGTAAATCCAAACTCAAGCTAGTATCTATATATATATAAATATATATATATATATATATATATATATAACTAGGTTTTCAAATATATATACACTGTATCAAATATAATCAAACATGAATGGGTATCATGCCTTCACTCTTAGTCTCACTCTCTCCTCTGGTATTAGTCCCATAATCTAGTCTCATGCTTGACATCCCCGCACCTCCTCGAGCTCTCGAATACCTCTTACACTGACTATATCACTCTAGTAACCGACCATGCTCCTCATCTAAGTCTACATATCACCATTGAATATCCATATAATCATCCAAAATATTCATGATCACCATACCACAATCAGGTGGAGGCATCCTATGCCTATCCAACTTTGATCTCAGCTCATCTCTCTCCTACTACCTTTACGTATATATCTATAGCTATAGCAAACCTATCAAACAAATGGGCATAAACACCAATTATAAATATTGTTCATTCTATCAAACCCTCCTCCACCTCATCATCAGGAACATGTTATGTGAGATCTTTGAGTGTCCACTCAATTATGGTCTCTCAGAACTCATCATCTCCCCTCCCCGCCCCAGTAGATTCCTCATCCTATGTACCTCCCACTCCACCTACATGCATAAACCCTAGTTTGAGGGTTAATGTAGGCAAAAATTAGAATAGCATGGGTTCTTGATTGTGTGATCATTATTCCCCTAACCCAGTTTTTTCCCCCTTTTCTGTTGATGTATTCATTATTTGCATGTGTGTAGATGGATACAGGTATTGATTATTAAAATGGACTTACAACAATCTCTAGTGACTTCCAACCCCCAAAATTTGGTATACAAGCTCATATTGACCAAGCAAACAAAACCCAAAAAGCTTAGATCCTTAGGACAATAGCACTAGGAAGTCTTATTTCTAGTGCTCTTATCCAATCAAAAAATAGAAACCATATTCAGATTCTTGATAGTGTCTTGGTCCTACTCTTCCATTTCCAACCTAAGAATCCTCCATTTTAGTATGAATCCAGATAAGATAATTTCTATTTATCTTGTATAATTATCAATTAAAATCTATATTTTTCCTTGTCAAAGTAGATTTTTCCCATCATTCTAGACCCTTATTATTTAGGATCTAAACACTATATTCCCAAAAATAATAAAATAATGGACTATGTTAACTTGTACAAGAGTCTGAGTGCAATATTGGACTATAAAATAAATTATTTTAAGCATATAAAGGATCCTTAATACTAATTATAATAATATATGACATTACCAATGACTCAAATTCTTGAATGAACCTCCAAACCAACATTTTATTATTTTTCTTGTGCAAAATAGAGTCTTTCAACTTGCATTTGTAATCTCTTAATTATAGATAAATAATGAAAAACCCACACTAATTGAAGGAAAAAAAATGTATAGATGATTAAAAATAAGGTAAATTGAGGAGAGTCACTATATTCCTTTAAAATATTCTTTACATTTATTGATGTCATTCTACACAAACCAGTCATACACAAATTTAGAAGAAGAGGTAGAGTTTATTGTCATCTTGTGCTTTTCTTATTCTTTATCACTCTTCTTTTTACCTATCCTAGACTTATAATACTCCCTTATCACTCACGATTACTTTTAACATGCATTAACATATCTTTTTCCATGCAAATAATCAACTTTTTTGTCCACCTCCATGCAAGGGCAATTACACCTTTCTTAAATTTTGTGTATATTACTAATGACTATGCCTTGTACATTATAAAACACTTTCACACACTTAAAGCATCCACTAAAACCTTTACCAACATTTTTATTACCTTATAATATCCAAAAAACCATTGAAAGCTAGATACAAAATTCAATTTTTCAAAATAAGCATTCTAGCATGAAACTTTCAAAAGGACCAAAATCACTCTATTTCAAGACATATAATGACTCTAATATAACTAAAGGGTCCTTATAAGACCTCTCACATCCTAATAAAACTATAATTGAAATTATAAACACTTAAAGACATTTATACCCAAATTTTTACTATGACACTCTACATCATACTCCCCATGTGGGAGAAATTTGAGTTTCATCTCAAATGATGGACTTCTTTCTCATTTTCTGATTGTGTTGTACATTTGAAATTTTTTTTTATTTTATTTGTAGTCTGATCATTAATAACTTATGCTTTTTATCCTTCATCTCTATATTTAACTTTATCCTTTTTCTTCTCTCTCTTTTCTTGTAACTTCTCCTTCATATCTCCTTCTCAGTTACAAGACTCCAAAAGTCTACTTCACTTGCATATGCCTCATGGATATAATATATCTCCATAACCTCTTCAATATCTTCTTCAGATATACATGTACAATTATGATCATCTATATACTTTGAGTGTAAACTTTGAGAACAATTTGCCTCTTCACTAGCTTCTTAGTTCATGAACCTACTCATTGGTTCAAAGGTTTCATTCTTCTCAAAAACTTATTGACCTGCATATAAAACATCAAAATAAATATTAGAAACAAAAAATTGAGGCCATAGAGCCCCTAAATTGTCTTCTTATTACTCTCTTTTTGCTTCTTGGTTGTCTTCTCCAAGCATCTTCACCAACTTGCTTTGTTTTTATTTAAACTCATCTTAAACTCATTAATGAGCTTCTTATTTTGTTATGAACCTATATGCAACTCATTTAAAGGTTTTATATCCCTTCCAATAGTTTTAATTCTTCACTCAATGTGATATTATCTGTATCTTCATATCCTTCATTAAATTTGGAACCTGGGTGTCTGATCTCTCCTCCATTTTCTTCCTTACACCTATTTTGCACTTCCTCAAGTGTGTAGGCTGAATTCACAATCCTAAAATCATAAAAATTCTCTTTTAAACTCTACTCTTTATCAATATATTATTTCATTATTTCCTCTTGTTTTAGGATATCTTCACAATCTTCATCAAAGAGGTAAGAATCCTCATGATCAAAAGGTTTTATTATTCTTTTCCATGACATGTTCATTATCTTCATATTGGTGTGTCAAATTAGATCTTCCTCCTTAATAAAATTAATGATTTAAATCATACTCTTTCATGCTTCATCTTCTCTTGTCAATCTCTCATTCAATGAGTCACTATATCATCATTCAAAACATCACAACCAATTTGCTTACCTTTCATTTTCCTTGTGCTCTCTTGAAGCATATCTTCATCACCATGAATTGAAACATCATTATGTTCTACCTCATTCTTGACTTTGGATACCCATACCTAAAATCCAAAATGGAATTGAATTAATAAAATCACTACCAGAGGTGCTTATTTATACAATACTAAGTGAGATTAGAACTAATCTGTAGGAGATTATAGCTCATACTAACTAATCACACATAGGAAATACCCCATCTAACTAGCCTATGTTAATCAAGGTGTAATAACTTAAAACATTTATTACAATAGGCTAGGATAAATTAATTATTCTAACATTCCCCTCTTAATTGGCCATACCCTAAAGAGAAGAAGAGAGAAATTTTGAATGCCTCAAACTTATCACATGCAATACTAATCATGAGTTGGATAATATTGGAGTTATATGTTGTGTTTTTTAACATGTTCACATGTGAAATGAATCTAAACCTCTATGTGCTTGGTTATTTATTGAAACATTAGATTATGAACAAGATGTAGAACACCCTAATTATCACAATTCAAAATTGTAGGCTAAGTCTATGGAACTCCAAGTCCTGAAATAATATGACATATCCATATCACTTTGTAGATAGCTTCTAATGTAGCATGATATTATGGCTCTATGGAAGATCTAGAAACACAATTATGGTTCTTACTTCCCCATAAAATTGGACCAAATACTAAAAACAACACAAATCTAGAAGTGGATTTCTTGTCATCAATAGAAGCTACATGATCTGCATTCATGTATCCTATCAAGAAAAACTTATCATTCTTATTATACTCTAGGCCATACACAAATATAACTCTAATGTATCTCAATAACCTCTTTGCTTCTTTCCAATGTGTCAACTTTAGTTCTTGCATGACCTGAGAAAGATAGCTGATAACATAGCTAATATATGGCCTAGTATATGTCAAGTAAATAAGACTCCCAATTAACTACCGATAGAGAGTTACATTTACTTCTAGTGATGGATATATACAAGATAACTAAAGTATTATCTCCATATCTATTAAAATAGGTTTGTATTCCATTCTTACATACCTCTAGACCAAGACAATAGTGTAGCAGCCTAAGATCCATCATGTCGAAGGATTACCTAAGACAATTCTTAGTTGCATCAATCACCTTCACTATGCTACCAGTGATGACTAGATCATTGACATAAACAATCACTATAAAAAAATCCCCCCATGATTTTTGAGGTAGATTATAGGATCATATGGACTCATGTTGAATCCATGTTATATGATATGCTCATTAATCTTGATGTACTAGTCTCGATGAGTCTATTTTAGCCCATAGAGAGACTTGATAAGATTATACACTTTTTGTTCCTAATTAGGTGCCACAAATCATTTAGGTTGATTCATGTAGACTTATTCTTTCAAATCTCCATTAATAAAGGAAATTTTTGCGTCCATTTGATTGAATTTCCATCCAAACTATGTAGTCATAGCAAAAACCATTTTGATAGTCATTGTCTTAGCTATGGGAGAAAAAGTCTCCTCATAGTCAATGCCTTTTTTCTGAGCATACCATTTTTTAATAAGCCTTGCCTTGTACTTATAAATACTACCATCTACTTTTTATTTGTTCTTAAATACCCATTTTCATCCAATAGTCTTCTTCCATGGAGAAAGATCAACAAGCTACCAAGTGTTATTCTTTATCAGTGACTGATATTCTACATCTATGGTATTTTTCTAAGGTCTAGACTATAGGGATTATATTATTGTAGAGGGCTAATATGTTTCTTGAAAAATGCTCATAAGGGCCATATTAACCTCTTCTTGATCCATGTTTTGAGTCCTTAGTCTTGAAGTGGATGTATCGGGTAATCCATTTAAATTAGCATCTCAAATATTACTTGTATACCACTTGGGCATACACTAAACTATAGGTGGTGGTGATAGAGGTCCTATTTGACTATCTTCCTTTTCAATTTCACCATTACTATCTAAGAAGATTACAATACTTTTACCTGTATCATTTTCTTATATAGGTGGAGTGGTTCCACTCTTTTCATCAAACACTACATCTCTACTGATTAGTACCTTATTTATTTTTGGATTAAGGAACCTGGATGCCTTTGATTGTGAATTGTATCCCACATAAATGCATTCCTTTATTTTCTAATCCAACTTCTTATTTTTATTCTTAGGAACATGCATGTATTCCTTGAAACCAAAACTAAAAGTTGAGTTACCTTTAGTTTATTCCCTATCCAAGCTTTATGTGGTGTGATTCCATCAAGAGATTTGGTGGGTGACCTATTCAACAAGTAGACTGCAGTGTGACAAGCTTCTACCAAATATATATTAGGAAATTTTTCATCCTCAACCATGTTGTGAAACATTTCCACAATGACTCTATTACATTTTTTGACAATTCCATTTTGCTATGGTGAATATGGAGCTGTCAATTTCTAACTGATTCCATTCACACTGAGATAGGCTAAGAATTCTTTACTAGTGTATTCCCCCCCATGATCATAGCATATAGTCTTGATTTTCCTAGCAGTTTGATTTTCAACCATGGTCTTGAATTCTTTGAAGACTTTAAAATCTTGATCTTTAGTCTTTGATAAATATACCCACATTTTTCATGAGTAATCATCAATAAAAATTTGAAATTATTTTTATGCTCTGAGACTGGGAGCAAAATTTTTTCAAAGATCAATGTGCACCAAGTCTAACTTACCAAGTGACCAATACTTAGTCTTTCCAAAGGAATCTCTTCTTTGTTTCACTACCAAGCAACTGGTACATATATTAGAATATTGCTTGAGTTTGGAAAGACCACAAACCATTTCCTATTTTCTCAATTGTACCAAATAACCATAACTCAAGTGACCATATCTTTTGTGTCATAAATTGCCTAGTTTTATATCTTTGACCACAAGTGCTTGATGATCATTTTGAACAAAATCAAGCTAAAATTTTTTGCCAATGTTGAAAGATTTGGAAATCACTTTGAAATGCCTAGACTTGTCTTTGATGTGGTAAAAATTATGACCATTTTGGGGATCAAATTCAACTATGAAGTTGTGGTCAAGTAATTGATTAACAGACAACATATTTTTTGTAAGTCTTAGAACATTTGAAAAGTTACAATTTATATTTCTAAGTAGAATTTTGATGTCACCACTACCTTGAACTGTATATGAGGTATCATTTCCAAGTGATACATTACCCTTTGATTATGTTTTGGTCAATGTAGAAACCATTCTTTTCTCCCTATCATGTGTCTGGTTGCTTCTGAAGCAATAGACCAAATTACACTTGGATGATGGGGAGACTTATGTGTTTAAGTATCTAAACCATATTCCTCATTTAAAGAATCATTGTCTTTAGTAAAATTACCATGTTCTTTAGGCTTGGAATTTTTTTGTTTCCACCTATTTTATTGTTGTGGTTGTTTCTTTTCTATTTGTGGTGAATTGTTGAAAGAGGGCTTCTTGCTTGATGATGTTTTAAGTCATGTCCCTATCTTCCATAGATTTGACATTATTTATAAGAATGTGAATTGTTCTTTTGTTGGTTTTGTTGATTATTCTACTTTAGAGATTGCTTTAGAACCTTCATGGGTTTTTTCCCCTTTAGATTCTATGTGAGTGTATGCTCATCATCTATGTCCTTTGAATTATGCATAGCATTCACTTATTGTATAATATTCACCAACACCTCAAAGGTTGGTTTTTTTCCTATGACATCCAAAGTGGTCATAAAGATCCTATTTGTGGGGGTAGTTCTCTAGAGACTATAGGGACCAAAAAATCATCTAGCACCATTTCACCTAAAGGTTGAATTGAGGCCCACAAAGTTATAAGCCTTATAAGGAATTATTATAATTTTTCATCTGATTTGAGCTTGAGAGTTTGAAATTGGATCTAAAGATGCAATATTTGATTTTGATTCTTAGATTCATATACATTTTTAATCTTATCCCAAGCATTGTTTGTAGTTTTAGCACTATGGAGATGAGGTTTTACCTCATTTGAAACTCCAAACATGATTATTAACTTAGCCTTTTTATTAGCCTTGTCAAATTTCTATTGTTGACCAACATTTGTTGCATGTTTAACCCATGTGCCTTCTACAATTGACCAAATATCTTTGAAATCAAGATGTGTTTGTACTTTTATTTTTTATGCTACATAATTATCACCGCAAAGTAATTGTGTATCGGGGAGCATAAAACATGGTCCAGAACTAGTCATCATGAAAGTTGTGAATGACAAAGAAATACAAGTGTGTTTAAGTGAAAAAATGAAATTTGAATTTGTAAAATGTAAATAAAATTCAAAAAAATCATACAGTAAGATCAAAAATCACACACAAGCACATAATGGACGTCAGACTCTACTAAAAATGCGTCCAAAAATGTAATGGAAAATTGGATGTCAATTTCAATCAAAAATGCATCCAAGGAGAAAATGTTGTTATAATTTTCCCATTGCAAGAGAATTTGAGGTTTTTAGGAGAAAAATATCCCCCTCCTTGTTTTAATCTTTAAAACTTTAGAAAAATGATAGCCTATCTTGACAATTTACAAGTGAAAAAGAGCCTCTTGGGCTAAGAATGGCTTTTCACCTTTACAAATGTAGAATAAAATTCACCAAGGAAATTAATTCATCCTTATTTGGGTAAAAGTACTTGTTTATTTCAAGGTAATAGTATTGGTATTTTAAAACAATATGGATGTAAATGCCTAACCACTCTCCCCGTCATATGATTATTATATTATTTTGATAAAATATCATAAATAATAATAACCAAAAAGAAACTTTACAATGAAAGATAATAAAATATTATTATGTGATTTATTTTTAATATTTTTTTATGTAAGCAAATCAACATAATAAAAATAAAGTACCATGACCTAAATGTGTTATGTCGTGGCCATGGATGAGTAGGAGGATATTGAATCGAGGACCATTGATCTGCTTGTGGGGTCATTTTACTTTCTTGAATGATGTAGATCTAATTTGTTGATTTTTCTTTGAATGCTAGTAATTCTTTAGGTAGAGTTATTGCTACTCTAGATAAAGTATTTTAAAATAAAGTCAATGTAGAATAAAATGAATCTATATTCAGATCTACAGAAGATGGGTGATGCAAAATTAATAGATATCATTTGACTATTATAAGGGTTGTCATTTGATATTAGCTCAAATTTATCCTTGTAATGATTATACCATTTGATGTTGCAGGTGTTTGGTGATACAAAAGGTTGTTATGCAGTAGATCTAACAAGTAATAAATGTCATTGGACAACATATTAGGGTGATGGTGATAGTTGGGTGATGTATAAGAATATAGGTTGATGCCGAAGAATATTCTGATCTATAGAGGGTCATTGATTTGATATGATGTCATTTGATGGATGTTTTACAGGGTCACTAAATAGCAGAGGGTCAATTTATAGTGTTGTATAACCTACTGATGTTGGGTGATATTATTAGAAGTTTGGGCATGACATTTCTTAAACCAAATCAGATATTAAAATATATTTGCAATTTCAAATTAGAGTTAGGTGACTCAACTCAAAATAAATTAAGAAATACTCAAATAAAATACTCTAATTTTCCTTTATTCTGATGCTACACCTAAGGGATTTTAGATAAATACTCAAATCAAATAGAGGGCTGATGTAAATATAAATTTTAAATATATTTGATAAAAAATTGATCAATATCAAATATTAATTCTAGATCTATCAAATAAAACTAATTCTCTGAATATGGAAAACTAAATATGTACATATATAAAATTGTACGGTAAAACCCTCTTTAAAAATTTGTCAAAATATGACTGAATATGAGTTAGTTTTATCTCTAATTACTTCTAAAAATTTTTAAAACCAAAAAAAAAATTCTTACATTGACAACTATTCTCCTTTCATAAAATTGCCCAAAATTTCAGTAGCGTTTTAGCTTGGTATGGCTGAAATTAGAGTAGCATGATGTATCTAAGGATTACACAAACTTTGCTCTTGATATCCACTAAATCTCCAATGCATCAGAAAAACCTCTTTAATATTTCTTGCTTTGATACCAAATGAAATCCATAATGATATTGAATTAATAAAAACACTACAAGAGGTGATTAGTTATACAATAATAAGTGAGATTAGATCTCCTAATATATAGGATATTATGACTTACACTAAATAATCACACATAGGAAATACCCCATCTAAGTAACCTATGTCAATCAAGGTGTAATACCTTGAGACATTTATTACAATAGTCTAGGATAAATTAATTATTCTAACAATACCTTGCTTGTCTTATATTTGGAATACTTTGGAATCTATTGATCTACTTGTTTGGTTTGAATTCTTCTTAAATCATTTGTCTTATGATCTTCATATAAATTTAATTTTTCCTTTACGTTTAGTCTTGTATCTATCCTATGCTTATCTCTTTATCATAGACAACTTTTTGATTAGGATTTGTAGGTTTCATCTCATCAACCAATCTTTGGAACCATTTGGGCATCCTATATCCATGGTTTATTGCTAATTTTGAGAGCTTAAAATTTTTATTCTCTTCCTCCACATGTGTAACTTCATTCATCCTCTTAGAAGCATTAGGTATATCAATGATTTAAATCCAACTTATGCTCTTAATAACCTTTTACTTGGATGTATTCTTCTTTGTGGTTTGGTTCCTTATAATATTCTTCTTGTATACATGATTAGAATCAAAATTTGAAATTATATTTACCTCCTCAATAATTTTTTGGATAGTCATGCTTCTTTCTAAAACTTCATTATTTTCAATCACATCCTTTTTATATGCTTTATTTCCTTCTCCAACTTCTTCCAAGGCATCACAAAATTCTAGTTCAAATTCCATTTCTTTACTTGTTTTCTTAATGGTCTTGTCATTATCTTCTTCTTCATGAGCTATCATAAGCTTTCTCATTATTTCTTTGTTTTCCATCTTTTTTACTTTACTTGGTCCATTTCTTGTTAACTTTGCCAATAAAATCATAAATTAGAGACGATATACCATAGTAAAAGTACCTTTTATTTCTTTTAGATATCTATCTTCTTTGCCAGTAGAATATTCTTGCTCTAACATCAATTGATGTATTACCTAAGCCTAAAACCTTCATTTTCCATTCCCTATCTCTAATATTTGTCCTCAATGCCTTATGAACTCTGACTTGGCTTCACTCTGCATGTTTATTCCTTGTTTCTTGATCTCTCTCCTTTGATAAATATTTATCTCTAGGCTTTCAATCCTTATTTACATGCATATGCTTCTTCTTTAAGAACTATAAATCATCATCATCTCTCTCCTTTTCACTATCAACATCATTTCATACACCTCCTATATCAACACACTCTCCTTTCTTTCTTGAGCTTGTTCAAACTCACTTGGATTTATAGGCCTAAATGTCTCATCCTTGATTAAAATGTTTTTAACTCCACAATTTCAGTTTCTATGTTCATTCCTCTACCTCTTATAACCCCCATACATATCTAATCCCATAGTACAATCTGCAATCAAGAAACTTTGAACAACTATCCTTTTCTTTTTTTTGCCTTCTTTCTCTAGTAACCATATTTGTGTACAAATTTAGATGGTTTTAAAAATACATATAGGTTATTATAAAAATAATACTATTTTATGATACCATTTATCCTCATTTATCTCCATACAAAATTTCATGACATAGTTTTCAATGCAACTTACCCAACTCAACACACCTCTCTTCTTATTAGGTTTATTAAGGCTTTATGCAAACACACAGTCAAGGATACCCTATTTTATGGTTTTATACAAGTATAAAACATAATAAATACTATAAATGACACTAAAACATCATTTATTACCAAATTTTAGTTTTTTTTTATGGTTCAAATAGAATTTATTGAACATTCAAATTTGAAACCCTAGTCTACGCTTTAAACAAGCTTGTGAGAGGCTAAAAGGGAATAAAAATAGATATTTTGAGTTATATAAAATTTGAGTGACTTATACCACTTTTATTATATATTAAATAACTTTATTAACCCTATCCAATATTTATGTTACCTTGGTCAATCATAGTTTGTTCTTAGAATGCACATATATAGAGTTTTGTGGGTTTTTTTAGGATTGTGTGATAGTGTTTATGGAATCTTGGCTCTTTAAAGGGTATTTATAAACCTCTCAAGTTATTTCCCTAAAAAAAATAAGCTATAAAAAATTATTATGCTTTCAACAATGAAGGAATTCCTTAATAACTATCAACAATGCCACACTTACCATCAACCATGACTGTCATGACAGAATTACTTTTACATGGACTATGTTAACTTGTATAGGAGTTTGAGTGAAATATTGGGATATAAAATAAATTATTTTGAACATAGTAATTATGCTTAATTATAATTATAATATTATATGACATTTCCAATACCTCAAATTCTTTAATGAATCTCCAAATAAATGCTTTGTTACTTTTCTTGTGCCAATTAGAGCCTTGTATATTGCATTTGTAATCTCTCACTTATAGGTAAATAATAATAAACCCACATTAATTTAATGAAACAAAAATGTATAAATTATAACAAATCATAGACATTTAGGAGAGTCACCATATTCCTTTAAAACATTGTTTAAATTAAATGATGTCATTCTACACAAACCAATCATACACAGAATTAGAAGAAGAGGCAACGTTTCTTTCCATCTTGTGATTTTATTATTTTTATCACTCTTATTCAAACATATCCTATCCTTTTAATACTCCCCTCTCACTCACTCTTAATTTTAACATGAATTACCTTATCTTTTTCTATGTCAAACATGCAAATAATCAACTTTTCTTGCCACTTCCATGCAAGGGCAGTTACAACTTTATTGAATCTTATTTATATTGCTAATGACCATGAATTTTATACTATAAAACACTTTCACACACTTATAGGATCAATTTTTATCCACTAAAACCTTTACCAACCTTTGTATTACATTACAATATCCAAACAACCTTTCAAACCTAAATATAAAATTCAAATTTTCAAAATAAGCATTTTGGTAGGAAACTTTCAAAATGACCAAAATCACTAAATTTAAAGACATATAATGACTCTATAATAAATAAATGCTCCCTATAAGATATATAACATCCTAATCAAACTATAATTCAAATCTATAAACACTTAAATACATTTATACCTAATTTTATATTATGATCCTATACATTAGAAAATTCAACATGTTTATTTGTTTACTTGAAGAGAGTCATGAAAATACCAATCGATTATATTTCTTGAGAAACAAACATTCATATATCCATTTTCATGACTAAAAATTACATATTATAAATACACCATTGAATATTTTTTCTTGGACAACCACTTGACTAAAATGCTTTAAGGGTATTTTCTACATGTTATTTCAAAAATTGAAGAAGCTTTTAA
Source organism: Torreya grandis (assembly GCA_037957365.1). NCBI lineage: Eukaryota > Viridiplantae > Streptophyta > Pinopsida > Cupressales > Taxaceae > Torreya > Torreya grandis. Next base: position 1,151,991 of record JARHVA010004850.1, on the reverse strand, counting down.
CTATAGAACTAGAATAGAGTTGGGGATGTCCAACTGATATTTATTGAGTAGATATCATATATATTAACATGTAAAGGTAAAAGGACAAATACATGGAGAAAAAATAATAACACACAAGTTGTTGCATTTATTAAAAAATAACATAGAGACTAAAATAGAGGTGGGAAAAGGAAACAAGTCAAAAAATGGAAATAACTTTTTACATGGAGTAGAGGAAAATGAAAAGAATATACAAAAATATTAATAATCTAGGATAAGTACCTACCATTTTAAAATAATGGATTTGACCTATGAGATATGAATATATTCAATAACAGTGACTAAGCAGGTGAAATATGGATGAACTTATGATAATAGTACATACTAATATGATCATGAATGGATAAATCAACATTACCATCAAAATTTGAAATAGAATCATTGACATTTCTCCCTAATATTCTATGATAATTATTTAGTAGTACTAGACATATTTAGTATCTTATCAAATCACCTCAGATGTATTTATGTTAGATACAAGACTCAAATCAGAGAGAAATGTGTTACATGTCTTTTTATCAATTAGAAAAACAATGGGAATATCTTCTGAAATGAATTGAGTGTAGATATTATTTTCCAAATATCTTCCCATGGTAGAGACAAATGCATCATTGAAATAATCATCATAATCATCATCATCATCATCAATCTCTTCTTCCTTGACAGTTTCTATTTCACTTGAAATGAATATTAGGCACCATTCATTTTTTTTGCCTTCACATCTTCTTTGATTTCAACCTTGGCAATGATTATGATATTTCATCTATGTAGGATCAATTTCATTAGATTTAGATCCTTCATAGAATTCTTCTATATGAGAAAATGAAAAGGAAGTACAAAAAAAATATTCACTTCAAGCAACTAAGTCTTCCTCTATGATACAATACTGATATTTTTATTTATATAAAGTTGGTTCAACATTATCCTTTCCCTTAGAAAACAAAAAATCACATTCTACATTAGTCCTTTTTCATTTTTTATTCAATCAATTATTCCTCAAATAACTCATTTTATATTAGAACCATGAGGTTTGATAAATCTTGTAAACATGTAAATATTTTTCTTCTTTGCCAAGGGGGGTGCCAAATTTTTCATTTGTCCTCTAATCAATCATTAGTTCTTCCAAATGTTCACCTTATTCCATAATTGTGAAACTGAAACAATCATATGTGATAGGAATCATTTTCCCTTTTTCTCTATTAGAATTTCAACATGTTTGATCAAGAATTTGTTTTTAAAATCTCTTTTTTGAATATTTAGGGATCTTTATTATATCTAGTTACATGTTTCTTTTCCACTTAAAGAATTTTTAGTATGTTATGAAACTTATTTCATCAATAATTAGAATAGAATCATGCCATATTCAATTTTGATAGCTTATTATTGTATATCGTCCAAGTTGTTTACCATGTTCTTAATCAAGATGAATTTGATATCTAGATGTAGAGATCCAATAAAAATGCAGAGTTGATTTTTGGGACACAATTAATCTACTTGAGTAATCATCTCAATAGTTTGTTTAAGGGGGATACAAATGGTCTCATCTACTCATTGTTCATGCTTTTGAATTTATAAGAAATCTAACCACAATACACACACATCCACAATGGATTTAAATCTATTCAAGAATTATTTATTCAAGGAATCCCAATTCACAATGCATATATCTTCTAGGCTCCAAAACCACTCAATAATAGGTCAATTAAGAGATTCAATAAAAAGCCTCACAACAACATCTAGATGCATAAATCCCAAAATTTTATAAGACACTATGAAATCTAATATATGATTATCTACATCTTGACCATTTTCTTTAGAGAACTTCAGAAATCTCTTCCTTAACCCTGAATGTAATTCATTGTACTGAGGCAAAGCCAATAGACCAAAATGTTTTCCCCATGAAACATAGATAACATTGGGGTTGGGGTGTACCAACTCCATTTATTCATTCAAAAATATGTAGGCACTAGGTAAATCATTTGATTTTAGGGGAGGTTCTTTGAAATGTTTGAAAATCATGTGTGTAAGGCACCTCGATCCCCAATGGAGCCACCAAAAATTGTTCACTAAAAAAATTGATAGGGGGACAAATGTATAATTTTTAGTCAACATTATCATAAGATATTCCTTACATCAATCGTCAACATGGGGACTGAATCCCTCTATTTTTAGTAGGCAAAGATACCTTTATTGAAAACCAAAAAGAGAAAGTAGGGAAAAAGCTATTCCCAATTTTTTACATCAAAAATGTTTTTTGTGGGGGTCTCTTACTTTTAATCATAAATAAAAAAAGGGGGATAGAAAAGAAATGATGGGAATGATGGGAAGAAGAGGAAAATTATAAGGAAAGGGAGAAATGAAGAATGGGATCATTATATCTAGTTAAACACAAAAGTTGTTATGATAACCCCGGAAAAGATGAAAGACACCCCTAAAAATTCACTTTACTAATTTCTAAGTAAAGGGGATGGACTTGCTTAGTTATTTAAAAAATCAAATAAAGGGGGGTAAGGTAGGTCAAAAAAGGATGTTTCTTAGCTTAAGATGATTTTAATGCTTCAAGAATTAAGTTATGTGCCCAACCACAATTATACCACTATGTGCTAAGTTTCACAATGGGCTAGAGCCCATCATCACATGGAGAAGAGTCTAAATAAAAATAACATGGAATGCTTAATTTGTAAATTCTCCACTAAATATAAACACATAAAAGGGCATGTAATAGATTACACATAGGATCTTCACAAATGACTTGTAGCTTCAAACACATAAATTAATGAGGCTTATAAAGGAAATAAGGAGAATTCATAAATTTATTAGAACAATGTAGTGCATTATAATTACTACATTCAATATCTATAATAGACCACATTATCTATCAATGAGATGTGGGTGAGTTGGTAAAGCAACTTTCTTGTTACAAGCACCACCCAGGTTCAAATCCTAGATGGTATTGGAGGTTGGTTATGGCCAATTGTTGGTATTAGGCCAGTTGTGGCCATTCATTGGTATTAGGCTAGTTTTGGCTATTAATGGTATTTTTGGGCTGATTGTGGCCATTGTTTCTAATGTTTGTACTTGTGTACTTGGGGATCTGGGCCCCTGATTATATCCCAGACTGATTAGAGATCTGGTCGAAAGCTTGGGTAAGATCTTATCAAAATCATATCTATCAAAAAAATAGACCACATTATCAAATTTTTAGAATAATAATTCATTTAAAAGATGGCAAATGAAGGACCACGTTCATAGATAAATAAACTAGTTGATAGAAAGTAGGAAATTTGCATTCATTTAAACAAAGTTTCTTTACATAATTTTTTTACCATTACAAATGAAAATCAATTTACAATATATAAATAAGGATGGGTCTCACCTCCTACTAGCATGATATTCCCATACTTGGCCATGATGACCACTTGAGGTTGTTATAACTATAATGATTCAAAAAAACGAAGACTTTTCACTATTCAAAATATGCTCAAGAACCACTCAAGTGATACGTTAAGGAGATGGAGAAGAACATCCTCCTAACTATTTAGGTTATGCCTCCTTGGTTACTAGTGTATCTAATACTAATTAAAACTCCTAGACCAAATTATATAAGTTCATATGGGGCTCACAAAAGATGGCCTCAAACTGAGATAACAACTACTCATAAGCTTTAAGTGAGGCTTCCAAGGAGACCCTTACCTTGAACACCTAGTTGATTTAGATGTAGATTGAGTAGAAAAATCCATAACTAATTTTTCCCTAGCCATGTTATCTTTATCCACCCTTCTATGCATGAATCAAACAAATTGAGCAAAGTGGACACTAAATTCCTCTCTGTCAAGCAAGGTGTCATTAGGTGGAAATGAACCCCGATGTTGACCTCCCAAAAGTAAGCAATAATTTATTCCTTACTCTTTTCTAAGTGATAAATTACTTCTTGAGCTTCCACCTTCCATTCTTCTATAAATGTTCTCATGTTCTTGATGTAAATTTGGTGGAGGCCCAAGTCTATCAAAGGCATTAGTTTCAATTTTGAAAATTTATGTTTTCTTATTATCACTACGAGTTTACTACACTTGATATCCTCTCAAACCACTCAATATAAATAAACTTGAGTGTGTTTTAGGTGGTATTTTCCTATGGATAATGCCTAGGTGACCTTCCCAAGAGCTTTGAACAACTTTTTCAAATCATCTGTCACCCTTCCAACCAAAGTCATAGGGAATGAGCTCCTCACATATGGTTTGAGTACCCAAACATACTCCTTCATGTATTCCATGATATTTTTAGATATTTCATGAGTATCTTGGATCACAGAGACCAGGTCCTCATTCACTTTTTCTTCTTGACTAGATGTCCTCACTTTGGTGAGGGAGAAGAGGTCATGTTTAGTTTTCCATACCCCTAGGTCTCCCTCTTGATTGAATCTCTACATAATAATCCTCCTCGTGTTCTTAGGATTCCTATAAAACTATCATTAAACCTCTAGATCACCCTTGAATATCATCGCAGGTCTTTGTGATCATGTGGTAACTCCCAAGGTAGAAGAGGATGAAGTTCAGGTGGTAAATATAAAGGAGGAAGGTGAAAGCATGAGAGGAGGAGGAATGGATGAAGATAAGGGAAGGAAGCAAGAGATCAATGGAGGAAGAGGATTCATAGGGGTGATGGGGGGAAGGATAAATGGGGAAACCCATAAGAACATAGGGGAATGCCATTGGCTTTGGGTTAGATTGAATTTTGGATTAATTGCACTAGGGAGAGGGGTATTCAATATGAATAGGGATATTGGTTGGTTAAATTCAAATCCTTGGGAACTTAAGATGATGGAAAATGAAAACCTAGGATGGACAAGGGGAGAAATAAAGGACTATGTAAAATTTCAAGAGGGAGATACCTTTTATTTCTTCTTGGTTATTTTGCCTAGATCAGCTTGTGTCATAGTAGTGTAAGGGGTTATTATAATGATAGTGGCTAGAGTAGATAAAATAATTTATAGAGTCACCATGGGTACCCATAAGGTGGCTAGAATTGATTGAAATATGTACACATGCACACTCCTTTCTGGGATCACCATTGATATTTGAGTTGGCACAAGTCTCATAATATCCACTTTATATGTATTGAACATTGGGACCACCAAGGGCTAGACAATAATAACTCCTAAAGACCAAAGGTGATCTGTATGGATTCCTATGAATGAAATGAATTGAGTGGATGGAAATTATCACACATAAATGTTGAACATAGTTGAATCCATAGGTACTTTTGTGAATTGTGAGACAGGTGGAATGGAAAATAAGGGAGCTAAAACCTAAGTGAGCTTGTAAGGGATAAGTAAATAAGGATGCATCATTATGTTACTCATGGATAAAACTATCAAATGAAGGAATCCCCATGGGTACCTACTATTTGTCAATCTCTATGCTTGATTTACGGATGATACTACTGTGAAACTATAACACTTATGTAATTATTGGTCTTAATAGCCTGAGTCATGAGAGGTGATAGATTTGGAGTAGAGAATGGGAGAGGAAAAACTAATTGAGGAGAGTAAACTATAACCCCCTAGATTATCTTCTTTGAAATTTGAGGTGTATTCATGGGGATTCTCTAATAATATGGCCCAAATTGGGAAATAATTCCTTTCTTCTTCAACTCAATCTTAACTAACACCTCCTTTCCATCTATAGGGTTGAGGTGAATTTATTCATCAATTTGTGTCACATGTCTATATTTTATGTTGAGGTGGGATTGGTACTTCATCACATGGGCCCTGATGACACCATGAGGGTCCCATTCTTAATGTTCCACTCTATCCAAGGTATAAGAATCCTTGTGTGCCACCATCTTCTATAATTGTGGTATATATGTTGGAAGATGATGATGGGGAAGTTTGGGTAAGCCTTCCACTAGTATCTAAGGAAGTGGCCAAAAACAACATCCACAAATTTAGATGCTTATAACCTAGATAATGTTAAGCACAAAATATACTGAGAGGAGGGGGTGAATCAATATATTATATATCTTTTACTTAATCTAATTTATTTTCTTTAACCATTTAATCACACATTCAAGATATGCAATAAAACTAAAACAATAATATGCACCACACAAGAGAGAGAGAGACCAAATTTTTATGTGAAAACCCAAAGTGGGAAAAACCAAAGAGAAAAATCTCAAGTATATGAATGATCACCAACTTAAATTACAAATTTTTCAATCACCAACTTAAAGGAGCACTAACCCCTTTGCCGAGCACCAACATAGAAACTATTTATGAGAACCAACCCACAGAAGCACCAACCGCTTGCAAATATTTGTGAGCACCAACCCACAAGAGCACCAACCCCTCTTGTGTATAAAACACAACTATCTCTCAATGTTGCTTACTCAACAAATGATAGAACTCTAAAATATCTCTTGTTTTTCTCTCTTTGAAAACAAATACAAACCATGCACACTCTTGCATATTACAAATAGATTCTCAAGCCTTTATTTATAGCTTTCCAAATGACCTTTGGAATTCACCCTTTGTGACTCTTCAATCCTCATGGAAAATGGCACCAAACTTGCATGACCCTTCGTATCCTTGCATTTGAAAATTTATATGGTGACCCTTCATAAGAAAATGCATCTTTTCCTCTTTTGTCTTTACCTTGGTGACTTTTCATATTCCTTAAAGTTTCCCTTCATGGAAAAATGTGCCATACCCTCTTTTGTCTTCACATGGTGACTCTTAGAATTCCTCAAGATGACTCTTCATGAGAAAATGTGTCCCATTACTCTTTTGTCTTTACCTCATGACTCATTGACTTCTCCATGGGCCCTATTTTGACTTATATGCAACAAAAAATATATTCATTAATATTAAATAAATATTAACACACATTAGCCAAGATATGAATATTAAATGCATCATTAAATGCAATGGGGACTTTATCACCAATGCTAGACCTTTGAGATCAATGACAATATTAACTCCAATAATCTCCCCCTTTGTCATTGATGGAAACCTCAAACTAAAAATGCCACATCTTGAAACCTACACATACTACCATCTAAAAAACATATACTAACTCCCCCTATTGTAGAAACCTATACCTAATCCCTGTACTTATTTTTATATTCGTACCTATTTTTGTTATTTTCCCCCTTTGACATCAATGGCAAAGGACCTACTTGGAGCTAACACTTAGCTCACCCTCAATTGATGATGAACCTCACTAGTATAAAGCAAAATAAATTACTCCAAACTTATCTCGTAGATACTCAAATGTGTCTTTTGGTAGTGATTTTGTGAAAATATCTACAATCTGCTTTGTAGTATTGATATATTCCATCTTAACCTATTGATCTGTCAGGTATCTAGAACAACAAACATGCTCTGATACCAGTTGTCAGGGAATCCAAGAACAAACACACTTATTCTGATCCCACTTGTTAGGATCTTGCTCCTCAGAAAGAGCACAATATGATTACCAAACTTAAGCAATTAAACATGTGGAAATATACCAGAAACACAAGTAACTAGAATTCACCAATAGCACAGAATATGAGAGACAATACACTATCTTGTATTAACATTTGTACAGAAAAGAATACAATAAAGAGCTGCCACACTCTTCCACCTTACAGAGGTTTCCCACACCTCAAGTGTACAGTAATTCTTCTTCAAAACACTCTCCTACCAAAAAAGGGTCCCAACATCCAACTCACACATAGAATTGGTGTTCACCTCTCCAACCAGTCAGTAATAACCCTGCCAATACATCAAGCACTCTATAGTACTTCAAGTAGATCTCCCATGAACCTGAAACCTACAATTCAATAGACCATACTTACAATGGAAGGATCTTCCTTGCCTTCCTTTCTAGCTCATCTGTGGAACTAGGAGAAACACACACTTTGTTCTCTTCACTAGCACACATTACAATACATGCCAATGGGTCTATAAATAGATCCCAGACTTGAAAAATAACTTAGACTATTAGTTTACTATAATTATCCACACAGCTCAAGACTCAAAATAGCCTTTACATGCAAACACTCCGTTCACTTAACTAATTGTTCATGCAATGAACAGTTCTGGAACACACAGGCGACCGACGCCGGTCCCTGCTTGCCTAGTGCTGCCGACATCGGCTGACTCCCTGCTGACGCCGGTTTCCTTCTACACTGATCATGACCGACGTCGGTCATGCTGCCAACGTCGGTGCTTCTGGGTCTTTAGCAACCTCCTTTTATTTGTCTGTAATAAGTTGAAGCTTTTAGCTCCACACCCTAACAATCTCCCACTTGGAGATAAATAGCTATAACTATACCTATACTTGTACACCGTCTAGTTTGTTCCCTTGGCTCTGTATCCCTCTTCAAGATCACTCTTGAAGACCAACCACCACAAAACCTGTAGTGCAACCCCTGTCACCCAAATCACCTGCCACATCTACATCTACAAACCATGTAGAAAATAACTTGAACCTGCATAGTATGTGCACCTGCTACTGGTCCCTCTAAGAATCCACTGAACTACCCTCCAATGCTTCTTTCCCGGATTGGCTCTAAACTTGTGACAACTCCCACTACTTGGGAAAACTCATGTCTAGTACATATCATGCACTTAACCTCATTATGTGAATCAAGACACTATTATGTGAATTGTCCAACCATCGGCGTGCTAACTGGTCTCACACAATCATCCTAAAACAAAGTCAACATATGACCTTCCATGTCCCTAGAACACACTCATGCCAAAGAATCTTGTTGCTCCCAGATTCTCCATGACACACCCCTGAACTAGCTTTACCTTTAGTTTAGCAATACCTATATGTGTAACCCTGCAACAGGCACATCATACAGTAATAGGATAATGTAGCTAATATTATCCAACCTGGTAAAGAGAAACACAATGATCAAACCTCCATTGCCCTGCAGCTTATACAAGACCATTTACCCTGATCTTCCGTCTCACATATCCATTTTCGCTCTTCTTCATTCTGAACATCCATTCATCTCTCAGTGCTTACTTCCAGCTGGCAACTCCACCAAAAACTCCTGTTTGGTTCTCCTCCAAGGAATCACATCCTCCATCCATGCCAAGCTCCCACTGTTTCCTAGATCTACCTGCTCTGCTTCTTTAATAACTTCCTAGTTCTTTACCATAAGTGAGCAACAAGTAGTGTAAAGAAGGGAAATGATGAATTTGAGGCTTACCTACCCTTTAAGTCCTCCATATGGGTGCTTGAGACTCCTTGACAGCTTGTTATCCACCCAAAATTCATCTCAGTGACCGATGCCGATCACATTCCAGTCAGCACCTGACCGATGCCGGTTCCCTGTGACTACCTCATCACCGACGTCAGTTCTTCCTTGATGACGTCGGTGTTTGTCTACCCTGAGTCACCGACATCGGTCTGCACAGAGCCGATGTTGGTCCCTATCTGGACACCGACGCTAATATTCCTGTCGACATCGGTCTCTATGTTTTGCTTGTGAGAACTGACTTCTACCCGCGAGCTCCTTTTGGATCAAACCCTTGTCCAAATCACCCTTGCTCTGCTCATAATTCTTCTACCCCTTGTGTTGAACTCTGTCTATCACCTTCTCCTTGAAAACCAAGGCTTTCCTGTTCTTGTCACTAACATCGGATTCCTCAAGAAATGTTACCTTCTTCTTCTGCATACAAAAACCTCGATCTATGCTCTTCAAATCAGAAATCATACCCTTTGACTCAAGAACATGCATCTCCTTCTTATTCATGTGACCAAGCCTATTAAGCCACATCTTTGAATCTACAGCTGAAGTAGATAACCCAGAAAGAGAATCAGTAATACAAGTAGATAGATAAAGTGTACCTACTTTTTTACCTCTTGCTACAACAAGTGCACCCTTGGTTACCTTCCAAGAGTCCGCTGTGAGAGTTAATGTGCAACCCTCATCACTTGAACTTCTTACAGAAATCAAATTCCACTCCAGAACTGGGACATGCATGACCTCCTTTAACACCCATGTGTTACATGTCTGCAATTTCAGCTTCACTTTCCCTTTGCCAACCATCTGACAAGGCTTACCATCCCCTACACAAATTTCTCCAAAGTCTCCCTGGACATACTCATGAAAAAATTCCCTATTTGGGGATGCATGAAAAGAGGCACTAGAATCTAAAACCCAAGATTCTACTTTATCCAAAGAACATACCAGAGCATCCTGTGCAATGAAATCCGTAACATCTGCTTCTTCTTCATGTCCTTCACGTTGATCTACTACCAACCAACAATCTTTCTTTTCCTGCTCTTTTTTTCCATATTTCCAGTAGGTTATTCTGCCATACCTGGACTTGGACCTCCTGCCATTAAACTTCTCCATTCGTAGTCTACTATCTTCTGCCATTGCTCTACTCCCACTCAAATAGAAACCCCTGTGAGTAACCTGTAATCAACACACACTAACCAAATCTAATCCAACATGTTAGTATCCCAACCTAAAGCTCTGATACCAATTTTCAGGTACCTAGAACAACAAACATGCTCAGATACCAGTTGTTGGGGAATCCAAGAACAAACACACTTATTCTTATCGCACTTGTTAAGATCTTGCTCCTCAGAAAGAGCACAATATGATTACCAAACTTAAGCAATTAAACATGCGGAAATATACCAAAAACACAAGTAACTAGAATTCACCAATAGCACAGAATATGAGAGACAATACACTATCTTGTATTAACATTTGTACAAAAAAGAATACAATAAAGAGCTGCCACACTCTTCCACCTTACAGAGGTTTCCCACACCTCAAGTGTACAATAATTATTCTTCAAAACACTCTCCTACCAAAAAATGGTCCCAACATCCAACTCACACACAGAATTGGTGTTCACCTCTCCAACCAGTCAGTAATAACCCTGCCAGTACATCAAGCACTCTATAGTACTTCAAGTAGATCTCCCATGAACTTGCAACCTGCAATTCAATAGACCATACTTACAATGGAAGGATCTTCCTTGCCTTTCTTTCTAGCTAATTTGTGGAACTAGGAGAAACACACACTTTGTTCTCTTCACTAGCACACATTACAATACATGCCAATGGGTCTATAAATAGATCCCAGACTTAAACAATAACTTAGACTATTAGTTTACTATAATTATCCACATAGCTCAAGACTCGAAATAGCCTTTACATACAAACACTCTGTTCACTTAACTAACTATTCGTGCAACGAACAGATCTGGAACACACAGGCGACCGATGCCGGTCCCTGCTTGCCTAGTGTTGCCGACGTCGGCCGACTCCCTACCGACGCCGGTTGCCTTCTGCACTGATCATGACCGACGTCGGTCATGCTGCCGACGCCGGTGCTTCTGAGTCTTCAGCAACCTCCTTTTCTTTGTCTGCAACAAGTTGAAGCTTTTAGCTCCACACCCTAACATGATCTACAACCTGCTCTCTCAAGAAGTGATATCTAATGGGAATATGTTTTATTCTTGAATGCATAACTAGATTCTTCAAAATATTAATAGCACTTGTGTTGTCATAAAAATAGAAATAGGTTCATCATATTTTACCTTGATATCTTCAAGATTTTTCTTCATCTAAAGCACTTGAGTACAACACAATACCGCTAAAATATATTCTGCTTTAGATGTAGAAAGTGATACTAAATTTTGCTTCTTTCTTAGCTATGATATTAAGCTATCACCAAAGAAAAAAGCTCATCCAAATTTACTCTTTCTATCATCCAAGCACCCTACCCAATCTGAATCTGCATAAGTAACCAAAGTGAAATCTCTCCCTATGGGATACCACAATCCATAATCCAATGTCCCCTTGATATATCTAAATATTCTTTTCACCAATTAAACATGACTATATTTTGAAACTGACTGATATCTTGAAACCATACCTACTGCATCCATAATGTCTAGCCTCAATGATGTCAAATATAAAAGACTACCAATCATATATATATATATATACAAATATTGATCTACAACAAGTGAATATTCATCTCTACTCATCTTATTTTTTGTACACATTGGTCTGTGATTGGTGCACAATCCTCAAAACCAAATTATTTAACATTTCCTTGGCATATTTACTTTGAGATATGAAAATTCCTTTATCTGATTGAAATATTTAAAATCCTAAGAAAAATGATAATTTTTGAAGCATAAACATCTCAAATTGTTTTTTCATATTATCAAAAAATTCTTTTGTCATCTTTTCAATGTTTCTTTCTAAAATGATGTCATCAACATATACCATAACAATCAATTGATGCTCACCTTCTATTTTGATGCAGAGATTACTATAGTAAGTCCTCTCTTGAAACCTTGATACTATAGGTACTTATCAAGTCTTGCATACCAAGCTTTGTGAGCTTATTTCAATCCATACAATGCTTTCTTTAATCTGCATACATGGCTACTAATATTTGAGAGAATAAATCCTATAGGTTTCTCAATATAGACCTCTTCTTCTAGATTCTTATTTAGGAAGGCAAATTTGACATCCATCTGAAACACTTTGAAATTTTTAAACACTGCATATGAAATAAACATTCTAATAGCCTCTAGCCTTGCCACTAGTGAAAAATTTTCTTCAAAATCTATTCCCTTAATCTGAGCATATCCTTTATATACTAATCTTATTTTATTCCTAATCACTTCTCCATTTTCATTCAACTTATTTATATAAACCCATTTTGTTCCTATCACATTATGATCTTTTGGTCTAGGCACTAATCCCCAAGTATCATTCTTTTCTATCTGATTTAATTCTTCATCCATTGCCTTAACCCAATGCTTATCATGTCTAGCTTCTAAAAAAGTTTTAGGCTGAAATTTGGATAACAAAGAGAAATTAACTTACTCAGATTCACTGACCATCATTCTTCTGGTGTGAATTCCTTCATTTATGTCTCTAATGATGTCACTTTTATTATGATTTCTCTAGACATATTTGGACAGGGTTTTGGTGTCCTTTTTCTCCTTCTTATCTTCATCTGATTCTTCAAAATCTTCCTCTTCAATGATTTCAATAATGTCTACTGGATCACTAATTCTTTGTGTTCCATCTTCTTCTATCCTGACACTTACACTTTCAAAAAAATCTTGGTTCTTTTGTTATAACATTTTTAAGCTTTACTTTTGCAAGAATAACCAAGAAATATACTTTCATCTTCTCTAGATTTAAACTTACCAAGTTTTTCATTGGTTCTCTTTATGAAGCATCTGCTACCAAAAAATCTAAATTAATCAACTATTAATGGTTTATCTTTTCATAGCTCATAAGGAGTCTTGTCGCTATTGACTCTCATTAATTCTCTATTCTAAATATGCACTATTTTAGTAATTGCCTCTATCCAATATTTATCTAGTATCTTGGATTCATTTAGCAGTGTCCTCACTATCTCCTGAACTATTCTATTTCTCCTCTCAACTACTCCATTTTGTTGTGGAGTTATGGCTACTGAATAATGTCTCTTTATTCCATGGTCTTCATAAAACTCAATAAACTGATCTGACATGAATTCTCCTCCTTGATCTGATCTTAGACACTTAATCTTTAAATTGGTTTCATTCTTAACTAATGCTTTGAATGCTTTGCAATGTCTAAAAGCTTTTGATTTTCTCTTTAAAAACATTACCCAAGTCATATGTGGAAAATCATCAATAATAAACATGAAATATGTTTCAAATTCAGTAATTTGAGTTCTCATGGGTCCACATAAATTAGTGTGAACAAGCTCTAGCATCTAAGTGGTTGAGTACTCTTTTGTTTTGAACCACCTTCTGGCCTACTTCTCATGCTGATAAGGTTCATAAAGCGTGTCAGATGGCTTTATAATCTGTATAAGATTTTTGTCTGCTTGCTTCGTGTTGATGTTGACAAGATTTTTAAAATTTATGTGTTTCATTCTCTTGTTCCATAGCCAACTTTATTCAATCTAACTCAAACAACATAATTGACCTTTGATGTTTGATAGCATATACAAATTATTGCCTATTCTTTGAGCATCTGCAACCAACACATTTGAATCTTTTCTCCTAATTTCATGACCTTCTACATAAACATTTAGTGTGTACCCTTGATCACACATTTGACTTACACTCAAAATATTATGCTTAAGACCTTCTAGATACAACATATTTTTAATTTTAGTTCTACCATTATCCAAACCTAGTGTACCTTTTTCAGCTATTCTGGTAGTAGTATTATCTCTAAATTCTACTGTGCCACCATTGATATTCTTCAATTTTATGAACTTGATTTTATATCCTATCATGTACCTCGAATATCCACTATTAATGAACCATTTATTTTCTTCATTTATTATATACAAAGTTGTCTGCACCAACATATATTTCTTAGGTTGTTTCTTCTATCATGAACCTGTCTAAAATTTCTTCTTGATGAATGGAGCCTTGAAACTTTGGTCCTTCTCGAATGACTCAAACACACTTCTACAGTACCAGGCTATGTGTTCTAATTTTTTTCACTTGTAACATATTATAGCCTCTTCATTAAACCCTAATAGAGGAGTAAAAGTGTTGTGGCTTCTGCTTCACTCTACATGACTTTCTTTCTCCTTATTTCTGATGTTATTATCTCTTTTTCAATATTGTATTTTATTATGACCATATCCATTACAATAAAAATAGTAGCCATAAAAATAGGACCTATTTATGTATCTTTGACCTAATTACTATTTGTAGCTATGTTCTTTTTAGCCTTCTTTGTTTGAGATGTCCTATGTATCCTTAACTTTTTCCCTTTTGATTTCCTCTTTTGTAAGAGCTTCAACATAGTTCTTTCCCTTTTCATTGTCTATAAAAGTAGTGGCCTCCCTTTTCTCTTTTTCAAATCTGATACCTATCTTATCTGACATTGATATTTAAATTTTTAATATCTTATTCAACATATTAGTTCTATTCTCAAATTTTGAATCATTGGCTACTCTATCATTGATTGTTTTATTTATTTTCTCAAGATTTGCTTTTAAAGAAAAAATTTCAATAACATATATTTCACATTCTTTAATTATTTTTTGTAACTGTGCCATTATATCTTCTTCATTCTTCTTGGCTTCTTCAAAGTGTGCTTGTAGATCTTCAATTATTTCTTTTGATTCCTTTTCATTTTTCTTGATCTAGAGCTTTAATCTTCTATTCTTCTTCTCAAGAGCTTTTAACTCTTCTAAGGCACAAATGAGTTCTCCTTCCAGATTCACTTTCACTTCATCCTATTCTTCTTTTTGATCATCTATATTTTTGCTTGTGAAGGTAGCTTCATGTATGGCCATAAATAGAATCTCTTCTTCTTCTGAATCACTAACTCCACTATCTTCAGTTAAGCTAGGATCTTTAGAATACAAACTCTTCTTGAATCCCTTCTTGAATTTTTCTTTGAAATTATTCTTGTATGTAGACTTTCCTTATTCATTGTCACCATTACCCTTATCTGGGTACTTAGCTATAAAATGTCAAATCTTTCTATAATTAAAATATTTAAATGGTAATTTTCTTTGATATTTACCTGTGCCCTTTTTCAGCTTGCAAATGAATAGATATCCATTGTCATCTTCATCATCGCTAGAATTGTCACTTGATTCTTGAATCTTAGCCTTCTCTTTCTTTGATGTTTTGAAAATATCTTCTCTCTTTGAGGTTTCTCTTATTCGGTCCACATCTCATATGTCATAAGAATACCATGCAGTTCATCCATCTTTATCTTGGCTAAATTATTCATCTCTTCAATCGCCAAAACTTTTGCATCATATCTCAATGGTAGAGATCTCAAAAAAAATTGAACCACAATTGATTCTTCTAACTTTTATTCAAGACCTTGAATCTAATTTACTATTTGATCAACCCATAAAAGATAACTTGCTATATTTTCTTCCTCTTTCATTTTCAAACTCTCAAAATATCTAATGAAAGTTTGAAGCTTAACTTGTTGAACCTTTTCATCACATTTGTAAATATTCTCAAGTTTTACCCAAGTTTCATGAGTATATTTACATTGAATAACTTTAATAAATTCTATTTCACATAAACCACATAAAATAGTATTTAAAACTTTAGCATTATTTTCACTTGCCTTCTTTTTTATTGGAGTAGTTACAAGTGTTTTGGCTCTTCATATTTCTCCACCACTGTTTACCAAATGTCAAATTCAAGGGCCATCAAATAAGTCTTCATCTATATGCTTCAAAAAACATAATTTGTCCCATCAAACAAAGGTGCCTTATTTATAGAAAAACCTTCATGTGATCCAACCATCGTGCTTTCATAATCTACCTCCAAGCTATAAAACTTTTTCAAAAGGAACCTACTATGATACCAATTGTTAAGCATGAAATATACTGAGAGGGGGGGTGACTCAATATATTATATATCTTTTAATTAATCTAATTTCTTTTCTTTAACCACTTAATCACACATTTAAGATATACAATAAAATTGAAACAATAATATGCACCACACAAGAGAGAGAGAGAGAGAGAGAGAGAGAGAGAGAGAGAGAGAGAGAGAGAGACTAAATTTTTACGTGGAACCCAAAGTGGAAAAAATCACATAGAAAAATCTCAAGTATATGAATGAGCACCAACTCAAATTACAAGGTTTTCAATCACCAACTTGAAGGAGCACTAACCCCTTTGTTGAGCACCAACACAATAACTATTTATGAGCACCAACCCCTCTTGTATATAAAACACAACTATCTCTCAATGTTTCTTACTCAACAAATGATAGACCTTTACAATATCTCCTACTTTTATCTCTTCAAAAACAAATACAAATCATGCACACTCTTGCATATTACAAATGTCTTCTCAAGCCTTTATTTATAGCTTTCCAAATGACCTTTGGATTTCACCCTTTGTGACCCTTCAATCCTCATATAAAATGGCACCAAAATTACATGACCCTTTGTATCCTTGCATTTGAAAAGTCATATGGTGACCCTTCATAAGAAAATGCATCCTTTCCTCTTTTGTCTTTATCTTAGTGACTTTTCATATTCCTCAAAGTGTCTCTTCATGGAAAAATACACCGTACGCTCTTTTGTCTTCACATGGTGACTCTTGGAATTCCTCAAGATGTCTCTTCATGAGAAAATGTAACCCATTCCTCTTTTATCTTTACCCTATGACTCTTTTACTTCTCCATGGGCCCTCTTTTGACTTATATGCAACCAAAAATATATTAATTAATATTAAATAAATATTAACACATATTAGCCAAGATATGAATATTAAAAACATCATTAAATACAATGGGGCATTTATCACCAATGTTAGACCTTTGACATCAATGATAATATTTCTAACAGATAATGGTGTCATCCTAGTAATACCTATAATCACCAATGGGGGTGATGGACTATCTAATCTTGTTTTATTTCCATGGCATGGATTCCTCATTGATGGCCATGTAAACCAAAAGGTATAATAATTCACAAATCTTTGAATGTGATTTTTTTAGTGGTGGCCATATAGTTTGTAGAAAACTACATGCACCATAGTGCACCTAGGATTCCAAGGGGGGAATGCAAATGATTTGAATACAATGGTGGCATAGATAGTGTCCACTAGGTAATTCATCTTGTATAAAGTGCTTCTACTCTGATCTTATAATATGACCCTGATGAGGTTGAGATTACTCACATTACCCAAGTCTGGGACATCCTCTCTTTTTGATAATTATGCTCAACAAGGGAACCCATAAGAGGTTCACATGTGTGGTGTCACTAGGCCTGAATAGGGGGTTTAGTAGGAGTATTTCAACATGGACCCCTTTCTTAAGATGTGGATAAGGTATGTTTTAATGTAATTTTTGTTAACCCATCATTCTTGGTCGATGACCTAGTCCTTTAGCACTTCATATATATTATGGGCATTAGCCCATGCATCTATTATGTTAGCATCATAATTACTAGTATAATCTAAGAGATTTTAGTACTAATTAAAATTAGCCCCTGACATGTCCATGAATAATTTTACCAAATTTACCAAGTAAACCAAATCTTACCCATCTCATAGAACATGTTTAGAAGTCTATGACAAGTTGTCGAATAGGTCCACACAAGGGAAAACATTAGGCTTGGATGTGGCCCTATATAACCTTGACTTGTCTAGCACTGTAAGAACATCAAGGTACTTAGTTGCATCATCATAGTCCTCTAAGGTGGGTGTTTGTATAAATTCAATTGATTTCAATACTTTGTTATAGTGATTTAATGGTACCAAAATAGGCAATAAGGTGGTGTCCCAGTACTCAAGCACAAGTTTAGGTTTGGAGGATAAATCAACCATAGTGAGAAGGTTAATCTTGAAAAAGGTGAAATCTAAGTGAGGAGGGCATGAAGGGTACAAGAATGAAATAAAAATTACGGGATGAACTCTATAAAATTAAGTGTAATAATAGTGAATCATATTAATCTAAGGACTTATAGAGATCTACAGAGATATCTTACATTAATGGCCTTTTGTGGCTCACCCAAAGTGAGTTCAAGTTTGATTTAATGGAAATATTCACCCATTCATTTCCCAATTTGGAATTAACTTAGGAATTTAAAATATATGATCCTCATTTATATTTGGAGACTATGATCAGATGTTTTAAATTACCTAATCAGGGCCTAGTTTCCCATTTAATTAATGTGAGAAGTGTGGTAGGCACATGACTATCCTAGCCCTATGGTATCCCAAGGGTATTTAGCTTGAAACATGTGCCATTGATAATTTTTCCTATTTTTAATAGATTCCACCTAAACATGTCTAGGTACCTTACTTTTACAAGAGCCAAAATTGGCCATTTAGTGTAGCAAGGTGATACATAGAATCCTCTGATTGGATTTTTATCCTGACTGTGCTTCATGTTTGACCAAATAGGGTTATTCTAGGCCTTTCCTATCAATTTATATGTAAGTGCCACATGGCATGATTTCATTCACCAAACTCTCCCAAGGATATAATAAGTCTGACACCCCCATGATATTGGCAATTCTAATAGCTTTCATGTGGATATTCCTCATTTTTTGGGCTCCATTGGGACTCTGACAAGTCTGACACCCATAGGAGACTAATAAGTCTAATAACTTCCATGTGTCTCTTCCTCATTTGTTAGGTTCTCCTAGGGCTATGACAGGTCTAACACCCTTGAGTGACTGGCAAGTATGATAAATTTCATGTGGCTCTTCCTAATTTGTTAAGCTCTCCTAGGGCTCTGACAAGTTTGATACCCTTGAGAGACTAGTACGTCTGACATCTCTGATAGCCAAGTAGTCTCATTAACTAGGCTTTCTCAAGATCTGACAATTTTGATAGGTTTAATAGACTGACACATCTAACAGGTTCTATATGGTGCTTTCTAATGTGTAAGGCTCTCTTAGGATCTAACACCTCTAATAAGTGCAAGATACTGACACATCTAATAGTCAAGTAGTCTCATTGGTCAAGATCTCCTAGTATTTAAAACTTCTGATAGGTTCAAGAGATTGACACATTTTATAGGTGTTATGTGATGTTCCCCATTCATCAAGTTCTCTAAATATCTAACACTTCTAATATATCTAGTTGACTAACACATATGATAGGTTCCATGTGGAACTTCCCCAATCATTAATATATCATATGAGATTTCATGAAAAGTGACTAAGTTAAAATAAGGCCACATAATCAATTAAAATTTCACCCATACATCCTTAAATATTTATGAGATTCCAAGTATAACTTTGGGAGATTAACACTCCATGAAAATTGACATGACTCTAATTCTATGAAAAAATATAGTTAGCGCATGAAAAAAACATTCTAAACATGAAAACCTTTTGTTTTTTAGGACACAAAAGGATTGAACTCTCTTTAGAATCAAAATAATATATGTATCTTTAGCAAACACCAACTTGTAATGACAAATTATGTGAGGCATTTGACAGATCATGATGAAACAAAGGCTCAAGGTTTCACAAAGTCTAAGGCTAATTGGAAAGGGATAGAAAATCCAAGAAATATTTAAGTTGAGAATTTTCAGAGGGGGTCCCCCATTTATCCAATAAGGGAGTCATGTTGGCCACACAAAATGGTGACTTTATAGAGAAAACATTGTCCCAACATTTAAAACCTAAACTATGACCATCCAACATTTAACATAGAGATAGGCAAGTCAAACTCGTGTACCCTCCATGCTTTGAGTATGAAAAGTGCTCAAGTATATTTTAATAAGTAACATATTAGGATCTAGTTCCTTCTGATACCACTCTATGCATTAGGGTCAGACACCTTTTTATTTGATGCACAACTTCAGTAAGCTTAGGTACATATGGGATATTGAAGAGTTCTAAATGGGTATGCATATCATATAATTTTGGATAAGGGGGAAGGGTTTTAAAATTTCTCTACTACCATCCTAGCATTTATAACCCTAATAAAGATGATT
The DNA here is from genome assembly GCA_037957365.1 of Torreya grandis. Lineage (NCBI taxonomy): Eukaryota > Viridiplantae > Streptophyta > Pinopsida > Cupressales > Taxaceae > Torreya > Torreya grandis. The sequence goes on along the minus strand of JARHVA010004850.1, from coordinate 1,131,512 downwards.
TTGGTCTCACTCTTGGCCTTACTCCACTGCTAGCTAGGTCAAAACGTCATGATGGAGATTTCCAAATTCACCCTTTTTAAGGAGAAACTCAATATATAAAAACCCAGACTTCCTTTGATCTGATATTTAATGTCTAATCCATGAGGTTTTGAGACCAATGTAGCTAAGGTTGATGGTAGTCATAGTAGGCTTCCAATATCTATATGATTGTTCACTTATTCATCTATTCATGATATCCTTGGTCTTTTTAATTTAAAGTGTTTGTGATGGTCTTAGATAGAGTAGAGATTTTCTCAATTCACTTTTCCAGTGTCGAATCAGTGATTTTTAAATTTCTTAGTGTTTCTTGTATATTCACCTTTCTTATCATTGTGTTCAATATTAGAGGTTCACCTTCTATTTTCTGATTTCAGTATTGGCTTTCACTATTCAATTATCCTTTGGAGTAGTGATCATTTTCTCTAAACTCGGTTCTTCTTTATGGATCATTAGGGGTGAGGGATGCCTTCCTAGGAGAGATACTTGGGAGTAAAACTATGGCAAGGTTAGTAAATTAAACACAAGGCACATAGACCCACAAACCAAATAACAAAAACAACACCACAAAAGTAAACACACAATAAAATCAAGCTCTCCTTAATCTAATCTAAAATATATACATTATGATTGATGAGACTCTAGGCTATTGCTCTGCCACTTCTTGTTATGTCATAGATATAGGCATCATTTAGCTTTATTATGCATTTATTATTGATTTTGATCAGTGAGTAGAAGGGGGTACCCCTATTTTTAATGTCCACCACCACTATATTTGTATCTTTGGATTTAGGGATAGCCAGTGCAATTGAGGGAGACCATGGTATCGAAGTGAGGAAGTTCATTCTAAATGTTTTTTAACAAGGTATTGGTGCTAACCTAGACACTCCCTTACCTAATGTTATTCTTGATCTACTTAAATTTGATAAAGCCTTTAAATTTTTATATAATTACCCTTTGATATCTTATTTTTTGGGAAGAGTCCCCCCAAGAACCTCTTGAAATAATGGATTCATAACTATTGAAAAGTCCATGGTGTGAAAATATAAGGAGTCTGAAACCTTACTATGAAACTATGGGTTCTTATTTTGATTCACTAACCTAGAGTACTATAAATCCATTGTTAGTTATGGACCATAGTTTATATATAATACACTAGTGGTGTTTTCTCACTAGACTCAAGACTTTCAGGTTTGGAGCAAGCGAAACTAAAAATTCTAGTTTGGATTGAATTTCTTGGCTTGACTCTCCCACTCTAGAGTTTTATTGACCAACTCATAAAACTCATAAGGGATTTCATATGCCATGAATGGGAAAAAAATTTGTGACCTGTCCCTAAAAGAGGGTTTGGGTGAAAGTGGATCTAGCTTGAGATCTTAAAGAGTCTATTAACATTCAAATTTTAAATAATTATTTTACTCAATGGGTGTTATATATTAACTTATCAAATACCTATTTTTGATGCCAGTCCTTGGATCATATGGTCTAGGAATGTCCCTTAATGGTGCATGCCCCTCCTGCTCCTCAAGAAAAGGGTGAACCTAAAGCCAAACTCTAGAATGGTAATATTGATGGCTAGACTAATTTAAAAAATAAGAATAGTAATGAATAAAAATATAGTGGTAAGCCTCAATCATATGATTATCATTTGTTCATGGTTCCTAGCACCTTGGCCCCTAATGGTAAACCTGTTGTGCCTAACAAGGCTTCACCTCTACTTATGCTCATGCCATAATTGGTGGCTACTTTTTTTTATACTTCACCTTTAACTCTATAATCTCAATCATCACATACCCTCTTTGAATGAATTTGTAGGAAGAGGAATAGAATCTCATTACTCTAGAATGTAAAGTGGTCCTCCAATGCTCCATAAGTCCCTGTCACATCAACATACAAGAGGTAACCTTTTTAGATGGGTAATTTTATAAATCACAAACCTTTTTTTCAATCATTTTTTTTCTCTTAAAAACATCATAAAGGAAAATGACATTATCCTCGACGTTTCCCATTACTAGTTTATTTACATAGTGTTTGGGGCCTTACTGATCTATCGCATATGTGGTTAGGAACAATTGTTAGATTTTTAGTAATATCAAAATTCTTTATTTATAAGAAGTCAAGATCTATGGCTTTCTCCTATATAATGAAAAATTAATGATTTGATCTAGGTTCATTTGTCAAAATACCATGCTTAACTTTGGTCATGGTGGGGTCCTAACTCTTTTATCTCTAGATCTTTCTCAACACATTTCTTCTTAGGGGTCTAACCCCACCCATCATGTTGTTTGGACTCTATTTGACTTTGATAATCACATCATTGGGTTATTTAATTTGTATGCCTCTAATGATGTTGTGGAGCAAGATTTATTTTTTAGATGGTTAGCAAATTTTCTTCTAGATGCCCATTGGATCTTCTGTGGGGATTATAACATGATATAATCTCCTTAGGACAAAGCTAGACATATTCCTATGCATTGGTTTGCTATAAAATAAGAATAATGGTTTTATATGCATAAAAAACTTTGAGTGTTTGATCCAAACCACCATTGGAGGAATAATATAGACTCTCCCTAGTTTAATTTGTCTAATTTTTGGTAAGGAGAGGATCGGGTTATTCAATGGCTAGATCAGGATCTTTCAGATGAACAAGGTCTTATTTATTTCTCATGTTCATAATAGGTTGGTTATTGTGCTCCTTGACACCTTACTATTAGAGCATCATCCTATATAATTTAATGTTGAGTGTTTACCCCTCAAGTGAGGCCTGCTACAACCTTTCTATCTCAATACTACTCACCTTAAACATGAGATAAATGTTGGGCACATTATCACAATTTTGAATTTAGTTCCCAAGACCAAGGGGGGTGCTCACTAGATATAATAATGGATGGATTCTCTTTCCTAAACTACCACCTTTCCTTATGTTTATGGTAAACAAACCTCTCTTTTTCTTTGGTGTCTTCATAATGCTACAAACCATGAATACCTCTAGGTATCAGAGGAGCTTGAATAATTTCATTTCAATGTTTGTTTACAATCCCAATAAACTCATTGGCATCGCAAGATACAGGTTGAATATGCATACAAGGCCAAAGGGGATCAACTTCAAGCTCAAATGCATTGGCTTAAAATTGGGGACAATGTCACCAAGGAATTGTTTTTTATTATGTGTTCTATAAGGGATTTTTATAGAATCAAAGTTGTCAAGGAAGGATATGTTCAATTTACAAAAATTCCTAACATCCTATAAGATTTTGTTTATCATTATCATAAGGTTTTTTTGGCCTATCCTAACTCTATTTAGTGTGAAGCTTTTCTTACACACTTACTTCAATTTTTTCCTTGTAAAGTTTTTTATGCTCAATGAGTACCCTATGATAGGCCTCTACCCTTAATGATCTTAAATAGGTGTTTATGCATATGTATACTAAAAAATCTCCAAGCAGTGATGGTTTACCATGTGATTTCTATTAGACCTTATGGGATACTATGGGTCTAGATCTTCATAAGGTTTATTTGAAAGGGGTGTTAACAAATTATTTGGGACCTATTATAAATCAAGGTAACATCAAGTTTTTCCCCAAGGTTTTTGACTCTAGGGTTATTACTAACTAGATACTTATTACTCTTTTTAATATCTATTACAAAATAACTTCTAAGGAACTGGCTCTCAAGATTAAGAATATTCTTCTTTTAATTATTATAGTGAGAAAATAAGATTTATCCACAATAGATACATCCTTGACAATGTCAGTGTTATTCGAGAAGGCATGGAATGGGATCATGTATCTAGTCAAAAGGCCCTATTTTTTAAGATTTATTTTGAGAAGGTTTATGACCACATTGAGTGGCCCTTAACTTTATCCATGCTCTAATCTCTAAGTTTTGAACCCAAGTTTGTATAAGTGGTTGATGTGTTTTTCCAAGGTGTTGGGGTGTGTATTACTATCAATCAATCCGAATCCTCTCAATTTTGACTTCATATATCTATCAGGTAAGGGTGTCCTTTATCCCTTTCACTTTATGTGTTCATAGTTGAAGGGTTTAGCTATATGTTATCTAATTATGCCTTGAGAGGCTTGGTGAAAGGTATTTATATTCCTCAGTTTGAACACTAGTTATTAAATGGTCACTATGTTAATGACTTTTTTTCACTCTCCAAGAAGAGTATTTTATTAAGAATACTATTGATTGTATTCATATCTTTTCTTCAACCTATGTATCATCCATTTAATGGATAAAAATATAGTGTTATCACTAGGCTCTTTCTCCCAAACCCCCTTGGTTGGAAGGATATCAATGGTAGTGGCTTCTTCTAGGGGTTCAATTTAAGTTCCTTGTCATTCCTTTATTTTTCAGGCTTCTCCTACTGATTTTTGGTCTTGTGTGGTTTAAAAGGTTGAGAAAAAAATATTTTTGGATATAAAAACCTTATCCTTGGTGGATATGTTTCAGATTGGCTCTAAGGTGTTGGTATCTATGTAAGTGTAATATTCTTCTTATTGGGATCCTTCTAATGTTTCCTATGGTAGACAAAAAAAATTCCTAAGGGATTTCCTCTAAGCTAATTTTGAAGGGCACAAGGGCTTGCATAAACTTTCTTAGGATATTTGTTGCAGGCCTGAAGAAGTAGGTGGTTTTCTCTTCTAGATATTAAGCTCCAATATCTAGATCTCAACATTAAATGGGTTATTTTTAGACTAGAAGGTGATGAATCATAGATTATCATGCTTCACCATTGTATCTCTCAAGGGGTTCCTTGTGGCAGGCAGTCTTCCCAAACCTTGGGCTACATACTCTTCTCATTACCTTGGTTCCTATGAAATTTAATGGCACTTTTTCCATTCAAAGCATTTTTAAATCTTGGGATAAATTCAAACTCCATCTCATCTGGATAGGGGAGGATTTCAAGAATGCTCTTTCTCTTAATTCCCATTCCCTCTAGTGGTCTCCCTACCTAAATTTTCATAATGTACCCTTTTTTTTGGTCCCTTGGATCAAAGGGTTAATATTGTTCAAGAAATGTGTGAAAACCATTGGGGATATTTTCTATAAAGTGATCCATTCTTAGCTTCCTTGGAAACAAGATCAAAATAAAACTAAATTAAATAATGTATATGATGAGTCTATTGTAGAAATTCAAGGCTCCATACCAAATGAGTATCTTCATAAGATTGGAGTCAAATATATTAATCCTTGGTGGAAATATTGGCATTGGCCCACAACCACTCCCTTTACTCTTTATTCTCCCTACCTGGGGTATAATATTTTAGTCCCTAGCATATTCAAGATGATACTTTCAATCACTGATGAAGGCTTTAGACTAGAAATGTGGTCTAGTCTAGATGATTTTACATTATGTGGGTTGCTTCCATTGAACCTAAAAAGGATCACTTTCTTTGGTGCATTCTCTATCAGGATTTACCAGTGGGTAACTAGTTTAAGCACATGAGGGTTTCAATACTCATTTGTCCAACTTGTCATCAACATAAGGCTATTAAGCACATTTTTTGGTTATGATCCCACACTTAGTATATATGGTAATGGATGCATACCCTCTTTCAAATATTTAGGCCTAAGTTCTTTACTTGGAATATGGATCTCGTAGGGACTCCACCCTTATTACTACAAGATACAATAGATTTTGGTAGATTTTTCATGTTGATATTCTCTTTCAAATATAGAAAGCTAACAAATTATGTTTATTTTAATCATGTAGAAATGGGACATAGTTTTACTATTACTAAAAAATTATGTAATTTCTAATGTTACTCTCTAGATTCAAATCTAGACTAACAATATTCACCTAAAGGTTAACCACGTCTAGTGTTTTTTTCATCACTGAGGGAATGCCCCATGTACAATTAGCTAAGGCCTCCAAAACTATCACATCTATAGTCACCTCCTCATGGGTGAGGGCATAAAATGCATGAATAGTGTTCAAGGAATAGTCATAGGAGCCTCTCTCCTTTCCATTCACCACCTCTCTAGTAATATTTGTAGTTTACTTAGCATAGTGGATCTTCCAAAGGTGGTAGTGCCAAAATCATTGGGGCCCTTTCATGTAGGATAAGTATTTATGGCTAGATATTGCTATTTCACTTGATAGACACAAGGAATAAAATAATAATACTCAATATAATTATGTTTGGGACCCCTTACCTTTGGTTGAAGACATTATTTCTCAAGAGGGATGGGGTGACAAGCTACAGGATCCACCTCTTCCACCACCTCTCATGGCCCCCATATTTGCTACTAAAGTTTAAATGTTCTCTTTATTGGTCTATATTTTATTAATGTATTATTGGTTGTTATGCACCTTTTATGGTTTTTTTTTTTGAGTGGTCATTATTGACCCTCTACTAGACTTGATATTTCCAAAGGGTTTCTAACCTTGATTTGACTATGCTTATGGGTGTGACTTTTTCCACCCATTTTTCCATACATTACCACCCTCATGTAGATGTCATTTGGTGATTATATTAAAAGTACAATTGAGAAGTAATGTTTCAAGAATTATCCATTCATAAGTAGCGATATGTTATTGCCTTCGAGGACCTTGAGGCAAAACACATTCTATCCAAATAACTTTGGGATATGATATGAGCCAATCCATAACGAGTCAAACTTAGAGTGTTGGCCTTTATTTTCATTAGATTTATCCCATAGTAGTAATGAGTCAAAAATTATGAAGGACTTCACTTTCACTCTTTTTTCCAAACCATATTTTGACTTCATGTTGGTACTTAGTGAAATTTTATAGGGCCTCCTTTCAAGCATCTTCTAGTTGGATAATATCTAATAGTCTCAAGTATACCTTATTATTTCTTTCCATGTACTATTTCATAAAATTATAATTAGTAAATATAATTTTAATTTGGAAGACATGATCTAACCCATACACTAGTAGGAATGGTAAACTTTTGAGGGCCTTCTTTATACTAGACATGAGCAGCCCAAAAGGCATATTTTAGCAATGAGTGTCATTCATAGTTATTCATTTTAGTATATTTATTGATCACATTGATCAAGTTATTGTTTGTATATTATACCAAAACATTCCCTTATGATTATTAGTTAGATGAAATTGTCAATGTGACTCCATGTTCATATTCTAACTCAAGAAACTCTACATATTAGAATACAAGTCCATTGTCACAAACTAGTGTCACTAGTATGCTAAATCAGGTGGTTATGTTTTATTTTATAAATTAGATCACCTCCTTGGTGGTAATATTATTGGTGGATAATACCTAAATATACCTTATGTAGTATTCAGTATCTATAAGCATGAATATGTAGTCGACTGAGGAGTTTGGATTGATAACTCCTATAAAGTCAAGTCCCCACTATGAAAATAGCTTCCTTCAAGAATAGACTATAATAACATCATACCATGAACCTATGATTTGTAAAAGTCTTGGAATTAATGACATGAGTGTACATGGGCATTTACATATTTGAAAATAGTGGTACAATAATAGCCTACTCTCAATATTTTGTGTTGTTGTATTTTTAGAGCGATAAACACTACCCAACTTCTCATGATAACTAGCCATAACAGCTTTGGCTTCTTCCTCATATAGGAACTTTAGATATATGCCTTCATAATTCCTTTGTAAAGGACCCATTTATTAATAATATAATGAGTTAATTGAGGTCCCTTTTCTAGGTTTGGTTTAGTTTGGGAGGTGGGATTCCATAAAGAAGGTAGTGGGTAACCGAAGCATACCAATCTTGATGAAGTAGTTATTCCTTGTCTACATGATGTAGTGTAATCTGAGTATCAATATATATGATTAATTAAATTAGGCCCTAGCCTCAAACAATCTTAGTAGGCCTAATATCCAAGTCATATTATTTTAATGTGGCCATCTACTAGTCCTTGCACTCTCCCAATTCATTATGCCTGAACATAAGTTTTACTGTTGGGTTTGAGACAATGGCATGCACCTTATTCCTAAGAATATAGTGCCTAAATTTATTAATTACCTTTATTATGACAAATGAATGTTTTTTAAGGGTATAATAATTGAGCTCTACATCTTTAAAGTTTGTGCTCATGAAATTAATTGTGTTCTCTTCTCCATTCTGCTTCTAGTGAGGATGGTAATAATGGTGTGATCAGAAGCAAAAGAGTAGAGGTAAAAATATTATGTGCAGTTATGGCTTATTAGAATTAGTGCCTACATAATGGCCTCTTTGATCTCTTGTAATGCCTTCTTGGATTCAATGTTCCATTCCACCGTAGCTTCTTATTTTAGCATGGCATTTATAAGTTTAACAATCTTAGAAAATCTATAAATAAATTTTCACATGAAATTAATTTTCCCAAAGAAGTACTTTAGTTCATTTTTACTACTCAGGAGAGGTATCTTAGAAATAACATCAACACATGTAGGATCAATAGAGATACCTTCCTTTGTGATAATGTGCCTGAGAATCTTACCTTCAATAATACCAAGCATGATCTTATTTGGGCTTAAAAAGATACCATACCTCATTCATCTCTTGAATATCATCTGTAGGTGATGAATCTTATCTAACCTATATTTAGAGAAGATAGTTAAATCATCCATATAGATAATAATGCACTTCCCTATTAAAAATTCAAAGGTGAAATCCATGGATCTTTGAAAATTGGATCCTGCAATAATCAAACCAAATGGCATCTGCTTATAGGATAAAGTGCCTCCACTTTATTATGAATGCAATCTTAGTTCTATCTTCAAATTTAATGAGAACTTGGTTGTATCCTAAGAATAAATCTAAAAAAGACTCATCTAGGATATGTTCACCATCTAAATCACTTCATCCAAGGAGGGCAATAGGTAATTATCTTTATCAAATACTTTCTTCAGATTTTAATAATCCATACATATCCAAATCTCTCCATTCTTCTTCTGAATGAGTATGAAAATGGCTATGCAAATGGATTGGGGGATTGGAAATATGATTCATGTTGAGAGGATATTTTGAACCTCTTTATATATAAGCAATTATAGAATTAGATCCATGGGTCTCTACCTTTGTTTAAAATTCTTCTGATTTAGCTTGAGGGGGATAGTATGGGTTATTACACTTAGGTCTAAGATCTTAATATCACCATAGGCTTGAGAAATGTTGTTTCTATATCTCAACAATAGCCCTTTAATTTTCTCAATCTCTTTTGATTTCAATTAGGTCCAATGTTAATGGATCAAGGATGGTCAGGGAACCTAAGATAAAAATTCTTGAATTTCATGTATTTTTAACTTGGCTTCTCAAATGGGTGTTCAAACTTATCAAGGTTGAGAACTCACTCAAAGGAGATCATGCCTTTTGGGACTTGATTTTCTCTAAGGTTCTTAATGTAATCCCAGTCATAATCTACACCTCCCAGATCATCTCTTTCCTTCTCATCAATGATCTGAGCTTCAAATACCCTAGTGTTACTGAGCAATTCCAAGATATGCTTATCATATTTGAAGACTTGGAAGTTTTAAACATTATCTAGGGTAGGGGGGAAATGGATTAACTTGATAGATAACTCATGTAATCCATGATCTAGAGGTGTTGTATTCATGGTAGAAGTTTCCAATTAATTGATCACTTAGTTTTATTGTTAGGGGATGGGAATAGCATTAAAGGTAGTGAAAATATCTATCGAATCCCATGATTTGTGTTTGTACTTCCTAAGATAAGAAATTTTACATTATAATTTGCTCTTAATTTGGTTTATGACCAGCTCAAAATCCCTAAATGCTTTAAGATCCTTACCTATATGTTTTAATGTTAATTATATCCCAAATATCAAGATATTATGCCATGTTGTTAGTATAGGGGTACTGAGGTTTATAAGTGGCTAGGTGTCATTTTCCCTATGGGTCAATTATAAGGACTCCTACCCTATAATCTTGTTTAAAATGGGCCTCATCGAAGAAAAGGGACCACAAACCTGACATCTCAAGATCTCTACTAGTTTCATGTTTATCTAGTTCTATAGATAATGTGTAGATTCCTAGGTCTAAGGATACTAAGTTCACCTTTTCATACATGATGTTATATTTCATGATCATATGTTTCATCCTAGGTTATCTATCTACTCTAATTTTATTTTCCATGCCCTTCCAAAGTAGCCACATATGATTCAATTTAGTATACATGTACCCATTTAAGGTTTTAGATCAATCCCTACTAAGAACCATTGTGTATGCTTCAAGGATTTCTACCACTTGGATGTCTATGTGATTTAACTTTCTAAGACTTATGGAATGTAACTACTAGGTTGTTAAAGGGTCTAAGTATATTAAATTAGGGTATAAAATATGTAATAAATACATCCATTGATTTGTGAAATAACCAACCTAATTTGATATTTCTAAAATTAGAAGTCAATGACAAAGATAAGTACTTATCTAGAAACTAACTGATATGAATGATTTAGAGGTTGAAAATTGGTGTGGAATCTGATCCTAATGTCACAAATAGGATCTAAGTGTTAGAAACTCTCATGGACAATAGCATCATACCTTGGATAGTAGATTTATGGTGTTAGTTTCCACTTTTGGTATTAGTTTCCTTATACAAGGATTGATTTAAAATTTTGGGATCAGTTATGTCTAAGTCTGATAGGCTTGATGTTGTGTGAATGAAACCTACTTCACTGTATATAACCTATTTTAGAATAATTTAGGAACAAACCCTAGACTTCCACGTTGTTAGGGTACTTGAGTGGCACAAGTAGCAAAAGTGTGATGTTGTCTAGGTAGGTTGGACATCCTCAACACCCCATTATGTTGAGGGTTTCCTATATACCAATACTCTAAGAAGGGATCAAGCTCAATGTAGTTCTCATGCCTAAGTATTTGGTGCAAGTACAAGTGAATGATAGTATGAGTATGAACTTGAGTGATTTGAATAAGTCTTGAGATTAGAAATCTATGTATTCTAAGCTTGGGATGGTTGTAGATGATCATATGTAGAAGTAGGGTAGAATAAGGATCAATAACCTTGATTGTGCATAACTTGTTCTAAGCTTGTTTATTTATTTTATATCTCATTTCTATCTAGTGGATAAAAGGATAAACTTCATGTATATATATTGATCTAGTGCTTGTGTAGGGTTTGAAATAGGTCTACTACAACCCTAGTTATTTTAGGAATTAAAAATATATCCATTGGAATCGAAAGGAGGCAAAAGATTATAGCACCAAAAGTGGGACACTAGCATGGGACGCTAGTGTCCAGGTGGAAAACCTTAGGCATTAGGAGCTTGGATCCCTTGGTGAAGGTCTAAAACTAATTTTTGGATGCCTAAAGATACATAATGCTCACACAAAAGATGCATAATGGTAAAATGAGGTCCTATGATGGGTCTAAGGCTAAACTAGGGATAAGTGGTCTAAAGTGACACTCACTACCCTCAAGTGACATTTTATATGACTAAATTTAGCCCCTTTATTATGGAAATGTAAAAAAGTGAAATGAATTGGATAAATAAAAAATTAGTCTACCTAGACTTGCATAAGAGGCAAAGCCCTTTAATTTGGATCTTAATATGTGAAGCATGCTCTATCACGTATCTTACAAATGAAACATGCAAGAATCAATATTTACTTAAGGAATATCAAAATTAAATACAAAATTGAGTAAATAGATAAGACAGAGTAGAAAGGAATGAATAAATATGATTAGGTATGAAAACCAATGCAAAAACTTGGTGATATCCTATGTGTGTGTCTAAATAGTGATCAGATCAGTCAATAGCCTAGACTAAGATGATCTCTTGCTCAATCCTCATGTGTGGGTGGCTCAAAAACTCAATCTAATTTTGACTCCATCATTTCCCACCCCTACTCAGTGGATTATACACTATTAATAGATTGGATTTGATTAAATGTCTTATCCACCCTCCTATGTAGGTGGCTCGAGAACTCAAATAGGCTAGGACTCTATCATTGCCTACCCATGTATAGTAGATACATTTGTGATTAAAACTATAGATGTAACTTAAACTATGTAGGATGGTTTTAAGACCTAATAGAAACTCTAAAATGAAAAGGTGGCCAAGGGACCTCTTGGACACTCGAGAATGTAGCTCAAGGACTACACAGAAATGCCAACTATTATAGATGGAATAAGGCATCAATATGGTGCATAACTGGAACATGGTGTCTAGTTTATGTGATTTAGAGAATGGCATGGAGTTTACCATTCTATGTAATCAATTGGTGCATAAGTGAACAAGTGAAAATAATGTGTCACACACATGCCCCTAATTTAATATATATACATATGGATTCGAGATTGAGTTGTAGCAATTTGTGTCTATGTATATCTAAAATGAAATGAGAGTGATAATGTCATGCATGATGCCCCAAATTTGATCAAAATTGGTATGATTTTGTATAAAACTAAGCATAACTAATAATCTATGACTAAAATTATGCAAATTTGGATTGTAACTACTGTGTCTTTCTGTTAATTCTAGAATTTTCTATTTTTGAGGATATTGGATAATAACGCCATACCCTTGTAAAATGTTACCACTTAGCATTAAAATGGGGTGTTATAAAATTTAATTATAATTATACTTAATTCACCCTTAGCCTTGTTATTAATTAATTAAATAATAATATATTATTTATTACCATGAGGTGAAAACCTCAAGATAATAAATAATAGAGTTATAATTATTTAATTATTACCAAATTTTAATTAAATTATTTTATCAGGATGGAAAAACCTATTACTTTTACAATGAACACCTCCCTTGGTTTTTCATTGTAAATAGGGTTTTGCCCCTATTTTGAAACCAACCCTGAATATGAAATATTAATCACATCCAATCTTGAAGAGTTTTGTGAAAGTTTGTCTAAGAAGAAGTGAGAGGTTGAAAAACTTGTATTTGGTAAAAAGGATTTTCTCAATTATTTAATAATTCATCATTGTGAGCTTTTTCCTCTGAGAGGTTTTCCCATAATAAATATCTATGCAATGGTTCATTAATCTATGTGCTTCATTTATTATACTTTTATCATTAGTTATTCATCCTAGATTCTATCTATACATTGTTATTGTATACATTATTTTTATCACCCATTACATTCCCCTCTTTTTTATAGGTTTCCAAGATTTCAAAGTGCTCATAGAGTTTCAAGTAAAAAAACAAAGAAACAATTAATTCTTCTCGACATAATATAAATTATAATATCTCATCTTGATCAATAGATAAGTCCACATAAGGTATAGTAGTCAGTTATTCATCACATTCAACTAGGATAAGTCTATTGTCAATGGAGTCAAGCACCACTTCACTATGGTCCACTTCCAATATTCATGTTCAAGAATATTCTATGATTTTGTATTTATTCTATTACTTTCAATATTTTTCTTTTTTTACTTTTCTAAGCCAATCACTAGTCACAATCAAGTAGGACAAGTCGGTGATCAATAGACTTGAGCAGTGTTATGTTGCAATCTATTTACAACAGTCTTGTCAAGAGCAGTTTCAAATTATCTTCCTAATTATAAGCATACACAATCACTTATTTTTATTTTCAGTTTTAGATCTGTGGAAGGGGAAATAGAGATTTGTGTTTGACATAAGTATATCTTTTCTTAGTAGTTTTTAAAAATAGAAGTTTCCCATATTTATCCATTATTAAAATCAATAATTGGAACATGCAATAGAGATTTATGTTTGACATAGGTATATTTATTCTTAGTGTTTTCAAAAAATAACAATTTTCTATATTTATCAATTATTAAAATTAGAATTGTTGATTATTATAAATCTTTAACAGTTTGATATGTTCTATTTTTACACCTATTAGTATTACACATTTTCTTTGTTTATCAAAAAGAGTTTTTAAAAAGCATATAAGGCATATATATTTTAATCAAAACACTTTGTCTCATTATGAATTAAAAAATTTCAAAGAACGATCAAAACAAAATACAAAAAAATATGACATATACAACACAAATTCTACTACATCGTATTCAAATGACTGAGTAAACTAAAAACCTAGTTTAGTATAAAATCATTAAATACATTTTACTACAATCCAAATAGAAATTGAAATGTTAGTCTCAAAATATACTCACATTTTTGATTGAAAATAAAACTATAATCAATTCCCATATGAAAATTTGCTTTCAAAATTAATTTTTCCTTGTCACAATCTATCACCTAAATAAAGATATCATAACTATGCATATAAATAAATTCATCTAAAATGATCTATTATAACTATCTTATCCTCAAAATGCATGGTTAAATAATTTATTAAACTCAAAAAATATAGTAATATTTAATATTAAAGAGTTTTTCATATAGATCAATAGTGTTTATTTCCATATGATATCGTCTACAAAACCTTATTGTTAGAGAAAGGAAAAATCACCTTGCTAGGTTTTTTCATGGTTTGTGTCTTTGAATTTTGTTCTTAACACTAGGACAATAGGATCTTTTAGGGCTGAATTTTATTTACTTTTCTCATTTCACTACCCTTTAGGAAGATAAGACTTATATTTATGGATTTTCTACACTCTATTACATACGTTGATGCAGGAAACAGAGCTAATAGTACCCAAACAAACTCAAAATTTTATTTAAAAAGTATATGATGTGGTAATCCCTCTACTTCCCCTCCTTTCTATAGGTAAATATTCATATTTTTGCTATTAAATAATGTTTTAAGTGGTATTAAAATCACTCTATTATTGCTTATTTTATTGGATGCATCTCCTCAGAGGATTACCTCCATAACTGGCTCTACAAATACTAGGAGCCACTAGGTGTCTATGTCTCTAGAATTTAAAACCTTACCAAAATTTTATTCTTGTTCACCTTTAAGGAGGCCTCTAATACACAACTAATTCTTGTAAAGTCTAATGTTTGGTTCCTTCACAACCAACTTATGATTGTATCTCCCTTGTCCTATAATTTTAAGGTTTGTGATAATGTTGCCCTTCATGTCCCTATCTAGATTGAGCTTCCCAATTTTCTAGTCTAAATTTGGGATTTTATCCCCCAAATCATCACTCCTATAGGATGTGTGGTTAAAATTGAACCAGATAGGTGGTTATCCCCTTACCCTAACAAGTGAGTTTGTGTGGAGGTTGACCTCTCCAAAAAGTTGAAGGAGTTCATTGAAATTCAATTTGGGGAGACCCAATGGTCACAAAAGGTTGTATATTTCAACCTTCCCATAACTTGCTTTCACCATCAAAATTCAAACCATTGCATCAAGGATTATCCTTGTATGGGTTGTCCAAACCTCCTCAGCTACCTCCTTAAATTGAGAATCTAAAATCAATAAACCAAGGTGATGGTTGGACCATAGTACCCCCCAAATAGTTGTTAGGCCCTAATCCACAAAGCACATAATAGCTACCACCTCAGGAGGATTCTCCTCTAGTTCTCACACCCTCTCAAGTGACTTATCTATCACCTCCTACCAACCCAGTTACTCTCAACCCACAAAGTATTTCCCAGGCCTCTCATAATTTTAAGATGCCTATAGTCAAGGTTCACTCAATCAGTGGCTCATTCTCCTGATGGTCTCACGTCACACCTCATGGGGGAACTGAATCTCCTCAAGAGAAGCATGATGCTAAATATCATTTCATTATAGGCAGCAAAATTTATCACCCTCGCCAACATAACAACTTTGCAGTATTGGCAAATTTTGAGGATGGGCAAGGGGAGTTTCAAATGGATGATCCCTCCCTATGAATTTTTTATCATGAAATGTTAGGTGTCTTATAGATTCTACTGTAAATACCTTTTTTAAGTTTCATGTCAGTAGACTAGTTTTCCAGATATTCTCTATCTTCAGGAAGTTAAGATTTTTGGCTCTCCTCTAGATGTTTGTATGTAGAATTTATTTAAATGCCACCTAAGTCACCACCTTGCATGAAGTGGTATGTGGTAGTGCCTACATTTTAGTTACTCCTAAGATCTTATCTAGCATCATTTCCATGAGGATGACCCATAAAAATGGTAAGTCTAGATTATTCTTGACATTGATGGCCATCTATTTGGCATTCTTAAAATCTATGCACCCAATGATGGCCATAACCACTCCCTACTTTGGTGATCTTTGTTAGATGGATTACATCTTACCACATGGTTTATGTGCAGTGACTTTAATATTATTAAACACCTGAAGACAAAGTTGGGTCCCTCCCCATGCATTGGTGTGTTGGTGAACATGAGGCTTGGTACTATTTCAAAAATAAATGGGGGCTGGTAAACACTCTCCTCTAGGGGCAGACATTTAATCCCATTTCTTGGTTTATATGGTCTAACTACCAATCTAGAGATCACCACGTGCTTAGACAACTTGACCACTTTATGATGTCAAATTAAAATCTTTTTTTCCTTTTTTAGCATTGATGGCTAGCTTATCAACATCCACTCAAGTATTATTTTGTCAGACCACTCACCCATCTCCCACAAAGTGGAATGGAATTCTAGGTAGTACAATGTGCCAGGTAATTATTTTATTCTTAATGCCTCTATGATGAGTCACACTAGTACCATCTGACTCATCCAATAGATCTATAACTTGGGTTGGTAACCCTCATACATTACCATCTAGATTTAGTGGTAGAATGAGTCCATTCTATACACCACCTCCTTCCTCTTTCACCATGAAAAACATGTCACCTAGATCTGTAAGAATTTAGTAGATGCCACACTCAAATAATTCAAACAAGTTTTTGCCTCCCTTGAGACTAATACTTTCAACATATAATTGCATGGTTTCCTCCCTCAAACACCATCTAAAGGTGGTAGATAGTCATACAACCATAGGCACCTAGTTCTGTGCTTGGTTGCATTGGATCAAAATTGGTGATAAAGCCTCTAAGGATTTTTTCAAAAAATTGAAAGCTAATCAATCTTACAGACAAATTAAATCCATTCAAGTGGCTCAATCCTAGCTTACCTCCCATTTTGATATATACTTGACCTTTATTTATCATTACAAGTAGGCTTTCCATGCCCATCCTTTAACAATTCAATGGTCCCAAGATCTTCAAAATTTTATTGATGTGGCACATTACAAGCTCAAGACAGCTAGTCAGTAGCTCTATGATGCCCCACTCACCTTGCAAGAACTTACAGAGGCTTTGAACTATATGAGCAATGACAAAGCTCGCAACCTTGATTTTAAAAATTTTACAAATCCACTTAGGAGTTCATTAGCCCTGACTTGTTTTAAGTCTATAAAGAAGCCTTGAAAAATCAGTCTCTTAGACCCATAATTAATCAAGGCAATATCTAATTTATTCCCAAATTTAGAGATCCTGAGCCTCTCACCAATCGTAGGTTGATAACCTTGCTCAATGCCTTTTACAAGATTTTTGCTAAAGCCTTTGCCAACCACATTTGACTAATCCTACCTGCCATTATTGGACTAAAACAAACATGATTTATAAGAGGAAGATATATTTTGGATAATCTTATTACGGTCTATGAAGGCGTGGCTTGGGCTTGTTCCTCTCTTCAGAGAACTATCTTCCTAAAGTTGGACTTTGAAAAGGCTTTTGAAAAGATTGAGTGGCATTTTATCCTTGTAATGCTCGAGGCTCTCAACTTTGAGCCCTATTTTATTTATGTAGTGTAGATGTTGCTTCATGATGCCTCCACATACCTCACTATTAATGGCCATCAAACCCTAAGAATCAAGCTCCAATTCCATATTCACTAAGGTTATCCCCTTATTCTAATGACCTATGTTTTAGCCATTGAAAGCCTCAATTACCTTTTGGTTTCTAAGGCTTCATAATGGCTCATTCATGACATTGTGTTTCATGACTGTACCTCTCAGCTCATCAATGGCCATTTTATAGATGATACCTTTCTCACACCTCAACATCAAGAGGCCACTTTTAATGAAGTTATGCAATGCCTAGATATATTTTGTTTGGCTTTCAACTCCAGCCTTCAATGGAGGAAAACCTGATGCTACTATCAAATCATGATGCTTGTGCCTGAGTGGCTTAAGAATTTTAATTGGTAGTGGATTTCTTGAGGGGAATAATTCAAGTTTTTTAGCATCCCCTTCACTTTTGACAACTTGTCACTTGATATTTGGTAATATGTCCTCAATAGGATTAAAAGGAAGACTGAGTATTGGATCACCAAGCCCCCGTCTCTGGCAGGCAATTTCCAAATTGGCACCAATATTTTGATGGCCACTCATGTTTACTATTCCTCTTACTAAGCCCCCTATAAAGCCTCTTATGATAATATAGCTAAGCTTCTCTGAGATTTCCTTTGGTCCAATTCTAACAAGGCTCAGGGTTTTTATTAGGTGGTTTGGGATATTTGTCGCCTTTCTCATGATAAAGGTGGCATGGGCATCATTGACACCTATTAGTAAAGTCTGGCCTTGTGCACTAAATGGGTTGTTCGAGCTATTGTGGGCAATGAGTCTTAAAAAATCCTCCTCCACCATTGTATCTCTTCAGGCTATTCCTATGGAAAAAATAGTTGGCAGCATATTGGCTTTCAATCCCTCCTCATCACTAATGTGTTTGTTGAGATTATAGGATCCTTTATTGTCAAAATTATCTGAAAGGCTTTCAAAGTAGTCAAACCCCACTTGAAATGGATAGGGGATGTCTTTCACAAAGGGTTATATTTTAATGATCATAGCTTATGGTGGTCTCCTATTATCACTAATTCTTCTATTTTCTTAACTGAATTACCTCATATTAAAGCTCTACGATTATTCTGCAAAGGGATTCACACTATTTGTGACTTGGTTACTTCCAGAGACTAGATTCCCTGGCCTAAGTTAAAAAATAAGTTTCAATTAAATAATGTTGACTTACCTCCCATCCTTCACATTTCAGAATTACTCCCTAATGTTATGCTTCATAATCTTGGCCTTCAACCTCTTGAATTCTGGTGGAAAGACTGGAAGTGGAACTATGATACTCACTTTAAAGGCTACTCTCTCGAGTTTCTTTATCAAGTGATGAGTCCATTCTCCCTATATTTTGATAATCTCAACATATGCTAGGGTTTGCAGTCCTCTCCTAGGACTTGGCTCATCTATCTGAATCATGTGTAACACCCTGGCCTAGAGCTCAAGTTGGCTCATTTTTTGTGGTGTTTAATTTACTAGGGGCTCTCCCTCGATGAGAGGTTTTTCCACCTCCGTATTCCCTGGCCCTTTTGTCCAGCTTGCAAGTGGCCAGAATCTTTCAAGTATCTATTATGTATTTGTCCTAAAGCTCAATCTATTTAGTGATGGATTCATTCATTATTTCAACCCTATCATCTTGAGCCTTTCTCTTGGCAACAAGCAATTTTTTAGGACTTTTCTAATTTCCCATCTGCTATTGCTTTTTTCTGGTGTTAGACCTTTGTCACCTACAGCAGTTCTTTGACCACTTGAGGAGTGCCTTGTGCACTATGAGCAAAGTTTCACCAAATGACCCGCCACGTGGTCCCCTACCACCTCCTCCCAGGAGGCATAGAAGTAGAAATTGATACCAAAGTAGGGGCCAATTTTCACCTCACCCTCCCCCAGGGGGTGGTTGGAGTTCACATGGAAAATCTAATGTTGGTCTTGTAGAACGATCTTTGATGAGCATTATTGTTCCTACATAGCCCACTGATGGTTGGTCAATCACTATTCATGATGACCCCCTAGATGGTTGTAATGCTTTGGAGATCCCTAACGTGGAACCTCCTACTTGGTATATGCTTCCTAAGGATGGCCTTCCACCTCTGCCTTCTAAAGCAATGGCCTATACTTAACTATTTGTTTGGTTATTTGTAGTTGCTCTCACAATACTTTAATTGGCTATTTTTTTATGTTTTGAACCAATTTCTTTCTCTGACATAGAATTTGAGCCTTGATTTGTCCGTCCATATTATTTTGTTACCTTTTGTATTATATTTTATTATTTAATATAATGTGAAGCATTCCAATAATAAAACCTCATTGTTACCATTATAAACCAAATAAACTAAAAACTTATAATAATCAATTTGATTTTAAATCTTTTAAGAAAACCATGATAGTTCAACAATTCTTATTTACTCATTTCCAAAAAATGAATCATCATACCAAAATGAGATAAATGAATAATTTTCTTGCATTTCATTTTTTTTAAAACTTTGACACTTGACAAATACTACAATAAAGCCACTTCAATATTTTGGAACATCAATGCATGAACATGCCACTTCAAGAAATCAAATTTAGCGAGGAATAATTACATAACAAAGTATACCCTAGATGATATAAATTGGCAGCTTTAATACTAAAAATATTTTTTTAAAGCAAGAAAACTTGATTTTATGTCAATACTAATTCACCAACTAAAATTATTTTAATTGCCAAGATAATTGTGTTAGAGGAGAATAAAACTATATTTTCTTGGATTGGACCCTGAAAATACTTCTTCACAAGAATCAACCAAATAAAAACTACCTGCTTTTATCCGACCAAAATAGAAAAAGAAATAAGAGAATACACATTTCTCTTACAGACAAAATGAAAAAAATGATAGAAAGAAGGGTTCTCTGGTTTGAGCATAAGAATGATTCGTATATGATGAGCTTACCACTTATCAAGAAAAATAGCATAATAGAAGCTTTAAAACCGATAACACTGCAATATAACAACATCACTTTAAACTCAACCAAAGAAAACAATTGTTCTTCGTATCAAACCCCAGGCTTACCAAATACATGCAACAACATTTACCTTGTTTTGAATACCTAATAAATTGCTATAGGAGTGATTTCCTCACCACAAACAAGGTTTGTTTTATATTAAGAAATGGCTTGAAATAATAAATGAGGAAAATAGAAGCTCATACTTTTTATTAAAAAAAAAATCAAATCTTTTTGAATTTAAAATTTTATATAAATCCCAAAATGTAGTTCTTCTAGAAATTCTCTATCTTGATAGGAACCTTATATCCATAGAAAGAACTAGGGTTTCATAATTTTAAGGGAAAAAAAAAGAATGTCGCCAAATAAAATCATTCATTCTTCAATTTCGAAAGAATCATGAAAACCTATATGGTGAAGAACTAATATATTTCTATGTAATCTAGTCTAATATGCAAATCAACACGGATTATAGAGTATTTAAGAATCGTTTTATTCTGGCATGCACTGGAGATTAGAATTTCAAAATTTTCGTTTCAACGCTTCTCACATATCAAAAATCATGAAATACTACCACTAAAATATTTGAGTCTAAATAAAACTATTGGAATACATAGAAGCATATTTAAAGTTTGTCACCTTGTGTAGGCTCAAAATTAATAACATCTCATTAATCCATGCAGCTAAAAACAGTGTCATGCAAATCCATTCCAAACTGGAATATCATTTCCCTACATATTTCCTTAAGATGTGAACAAAGGAAAGAGTCTCTCACATGAAATAAAAATCATCGACCTAAAATATTATATGTCCTGGAATCGATATGATAGAGTTTCGCTTATTTCTTGGCATATGTTAGCAGAGGTTCTTACAATATGTCAGAACATGCTAATGGTTGTATTCATCAACTTTGGTTACAGGTTCTGTATATTTCAAAGAAGTTTGTTATTAACTTTGGCTTTACACAATGTAGATCCATTCATACTTAGAATTTTATCCTTTTTCAAAGCACCTGGTGTAATTCCAAACATGTATCATTGATAACCCAGATACAAATTCACATGGAAAAAGAAACAACCAGTTAAGGGAAACTTATGCGCACAAATAAATAACACAAAAAAAAGAAAAATTAAGCTAACCATGTAATGATCTTTATAGCTTTATATTTCTTAAAAATAATAATCAATCCTCTCCTTTACAATATAGAGTATTTATAGACTTGTCAGGATGTTTTGTTACTTCACCTTCATGAGTATTCGCTTATAGAATCGCAAGAGACTTCATCTTTTACAGACTTTTGGAGTTCAAACAAAACCGCTATTTTATACAAAATAGATTACATTGCACACTTGTCACTTATATAATATTTCTACAATTTTATATTTCATAATTTACTACTAACACTTTTCAAGACTTAAATAGTTGTCTCATCTTGAGACAAAGTTGTAAGGAGAGTATTGAACATTGGAATTGATAGAATTGCTTGCACCGCGCTATGGGGTTTGTCAATAAATGATGTTCGTAGTTATCACTTGAAGTGTTGTTTACTAGTATTCACCTCTTGTACACTACTTAGCTACTATTTAATGGTTTCAACTAAGTAGTGTACCAATTTATCACCCTTTGTCAGTTTTCAATAGATTTCCATAATTAGAAGGTTGTCCTTTTCTAGATTTTAACCTTCTTAGCCCCACTCACAATGTTTCTTGCCTACCTAAAATCAACTATCTTAAAAAATGAATGAAATTTTAATTTTGCATGATCTTATTATGATGGTGGAGTGATGGACTATGAGGCTCGAGTTGGATCAACATGCGATAGCTATGGTGCTACTAAGATAGTTGTTGATAATAATGCTATTGTGTAATATGATGTTGGAGGTGGTTGTGGTGGAGAATCTTGCTTCATTGTTTCAATTATTTTCTTTGCTCGTAATACTTGTATCAACCGAGCAAATGGAATGAATTGGGGTTGATCAATGATCTCTTGGATTAAATTGTTAAGATTTAAAAAATCATATTTGAAATGTCACCAATTTGCCAAAACATCCCATACCAAGCTGAATAATTTATGTAGGGAAGCTTGACTCTGCATGATCATTTAGATGTATTCTTCATTAGCAATTGCAATAATCAGTCAGTGTTGAGCCACCTTATGTTGGATGTCTTGCATTATGAGCACCATTTGGTCCACATACCTCTATGTTTCACACCTACAAACATGGTGTGCAACATTTCTAGCTCATAATTGTCAATCTTTGCGATCACATTATCTCTTAGTTCTATATATTCATTCAATGTAGCATCTATGAAAGTCAATGAGGACTTTTGAATCTCCATGATTGCTTTAGAGTTTTCAACTTTGGAGAGGTATTAATTTATTTCCTTTCAGGTGTCTTGGAGTTGATTCATCCAATCAAGCATGTTATGATAAAGTTGGGTTTCTTGGTGCATAGTAGCATCAACAACTTATTTGTATTCTATGAGCAACTCGAAGGTAACTTCAATTTTAACTCACAGTTGTTGACCCTAAGCTTGAAGTTGTTACAACCCAATCTTTTGTAATTTGGGTTTGTGATCATGAATTTTTCTCCTCATACGTCACTTAATTACACAAAACCTATGGGACTAATGATGGACACATGTCCTAAATCAACTTATGTGTCTTGACCATTTTTTTGTGTAGTTCATCTTCTCCTCATGAAGTTTGGGTATTCTATTGCTCCATAACAAATACTTTATGTGAAATGAAATATTGAAAAGTTTTAGTAGAGGTTCCTATAGTTCCTCATCAGAACATGCTAAGGTTTTATAGTTTATGTATATTATAAAAAATTAGTATTATATGAAGTTAGAAGTTTCATATATTATGGTTTTATTGCATAAAGAACTCATTCAGATGTAGGTTTCATTAATTTTAGCCACAATTCATTTAATCAACTTCGACATCTTTAATAGATGAAAACATAGATTTGCACATAATAGAAAAAAATATACAAGGAAAATTATGCGCACAAAACACACATAACACAAAAACTCTCAAGGTAACCTTGATATCTATAGAACTATGTTTCTCAAACATGGATCATTACTTTATATTACAATTCAAATTATTAATAGATCTAAGATTAATATTTATTGCTTCTCCTTCAAGACCATTCACTCTTCGCATTGAAGGAGGCTCTTCATCTTCTACATTATTTCGATATACAAATAAAACCTGAATTACATATAAGATATTTTATTTTAGGCACTTGTGTATATACCCATATTTGGTATAAGCACAATTTCATAGTATTTTTTCATAGATTTTACATATATAATCCTCTTGATAGATAGTTAGGCATCTAATGGCAGGGTCTCACATAGACCTATTCAGTTTTGTGTTCTTTTACTTGTTTTATCTACCCCTTTGGGCCTGTATGTTATCTAAATTACCTTTTATCCAATGTATGTGAGGGATCACTACCTATGTTTCTATTATCTCTATGTTTCTATCCTCTAAATACCTGCATCTAAGGTAGACACCTACATCAATGTAGGTGTCAAACTATGACGCAAATATCTAGACTTATCTTTTGATCATTTTTTATATTTTTCATCTTGTGACCATTTGTTTAAGCCCCATATTTTTATTGTATTATTAGCTTTTACATGCCACTAGGTCCAAATTCAAAATCAAGAGATCCCTATATATACAAAGCTATGGTATAGTTCATATCATCAAGCATTGCCAAGTAAGAACCTCAATTATCATTTACTTTGTTTTATTTAAGATTTATTGAACTATAATACATATCAAATTGTTAGAACTAAAAGTATAAAGTATCTTACAAATAAATTTACACTTGTAATGTTTGTACCAAAGGTTAAAATAAGAGAAAGAAAATATATTTGCACGATCATCATTTCACACACATACCTAAGATGGAGAATTACATGTGAATCTGGGGCCCTCTTAGAATTATATGGCTATGTAGGCATCACTTACAAAAAATAGGGGTTGTTATATCTAGCTCAACTCACATACTAACACCTTTTTACCAAGTTATAGGAGGACAAGAACAAGAGAATTAGGGTTTTGCTTACTGGATAGACTCCACATGTATTTTGACATATTCTAAAATACAAAACATATCTATAAGTGACAATGCATTTTTAGTGAAGATTTGGTTTCATTCTTGTACATATTCTAGACTGGACACATATGGTGAATCCAAACACTTGCATCATTGTTAGTGTTGAGAACCCAACACGAGCCTTCATTATAGAAAATAGTCAAAACACAGAATGAACAAAACATAAATATTGATTACTATCCTAAGATGATTCTATGTCATTATCACAATCCAAAATAGGATGCCTAATAAGATATAGTATCTATATCCATTAGTTGTATAGTATGTTATTATATTTATTACACATGGTTAAATAAGTAAATTCCCATTATGTGTCTTATATTTCTCAATTATGAATATTGTCATGATCCATTCAAATGGTTTTATTTTCTTAGTGTGTTTATCTATTGAACTCATTTAGCATTAAATATTTTGGTGAACCCATACTCTAGTTTATTTGAACCAAACCCTAAATTGTAATCTAGGGTTTCTCCTTCTACTAAAATAAATCAATTTTTATTGTTGTTCTTTTCCATATCTGATTTATTGCATGGGAATAGCTTAAGTAATGTTTACTTTTATTTTTTTCCTAGGCATTGTTCTTCTCCTCTGTGCGGTTACTTCCAAATTTTTAGCCTTCCTCAACGTATTTACTTCTACTACAATCCCTAGGAAACCCCATTTTTTGGATTGTTGGCTTAATATTCATGATGACCAATGTATTAAATATGAAGATCTTACAGAATCTCAAAAAATTGCTAAATCTTCACCCTTTGCTTATAGCTATGATTATGAAAAAACTAATGATAAAAATCCAAGTCTCAATGAATATGTATATAGTCATAATATATATTCAAATGGTTATGAGTGTGATTATATCCCTATTGAATGTAAATATGAGGAGTCTATCTCTCATATTTATTCTATTTTTAGTGATGAAAGGCCTAAAAATATTAAAATGATCAATTTTGTTAGTGCATCACATAAATATGATACATTAGACATGCCATAAATTAAAATTCATGAACTTGAAAATTATAACATTTTATGCAATAATTCTAGAGATGAACAAGGAATTGAATTTTTTTCTTCCCTTTCAAATGATGCAAATGGCGACAAAAGTGAAGGTGTACCTTCTTTCCAAAGTAATGATAATTTTGAAAATCAGATTTTTTTTCTAGATCACTCAAATGAAAGTAGAGAAAATAATTATCTTTATCTACCATGTAAGGATCGACACGAACCCCTACCTTACTTGCTTGTAATGATGAAAGTGAAAATACAAATTCATCCAAACCATTCCTTGAAAATGCATTGGTTGATGCATCTACATTGTCAAATATATTTGCTACATCTCATTTCAAACTTATACAATATAAAATAAACAAAGTAAAAAGTTCATTGCATGATAAAAATGACAATGTTGCACCAAATGTCTCTTTTTCATTTGATCATGATGTACCAAAACTATAAAGTAGCATGGAATTCTCTCTACCTCCTTTGTTTGAAATAAAAAATTAAAATTAAGCTTGCATGTTTCCTTCTATTGCAAATCATGTATAAATTTCTCTTCTTCCTCCCTTAATTAAATTTTTTAGCTCCAAATAATGTTTCAAAATTAGATAAATAAAATGAAACCATGTCTATTACTTCTCTTTTATGCCATAAAATTCCAAGTACCCAAAAGAGGGGCATGAACCTTCATGATATCTAACATGATATAGTTGTTTGTTTAGCAATGAATGCTCTTTTACTTAATGTTTCAAAACCACAAGATGATCATGTCTTAAAATATAATGAAGGGGGTAAAGAGCCTATTACTCCTATGTTACATAGGGATGGAAAATTGTAACCCCTAAGAAAATATTTAACCTCTTTACCAACCCATCCGAGTGACATGATATTTATAATGACTACAATGCGGTATATTTAACAATAAATGATTACTATTAAGTTACAAGTTTCCTTCAATATGATGTTGCTTTTAATGATAATATCTTAGAGGACTAACCCCTTACTAGAGATGTTTTTGATTATCCATATCCTTACATCTTTATTATGCCTATGTTATATTCATTTGATGGCAAAGGAGATCCTACAAATCATTTGAAATAATATATACACTCCTTTGAACGTTGGGCTAAAGATAATTATCAAATGATTTCCAAAGAAGTTTAGCTCAAGAGGCTCTTGATTGGTTCTACACACTCCCAAATGGTTCCTTATCAACCTTTAAAAAAATTGAGGATGTATTCTTATATAATTTCCATAATCACACATTACCAAAGCTACCATTATAACATTTGAAGGTCTTAACTCAAAATGAGGATGAAACCCTTCAAAACTATGCTATTAGGTTTAAGGATATCTTGTATTACTATACCCTCTCATATTTGGAATTTTATAATTTATATTTATTAGGGTCTTCTTTATCCACTTAGAGAAAGATCATTACATAAGCCCTTTGGTTCATTCAACATTATATATTGGGATGTGAAAAAATATGCATGTGTTTTGATAAAAACCAAAACATAATTACCTATTTTCACCAAAAGGCAAACATGTGACAAATGATTTTCCTAAAACAAAATAGCAAATTAAGAAGGCTCAAGAACCACTTCAAATACCTCCTAAAAAACTATCAGCACCTACCAAAGAACAAATGATAAATTTCTTACACATAAGAATATATTCCACATACAGAATACCTCCTATAATCAAGCCATATGCTTCTACTAAAATGCAACCAATTTAGTTTGATTGGTTAAGAGATTGACCACATGATATATTGCATTTAGTATTAGATAAATAAATGATAAAGCTTCCTCCTAATTACTACCATCCAACACATAGATTTGAAAAGATAAAAGGATGACCCTTTTTCAATTGCCATGGTATTCATGGGCATTAAGATAATGATTATTTTGCTCTCAATCAAAAACTCATACATCGTATCGATCATAAAATCATTACCTTTTGGAAAGACACATCAAGGTCTATTTCCCATATTTATTTTATAGGTTATTATAATAGTATTGAGACATCCCATGATGCTCCTTTCAAGGAATATGTGGTTCATCAACCTTCACATAAATCCACCATTAATTGAATTCCTTCTCTTAGTGTATCCTCTACCAAGACCAATCTTTCCTACACTAATCCTACCAAAGAACCATTGGTTTATTGAGCTCTTGATAAAGGGACATGTAGAGAAGTAAATAAGACACATTTAACATATGCTATTCACAAATTCACACATTATACTTGGGTACAAAAACTGACACATACAGATATAGATCAGACAGATACATGTGATATGTCTACAAATACATTAGTTATTGTGATAGAAATGAAACCAATAGATCCATTACTATATGATCATTATAGTCAAGTTTTCTTATTTCCAACAAGATTTCATGGTTTAAGGTGATTTCTTAATTATAAATACATTATAAAATTAATGCCTTACCATATCGTTATACAACCTTTCCATACCCAAAAAATTATTATGCAAACAAATGTAAGTAATAACATCTTAAAATTAAGAGCACACATCAATTTAAAGCTAAATATACCATGTGAACACCATCATATATATATCAAAATGGTGAAAAGTTTATACAATATAAAACATCAATCATATGTTGGGGGCATATCCCTAGGTTTATATTCCTCATCACTATCCACATCAAAAACCCTAGCATCTCTTGATATGGATGCTCCTAGGTCCTATATAGGTCTACATGACCAAGATAGCTCTTTTACTATATCCTTAAATACACCCAGATGATTTTATGTTTGCTCATGATCTTAGGGTAGGGCATCATGTCAATATTTCAATACTTTCAAGATCTCCATAGCACACTATTTGAGGGCACTCCACCTCTCAACCTCTTAATATAGGTCATCTCATTTGGTGGTAACCATGTGATGTAATTCCACCACCCTAGCCACTATATCAAAAAGGGGAGGATGAACAGACATAATGTCCACTAATCTCTCAATAAATACCCCTTTATCTATGTCTAGAGGCATACTTTGAGTGAGGACCCATACCACATAATCAATCATGGTGGCCCACTCCTCATTTCCTACAACCAATAAAAACAAATACAAATTAGTTACATTTACTATATTGAATACCATATCAATAAGATCTAAATCCAAATGAGGTACTTACATGTGTCTCTGATAGTTGCCTCATCAGTGTGATGTGGTCCCATAAGAGCTCCACCATCCCCATCTTCTCCTCCACCTCTATTTTCTTCAAGTATAGTACTAGGTAAGGAAAATATAATTGGAAATAATAATAGTCAGTGTTCTCCTACCCATATCTATGTATAATCATGTATACATCCTGTATCATCTCCTACTACTATGGGTACAATAATATCTCTCTCGTCACTTTTTTGAGGGGTTAGGTTAATGGGTGTTGGATTTGGTCTCTCATTGGGCCTATGCCCACTCTTGATTATTCAATGCCATAGATATGGATCTCATGGAACCCCATGATCTATACCAAATTATTGAAGCACATAATTATAATGAAACAACTCATAAAAACTGATAAATAAGTTCACTAACCACATGCTCACCTGTATCTAATATATTGTTAGATGATCTAAAATAGTATGATACTCCATTGAGGTATGTAATCTATCATTAGGTAGTACTCATCACTCTAAAAATACTTTAGGTTGATCTAATCCTACTAAGGGTCCACCAACTATCCATACTAGTACAATATGCTCGAATGACAAGACATGTAATAAGTTAGTAGCTTTGATACCACCACCACAATAATCCAAATAAAATCTATACAAATATCTATATGAATGGACCAATATTTTATGACCCCATAAATATATTCTACCCTCCTCCTCAATATACTACATAATCTAATGCATGCAATATGAAATTGCCATAGTGTCACACTCTACTTCCATAAATGAATCTAGTAGTACACAAATAAATTTCTATAATTGTAAATTGTCACCTCTAATAATATCATCTAGTTGTATCATTTTACTTAGATATAAATATATGGTTCTTTGTCTATTAAAATAAATATGGGACTGATGAACGTAAACACATCTACCATCCTTGGTAACTTGTTCTCTTTCACCCTTGATGGGTAGCCAAAACAATGTGATAAACATCCTCCAAAGTGACTGTCATATCAAGGTATAGGGAGCTAGAAAATAAAAGTATCCAGATTCCACCTCTCAGTTAACATTGTAATGAAATTGATTTATATTATAATCTATCCCAGTTAGGCCACATAGCCCAATTTCATTCGATCAATAATGGCCCAATCAGCCACATCCAAATCTAACTCTACCATGGTAGAATAATCCTCCCATGCTAAAACTCTTGTATATGAATATCCTTTTACACATAAAATGACCAAAAATAAGTGTTATTTAGTACATTACTACATGAAAAAAACATATTTACTATTAAAAAATTATAAAATATAGTTGGACATTAGCGTTGGATGATAATGTCAAGTTAGGACATACGTGTTAAAGGCTTCCATTCAAATTTGAAAATTAATTTCAACAAACTAGCATTACTATCCAAGACATTGATGGAAGTGTTTATCAGCCTAAAAAATACAAATTTTGATAGAATTAAAAAAAATAAAAAATACTACATAACTCGTAAGCAAGTATTCTTCCTAGCTCACTAATTTCCTACCAGGCTAAGGTTATTTAAAGCATATCAAATCATAGTAATGGTGGATCCCTCTCATGTGGCATTATAAAATTATCTCAAAAGCTAAAATTTTAAAAGGTTTAAATGTAAATAAAATTGAAATTCACTTTCAAACCCAAATATATAGCCTTTGATCTTTCAAAGTGGTAAACACTTTAAATGCCCATATCTCGAGCACCAGTTGTCCAAATTTAAAATTATACATTATGTTGGGATCTAGATAATAAGCTATTTCACATTAGACTAATTTTGAATTTTTTGTGACTAACCAAAAATCACCTAAATTATTTTATTATACCCAGGCATAATATATTACTACATAAATATTACATTTCCCTCTTAAAAAATTACTAAATCATATCACTGATATGCAATCAAATCGTATATGCTCAATCTATATACATCATATCCAATTCATCCTTTTTTGATGTAGTGCCTACCAAATTATATCCCCCTCACCTCCAAAGGGGGGTCATATTAGTGGTGGAATGTCATAGAGACATGACATCCTCATTTTCATAGTTTCAGACGACAATGGGGGCATGTCAAAAAGGCATAACCTACACACTTATTCAGTACTCATCATCTCCAAATTATAGCTGGGGCATGTTATTGAAACATGTTCTCCACATTTACACTAGTTCTTAGGTTCTCCACATTCAATGGGGGAATGTTATATAAATATGTCCTCCACACAAGCATCAATTTTGATTTTGTATAGATCTTATTCACAATATAAGGTCCAAATATATATTTGGGTTAGTATTCTATATCTTGGTACTACCATTATACATAGATTGCATAGCAGTGGTATATATGCTATGTAAAATTGACCAATCTAAGCATAGTACATTATCTTACATCATATATGATAGGAGGGATGAATAAGAGTTCATTCTATTTATTTATTAGACACTTATTTATCTTGAAGATTCACCAGATTAGTATGGACTATTATTATATCATGGATTATTATTACACTACGGATTAATACTATATCATGGATTGTTGTTACACTATGGATTTGTTAGGATTACCCTTTATTTAAGATAATTTATTTTATCCTAAGTTCCATTTTTATGTGTATGTAATTTTTATTTATGTGAATTATAAATTCACATAAATATGGATTCCATGAGGTGTCACTAACCTATTTTTTCTCCTTTAGGATTCAAGAGTTACTTGCATAAGCAACCTCTTCCCCCACTTGTCACACACCTCCCTTCACTTTCTAAGGGACTAAGCCACAAGTGGCACACACAAAAAAGGCTTGTAAGGTAATCATGGAATTCCTTATAACTCCCATTATTTTCCTCTTGCTCTATAAAATATCCCTTCCTCTCCTCATTTTCTCATTAGAAACTCATAGCTCTCTCTCTTCTTCTCATTATTCTCTTACTTATATCTTGTACTTGTGGAGATTTTGGTGACAAGTATTCTTATAATATCACGTGGGTTTTTATTTGATATGTTGGATTTCTCACATTAATTTTTTTTCTCATTTATGGTTTGCATCTTAAGAGGTAACTACTACTTTGTGATTTATTTATGTTAATGCACTTTCATTTATCATTGATGAATGTTCTTGGGATAATCCCTTCATAGTATTATAGATAAGTTCATCTTATTGATAATTTTTGGGAAAGTGTGCAGATTTTTATAGAGATTTTTTTTCAGATTTTTGTACAAGGGATCCACCCTTGCTCTCTATTTGAATTGATTTCCCTCTCCTTTTTTTCTTGAAATTATTTTTCTCTAATGAGTTATTGCAGGTTTCTCTCAAGGAACACATACCTAGGAAGGAGAACTAAGAGTGAGTCTAAGACCCTCTTCAAAGTATATGGCTATGTAGGTGGCATTTAGTAATAATAAGGATTGTTAGGGTTAGTTCGAATCATATGTTAACTAATTTTTACCAAGTTATAGGAGGATAAGAGAAAGATAGCTAGAGTTTTACTTATTGGTTAGAATTCATGTGTATTTTTGACACATTCTAAGGGAAAACAAATTTACAAGTAATAACATAGCTTCAGTGAAGATTTATTTTTATTCTTGTGCATATTCTAAACTGGACACCTATGAAAAATCTAGACAACTACATTGATGCTAGTGTTGAGAACCCAATGCAAGTGTCCAAGAGGAAAAACACTCAAAACATAAAATAAATAGAACTCCAAGCCTGATTACTATCTTAAGATGATTCTAGATCACTATCATAGTCTAGAACAAGATGACTAACAATATACGCTCTCTTTACCCCTTAGTATGTTACTTTATTTATTACATATTGTTAAAGAAGTAAATTCTCATTATGTGTCATATATTTCTCAATCATGAATACTTTCATATTGCATTCAAACATTTTTATTTTAGTATGTTATCTATTGAGTCCATTTAGCTTAAAACTTGTTAGTTGTATAATAGTTCTATGATTTTTCACTTCTTAATATACTACCAACACTTTCCTAGACGTAAACAGTTACCTCATCCTGAGATAAAGTTGTAAAGAGTGTACCAAAATTTTACTGATGGAGTTGCATATGTTGAGTTGTGAGGTTGGTCAATAATCAATGCTCATAGTTATCACTGTAAGTGGTATTTACCAATTTTAACCTCTTACACACTACGTAGCCATCGTTTTGGGTTTTCAACTAAGTAGTATACTAATATACCACTCTTTTTGGAATTTTAATAGATTTATGTAACTAGGAGGCCACCCTTTTTGGGTTTTCAAAATTATTGTCCCCACTCATAAATCTTATTACCTGCCTAAACTTTCAATATTTAGAATTAATAATTTTTTGCATTTGTAGTACCTTACTATGAAGGTGGAAGCATGGATTGGGAATATTAAGTTGAGTCCACCTGTGATGCTGGAGGATCTAATGGATCCATTATTGATGATGTTATTGTTATGGATTCAGATGATTGAGGCATTGGTTATGGTGGAGGTGCTTGAGTTGTTTTGTTTACTCATAATACTTGTATGAGAATGGTAGGTCAAATGAATCATGGTTCATCAATTATGGCTTGAACTAAATTGACAATATTTTACAAATCATATTTTAATTATCGCTAATCCATAGATACATCACATACCATGTTAATCAATGTGTGTAGGGGGTTTAGCTCTGTAGGATTGTCTAAATGTCTTCATCCTTTGTGGTTGTAATGATTGCCCTATGTGAGAGGCCATGAGTTGAATGTTCTATGATATCAACTCCATTATATCATTATATCTCTATGTTTAAATGCATTCAAACCTGCATTGAATCAACTCATTATCCCAAGTGCATATTTTCACCATTACATTGTATCTTAGATCAAGATAATCTTTGAGCATAGTGTCCATCTCAGCTAGTCTAGATGTCCAACTTTCCATTATTGCTTTAGATTTATTGGTTTTAAAGAGGTCTAGCCTAATTTCATTTCAAACATCATGCAGCTAATTCTTCTAGTTGAGCATATTAAAAATATTTGAATTATTTGATGCCTTTTAGTATCAACAACCTACTCATATTCTTAAAACAACACAAAGATTGCTTCCATTTTTACTCATAATTATTAACCTTGAGTTCCTACTTGTTGTAATTATTATACAACAATCATATATTTTATACGTTATATTAAGAGAGCCATGATTTTATTCTCCTCAAACATTACTTGGCCTATTAATACCTATATGACCAAATTTGGATAATTTCATCTATCAACTTGCGTACTTTGGTCAATCAATCATGTAGATCTATGTTTTCCTTCCACAACTAAATGTTGTCCTTATTTATCATTGATGCTTTATACGCAATGAACTCCTAAAAAGAAGTAACTCCTTTTAAAAAAAAATTCAAGTTTAATTGAGTAACATCTAATGATACCTCTTGGTTTTTTGTTGCAAGTGCAAGTGAATTTATGATAATCTCTAAAGGTGAGGGTTGTTTCCTAAGTTTTGCAACCGAGAAGGTGAATGCTATTTTTTTTTAGTATTTATTAGTGCTTGAATATCTATTAGATTAAGGTTTTTTTTCATATTTATTTATAATGGGCATTTTCCCTCACTTGGATTTTTCTTACTTTCATGAAGAAGCTTACTTATGTGTGAAGGTTGACTAGGTGACTAGGAAGTAACTCCCTTGATCGGCTATTTTAGGTATGGGAGTTACTGCTCTATTCTTAGCCTTATTGACCACCTTTTATGGAGGATTTACTATTTTATTTTATGGATCTATTAACCATATTTTTAGAGGATTTACTCAACACTCCCCTATTTTTACTTCTCACATTTGTGAGCTTTGTTAATAGAAGTTTGGCTTTTGGCTCCTATATTATCTTGTGTAATATTATCACATTGGTGTTTTGTTTTGCTTCCATTTGCTTTATTGTATGCACCTAATTGGTTTTTTTAATCACTCAGAATGTACATTCAATATATTTATAACTTGGACTCAACCCCAATATGGTATCAGAGCCACTTGGTAATAATATGTCTAGTTATTATGTTGTTAGTTTTTTTTGAAATCTTGAGTGTATTGTGATGCTTTTTTTAGGGTTTAAAAAAAATATAAGTGATTTTTGAAATCTCAAAAACCTTAGAATTTTTAAGGAAGGTTTTAGGGTTTAAGGGTCATTTTTTATGAAAATCTGTTGTATTAGCTATGTAAGGAAGTTTTTGTAGATCTTAACCCTTAGAAATTCCTTGCCTACATGTTGACTAAAGCATTCAAATCATGAAGAAAGAATACATTATGTTTAGTTTTCCATGAATCTTGCAGGTCTCAGCTTGACCCGTGCTTGAATCTTAATGGTAGTTTAGTGAATCTCCAAGCACCCTATGTTCCACTTGAAGCTCCAACATATTATGATCCTTATTGTAAGGCATTTTTATACTCACACAACTTGTATAAGGTGTTTTTTCTCCTTTCACAACTTGCTCAATGGTTTTGGATTCTTTGACCTCTTGATCTATGGTTTTTTGATCTATGAAAGTCTATCCAAATCTATTTTGTTCCTTTTTCTCATCGTCTAAGATAGACCTATACCCACGCAGTCCCTGGTATAATTTATGGGTTTGTTATGGCCTAATCACAGCTTGCATGTGGTCTACCACCTCTTCTAAATTGTTTGACATTTCCACATCTCCATTGGACCACATTCAAGCTGGTTCAAACTCCCTCCAAGTTCCTTCTAAATTGGTATTTTGTTGAAATAATTCTTCTTGGTTATAAAATTTCCTTTCTTAGAGATTCATAGTTTTTTATTTAGTTGATAGTTTTGCCTTTTTGACCATTTGGGTGGGTTTTCCTTTTTTAAAATAAAATGGCTTATCTTTAATAACATGCATCGATATTGAAATTATATGTTTGTAAAAAAAGGAGGGAAACTTTATTGTAAATGGGGGAGGTTAATTTTTTTTAATAAAGGGTTTTCCTTTGTTGTTGTTTTTATAAAATAATAAATAGTGGGGATTATATCTAAGGGTTATTTTTTGATTATTTTCTAATAAGAATAATACACTGTAAAATGAGGTAATTTTTATTATTATTGTTTTTAGTACAAAAATAATTTTACATTTTGATCATTATCAAAAGACAATAAATTGTTATTGATTATAAAAACTCTTCATATCTTCACTAGTCAAAGATTAGAGGGTGAGGTTTAGTTTGGTAAGTGTCCAAAACTTTACTTGATTTTATTTGGATGCATTATTGATTGATTCTAATGACCCCTTGATTTGCATATCTTGTCTTTTTTAACACTGGCACTAATTATTCTAGACTTATTCTCAGTTGTGCCCAACATCTTTTGAGCATACATAGTTTTTAATATTTGGTGGGGGTTGTTTCACCATTTCATAGTTTAGGGCAAGTGTAATATATTTTGAGTCACTCTTTCTTTATGATTTCACCTTCATTTATACAATAACAACAACTTTAGGTACAACCACTACACTTATTTCTACTCAAAATGGACATAAGTTCAATTAATCCACTAACACCATTTAACTACTATGAATGGAAAACCAAAATTCAAATTATGTTAAAGAGTAATGGTTTACATTATATTATAATGGGCAATGAAACTAAACTTAGTGTAGAAGTAGAAAAGGTTAAGTGGTACAACCATTGTGATAAAGCCTATGGGTTTTTGTCTTTATGTGTCTCTTGATCTTCTCTTTCACTTAGAACCTATTAAATATCCCAATGAAGTGTGGACCACCTTAGAAAACCTTGTTGAGAAGATAGATGTGATGAGATGTCATGAACTTGAAAATGAGCTTATCATCCTAAGTCCTATCATGAACTTGAAAATGAGTTTATCATCCTAAGTCCTAATAAGTTTGATAGCCTTTAGTATTTCTTCACCAAGTTCAAGTCTTTGAGATTGTAGTTGAAAAAATGTCGAATAGAGAAGAAAGATGAACAACTTATTATTTATATACTCTCTAGGCTAGGTCTTAACTACTCACTCTTTGTCTCTACTTTCCATGCCACTAAAAGTGATCTAGCCACTATATGGAAAATGTCCTCTTTAGATGCCTTTATTGTTGACTTGACTCGGGAGCAATATAATTTAATATATATGGGAAAATTGAAGTCCACAAAATCTCAAGCCCTATTTTTGGGTAATGGGAAAGAAAAGACATAAAATAAAGAGAAGAAGAATAATAATAAGGATGAAAAGAATAAAAAAGTATCAACCTCTGCTAAAATAACCACTAAAACCTCCTCTTCCAATAATAAACCTAAGAAAGAGAAGGTTAGGTGTGCCTATTGCAAGAAAAATGGGCATGATGAACACAATGCATGAAGAAACAAATTGATTACTTAACTCATCTTCTAGAGAAGAACAACATAGGTGTTCATAAGTCTATTAAGAAGAATTCATCAACTCAAGATTCTTCTAAGAAAAAAGGCAAAGGTAAAGAGAAAGAAAAGGGTAAGGCTCTTGTAAAAGTTCTAGATCCAACCTATTCATGGGTTATTAACTCAGGTGATTCCCACCACATGGGCTCTTTATAAATTGAGTTTTCTTACTTAGAGACTTGTATCATGTCTTCTATCACTTTGGGTGATGACACTTCATAGAATTTGGAGGGAGAGGTCTATTTTCACATTAGTAATGTTATAAGGAAAGATTTTTCACCAAATTTAGTCACAATCAAAGAATTGAACAATGATTATACATTAGTAATGGGTAGGTAATATCACCAATCTAGGTTACATACCTTCTCACATGTTGCACTTGATTCTTTTCCAACTGCATTATTGACTCATTTAGATGGAGTTAGTAAATTTTGGCATGAGTAGTTTCTCCACCTCAAATAACGTTACCTAGAACAATTCAACAAGAATGATATGGTCATAGGCTTACCTTGAATCCATTTCTCTAAGGGTCTTTATTGAGGGTTTAACCCTTGTGAATCATCCCAAAGAAAAATTTGACAAAGTCAAAGCTTGGAGGGATTCACAGGTATTTGAGTCAGTACACAATGATGTATCTGGGCCTTTTCCCAATCTATTTTTCATAAGTTAAAAGCATGTCCTTACCTTCATTGATGATTTATTGAGATACACATGGGTTCACTTCCTTAGGCAAAAATCTAAAGTTTTTGACAAGTTTTAAAACTTCAAAGTTCTTGTAAAAAAATAATTTTATAAATGCATCAAGGTTATTTGGATAGATAATAGGGGTGAGTATGTCAATAACAGGTTTGAGAAATTTTACACCTTAGAGGGGACTGATTTACAAAGGATATTTCCTTATAGTCCTCAATAAAATGGAGTTTCAGAACATAAGAACATGTCCTTGAAAGAGATGGATAACTATATGACTCACTCTAAGTTATTGGCACTTTAATAATGGGTTAAAACCATTAATTATGCCTAATAAATTTATAATAGGGTTCCTCACAAATCTTTAAAAGGTATAACTCCCTTTTAATCTTATAACAATAGGAAACCTATAGTTGAGCACTTTAGGATTTTTTAATATCTAACTAGTACACATACCAAAGAAGAAATGCAAGGCAATGGAACATAAGAGTAAGCCTTACATCTTCATAGGTTATCCTAATGGTGTCAAGGGGTACCACCTTATTTTCCAACCACACATGAGTTTTTCATTGAGATATGTTTTCACTTTTAGGAGAGTACTAAAAAATCAACACTTAACACTTCTCCCACTTCATTAGACTCACTTGGACTTGACTCAGACAATTTAGATTAGCTTAAGCACACTCTAGAGGTTGAGGACACTTATTCTAGTTCTGATAGTGATAAAATTGATGAGGATTCATCTCCATGTAATTCTATCCACACTTTAGAGGATGATGATTCTCTACCTAACTCATCCACTTCTAGTCCTCTTCAGGATAGGCAAACACTACATAATGTAGGCATATGGGTGTATAATTTTTCAAATGACAATAAAATACATTAAGAGTTTCAGGGTGATCCAAATGCTTTCTATGTCTTTGTAAGATTAGGGGTTTTATTTTTCCCATATTTATTTATTATGGATTTTTTTACCTCACTTGGAGTTTTCCTAATTTCATAGAGAAGCTTTCTTATGTGTGCAGGTTGACTACGTGACTAGGAAGTAACTCCCTTGATTGGTTAGTTTGGGTAAGGGATTTACTCATTTATTATTGGCCCTATTGACCACATTTTTTTGAGGAGTTACTTGTTTAATTTAGTGGTCTATTAACCACATTTTTTTGGGGAGTTGCTTACTTTCTTATATGTACTCATATCATTTTAGAGCTTTTCAACTTAATGAAAGGTTGAGTTTTGATTCACTTGCTTTTTATCTCTTACAATATTTTATTTGAGTGATTTTATTTTAATTAAATAATATTTAGTGTGCACAAGCTTCATCTCATGTGATCTTGACCTTTAGATTCACATTATCTAGAACTGGCAACATCTTTGATATGGTATCAGAGCCACCTATGGTAATCGTATGTCTAGTTTTTTATTGTCGATAAGTTATCTTTTGAAATCATGAGATTTTTATTTAAAAATGTTACTATACAATCCATTTGTGGGATTTTTCATCTTTGGTGGAGTCATTTTTTTGTAGATTTGGTTCATTGGCAGCCATTACCCTAGGTGTTCTAAGTGTTAGGTGTTATATGTGTATTGGTACATTTTCCTATAAAATACCTGCATGCCTCCATACAACCTCAAGTTTTATCTCTTGTGCCTATTATAGGCTTGTGTATTTGGCCTCAACTCAGCCTCAGAGAGTTTTGTGTTTTTGGGAGACTATTTGACCCCAGTTTTTATGTTACTTCTAGGTGGCCCTCATCTGTGGCATCTTCACCTATTGAGTCTACTCCCATTACTTCCCAATCATAACCACCACTCCATGTAGATCTACACCAAAATAAACCATATCAGCCTAACATCCTCACCAAAAACAAACTTCTACTATATTAGGGTCGCTATAACCCACCCCCTACAGCCCCCTAGTTAAGCCTCAAGTCATGTATGGTGCATGCAATTTGTGCATGAGTTGTTCAAGTGACAACACAAAAGACTTTTATAGTTTAAAAAAGGGTTTTGAGTTTCTTCCAAAATAAGCTAAGTCTATTCAAATTTTTCCTTAAAGTTTTTTTAAAATATAACATATTAAATCACCTATTTTTAATATCTTGATTTAAAACAAGGTCAAATAGGCTACTTTTCTTTGAATACACAAGTAATGCATAAAATTATTGGTCAAGTTTAGCATTGTTAGTGGATATTTATTTATTATTTTTATAAAACTAATGTATTATGGGAAATATATAAAGAGGAATTGTTATTCATATTTTTACTTGCTCACATTGTGTACTCATCTTGGATGCATTTTTGGCTAAGCTCGATGTCCTCACCTAGTCTTGTAAATCACATCTATTTGACATTTTCACTAGATGATTTAGACATAATCTCACTTGTACCTAACATATTTTGAGCATGCATTATTTGCAACATTTAGAGGGTTCACCATTTCATAGTTTTTGGGGGTGTACTTTCTTTTGAGCCACTCTTACTTTTTGCTTACAATTTCATTTCTACAATAATAAAAACTTACACTACTACTACAACTCAACTTATCAATAAAATGGATTCAAGTTTAATCAACCCATTAACTCCTTTTAACTATAATTAATGGAAAATCATGATGCTAATCATTATAAGGAGTAAGGGTTTGTATAGGATAACCATGGGTGATGAAATTGAACCTATCATGGATGTAGAAAAAGTTAAGTGTTATAACTATAGTGATGAAGCCTATGGGATATTATGTCTTTCTATATAACCTAATCTAATATTTCACTTAGAGCCTAATAAATCACCTCATGATGTATGGACCATTCTAGGTAAACTATTTAGGGAACAAGATGTGATGAGAGGTCATGAGATTGAGAATGAACTCATTATCCTAAGTCATTGTAATTTTGACACCCTTCAGGATTTATTCACTAAATTCAAGTCTTTAAGATTGTAGTTGAAATAACGTGAGATAAATAAACAAGATGACCAACTTATTATTTATATACTCTTTAACCTAGATCCTAACTATTCAGTCTTTGTCTCTACTTTCCATCCCACTAAAAGTAATTTGGGTGCTTCATAGAAAATTCCCTCTTTAGATGATATCAATACTGACTTAACTAGAGAGTAAGACAAGTTGATCTAGATGAGCACATTTAATTCCAAAAAACCTCAAGCCATAATTTATGGGAATGGGAAAGCAAAAACTTTAAACAAAGAAAAGAAGAAGAACAATAAGAATCAAGAAAAGAAGAAATAATCAACATCTGCTAAAACCAACACTAAAGCCTTTTTTTCCAATGAAAAACCTAAGAAATAGAGGGTTAAGTGTGCCTACTATAATAAAAATGGGCATAATGAAAACC
Organism: Torreya grandis; assembly: GCA_037957365.1. Classification (NCBI taxonomy): domain Eukaryota; kingdom Viridiplantae; phylum Streptophyta; class Pinopsida; order Cupressales; family Taxaceae; genus Torreya; species Torreya grandis. The sequence continues at coordinate 1,090,106 of JARHVA010004850.1, read as the reverse complement.
AGTCATGGAAAAGTAAATGAATTACATAACTCGTCTCCTAGGAAATAAAAACATAGGTATTCTTGAGTCCATCTAGCAAAATTATCTATCCCATATTCTACTAAGGTAAAGGGGAAGGAGAAAGAGAAAGAAAAGGGTAAGGCTCTTTTAGAAATTATAGCTTCAACATCTTCATGGGTTATTGACTCGGGTATTTCTCACCACATGGGCTCTTCACTTGTTAAGTTTTCTTCCTTAGAGCCTTGTAGCATGTCTTTAATTAGTTTGGGTGATGACACTTATGTACCAATTTTAGGGAGAGGGTATATTGAAATGGAAGGAATAACATTTAATAATGTTCTAAGTGTCCCTTATTTTATAACCAATCTCTTATCAGTGTATCAAATAACTCATATTAGTAAAGGCATAAGGGTTGAACTTTTACCAGATTCAATTATCATTAGGGAGTTGCATAGTGATTCTATATTGGCAATGGGTAGAGTAGATCACCAAGATAGGTTGTAAACCTTCTCATATTTTGCACCTAATTCTTCTCTAATTGAATTATTGACTCATTTAGATGGAGTTATAAAATTATGGCATGAGTGGTTTGGCCACCTTAACTATGGTTACCTTGAATAGCTTATCAAAAATGACATGGTCATAGGCTTGCCTTGAGTCCAATTCTCTAAGGGACTTTGTGAGGGTTTCTCTCTTGGAAGTCATCTTGAATTAAAATTTTACTAAGGAAAATATTGGAGGGCTTCACAAGCATTGAATTTAGTGCACATTAATGTATCTGGGCCTTTTCCCATTGTATCTTTTATAAGGGATAAGTATATTCTCACATTCATTGATGATTTATCAAGATATACGTGGGTCTACTTCCTTAAGCAAAATTTTGAAGTGTTTGAATATTTTCAAGACTTCAAGGCACTTGTTGAGAAATAATTTGAGAAATCCATCAAGGTTCTTCGAACTAAAAATAGAGGTGACTATGTCATCAATAGATTTGAGTGGTTTTACACCACAGAGAAGATTGATTTGTATCATATTATTACTTACACTCCTTTATATAATGGAGTTACATAACACAATAATAGATCCTTTAAAGAGATAAATAGTTGTATGATTCACTCTAAATACTTGGCACTTCAGTATTGGACTAAATCCATTTATATTTAAAATAGATTTATTCATAAAGCTTTGAAAGGCATAAAACCCTTTAAAGCTTAGCATGGAAGGAAACCTAAAGTTGAGCACTCTAGGGTTTTCAAATATATAGCTATGACATGCATACCAATGAAGATTTTCAAATTTATATAACTTCAGTATAAGTCTTGCATCTGTGTAGGTTATCCATATGGTGTCAAGGGGTAACACCTTCTAAATCCAACCACACATGAGTTGTTCATAAATATAAGTTTTCACTTTTAGGATAATCCTAAATACTCAACACTTAACACTTATTCTCTTTCATTAGATTCACTTAGACTTGATGATTCTTATTTTAACTCAAATCATCTAGAGTAGGTTCCTAATCTAGGATCTTCTTCTAGTTTTGATAATGAGGGTAGTGATGGGGAGTCTTATACATCCACCTCTAGTCATGTTTTAGAGGATGAGGAGTTAGCACCTAACTTACCCACTTTTGTGCCCCTTTGGTCCAGATAAACACTTCAGAGTGCAGGCATGTGGGCAGGGGATCTAGTAGATGATAGACATACTTAGGAATATTATCAAAGTGGTACACATGCCTTCTTTGTTCAATTTAATATCCATAGACATTTTAATAGGCTTCACACATACCTGAGTGGAATGTCTCTATGAAAGAAGAATATTTTTACTTAATCAAAAATCACACTCAGGATTTGACTTCACTTCCTAAGGTAAGGAAGATGGTTCAATGTAGTTGGATATAGCATACCAAGTTTATAGTACATGGTTCAGTCAATAAGTATAAGGTGAGATTGGTTGCTAAATGTTTTTCACAAGTAGTTGACGTTGACTACTTAGAGACATTTGTAATTATTGCAAAGATGACTTTGATCTAACTCACACTATCTATAGCTGCAATACATGATTAGGATGTGCACTAAATGGATGTGAAGAGTGCCTTTCTTCACAGAGACCTTGAGGATGAGATCTATATGGAATAGCCACCTAGGTTTGTTTAAGATTAATCCTTAGTTTATAGACTTAATAAATCCATATATAGCCTCAAATAGGCCCCTCAAGATCGATATGCCAAGATGGATTCATTATTCACTTAAGGTTTCACCAAGTATCATTCAAACCCCAATGTATACTTCTTATGATAGAATGATTCTTTACTGATACTAGTCATTTATGTAGATGGTACTTTAATCACTGGGAATTCCTCATCATATATTATAATGGTGAAGATAGATTTAAATGATAGATTTAACATGATAGAATTTGGTCTTCTACATTACTTTTTTGTTATCAATATTTCATAGTTGATTCAGGGATTTCATTTCCACATTCTAAGTATGCTCTTGATCTTTTGGCTCGATTTCACATGGTTGAATGTAAGCCATCTCTGAATCCCTTTATATCAAGATTCAATCTTGAGAATGACTATTATACACCTTTGGTTGATGCCACTCAATATTGATAGCTTATTAGTAGCCTTATTCATTTGACTTGTACTAGGCCTAATATTTCATATGAAGTGGGACTTGTCTCCAAATTCATGAAGGAACCCATGAACATCACTAGAAATTAGCTAAAAGGATCTCACACTACATTCAAATATCTTATAGATTTGTAATTCATTATAGATTTAGCATAAAGGTTGACTTGGTTGGTTTTATAGATTTAGATTGGCCAAGTGATACTCAGAATCACAAGTCCACTTTAGGTTACAATTTTCCTTTGGGTTCTAGTCCTATTAATTGGTCTAGTAATAATTAAAATGATATTGTTATATCATCCATAGAGGTAGAGTAAAGGGGAGATGTTAACATAGCTACTGAGGATATTTAGATTTAAGGGATTTTATCTGAGTTTATCATTCTATTCAGGTAACCCACCTTCATTTATTATGACAAACAAAGTAATATATAGATATGAATGAATCTAGTTTAGCACTAATAGACCAAATAATTGAGATTCACATGCATTTTATCTAAGAGCTTCTTCATGGCCAGGTTATTAACTTGAGAGTTTGTTAGTCTTCAGAGAAGGTTACAGATATATTTACCAAACCCTTCACCAAGATTAGGTTCATTCATCTATAAACTCTTCTTGGGGTGTGATCTACATCAAAAGCATCATCATATTTAGGGGACCCTTCTAGCCTCTTCTCTTATTCTATATATCTCTTTTGAGGAAGAGTTATTTCCTATAGGTTTTCTCTTTTTCTCTACTTTATGAGAGATTACTTTATACATGGGTACCTCATCATGCCTAATTGTTGAGACCCATTTATTTTTTACACTACCCGCCTAATTTGTGATTATGGGGGTGTTAGAGTAAGGATTTTATTTTTCCCATATTTATTTATTATGGGATTTTTTCCCTCACTTGGAATTTTCCTACTTTCATAGATAAGTTTTCGTATGTGTAGGTTGACTGGGTAAATAGGAAGTAACTCTCAAGATATTTAGGGTATGGTAGTTATTCATCTATTCTTAGCCCTATTGACCACCTTTGTAGATGAGTTACTTGTCTATTTTTGGGGTTTGTTGACCACCTTTTTGTGGAGGAGTTACTTGTTTACTTTCCTATATGTACTCATCTCATTTTAGATATTTTAAACTTAATGAAATATTGGGTTTTTCTCCACTTGATTTTTATATCTTGTAATATCACCTTTAAGTGATTTTATTTTTCTTCAATAACATTATAGTGTGCACAAGCTTCATCTTGTGTGATCTTAACCTTTGTATTTATTTTATCCAAAATTGATGACATATTTAATAGCCTCTGCCTCAAATCCATAAACTTTTACAGAGGCATCAGTTATTCCTAAATGGGATTCTTCCATGTATGAGGAGTGTAACTCCTTAATAAATAATCATACTTGGGACTTGACACTTCTTCCTAAGGTAAGAAAGATAGTTTTATGTAGATGGATATATCTAACTAAGTATGTAGTAAATGGGTCCATTGAAAAGTTCAAGGTATGATTCATTGTCAAGGGTTTCTCATAGGTGCCTAACATCAATTACACATAGACCATTACACTAGTCACTAAGATGAACTTAGTTAGACTCACACATTCTATTATTGCATTCAATCATTGGGATGCTCATTATATGGACATGAAGAGTGTTTTTCTTCATGGTGATTTTGAGGAATAGATTTACATGGATTAGCCTTCAGTATTTATAGATGATCCTTCCTTTGTGTGTAGACTCCAAAAATCCATCTATGGCCTAAATAGGCCCTTTAGGCTTAGTATGCTAAGATGGATTCCTTTTTTATTTCATTAGGATTCACTATATATTATTAGATTTAAACATCTATATCTTATGGTAGGATGATTCACTCTTGATTATAGTTCTTTATGTTAACAATCTTTTGGTCACTGGTAGCTCTTCTTTATCTATTGAATGGTGAAAAGGGCTCTTTAGGATATATTTTACTTGATAATATTGGACTTGTTACACTACTTCTTTGGGATTAATATTTCTCAGTCCAACTTAGGGATTACTCTTGCACACCTTAAGTATGTTCTTGATTTAATTATTTGGTTTCACATGGTTGATTGTAAGCCAACTCTAACTCCCTTTTTATATGGAGTCAAGCTTGAGGGATATTGTAATTCACCTTTGTTTTATCTTAATTTATATTGACAACTTATGGGAATTGTTATCTACTTGACACATACTAGACCTAAAATATCATATGTAGTGGGCCTAGTCTCTAGATTCATGTAAGAACCCCATGAGCTACAATAAAAAGTAGGTAAGAGGATCTTTCACTACATTCAATGCACACATAAATTTAGGATTCATTATAGAGATATCACTGACATCGAATTAGTTCACTATACTAACTCAGACTGGGCTAATATTTGGCTAACAATATTTAGAATCATAAGTCTGCTTTAGTATATAGTTTCTTCATTGGTTTAGGTCTGATTAGTTAGTCATGTAAGAATAATAATGTTATTAATCTATAATATATTGAGGTAGTTTATATGGGTGCTATCAATTTTATCACTAAGTCCATCTAGATTTAGAGTATTCTCATAGAGTTTGGTATCTAATTTAGATGGCCTACCATAATCTATTGCGATAACCAAAGTACCATTCAGATTTATAGGAATATAGTCTAGCATCAGTAGACTAAACACATAGAGATTCATGTTTATTTGATTAAACATTTAATTCATGGGGACATCATTGATATGAGATATTTTTAGATGATAAAGTAGATTACAGGCATCTTCACCAAACCTTTCATGGAGAGTAATTATCTTCACTTGTAAGCTCTTCTTGAGGTTCGGGACATTATAGTATCATCTTCTAGGGTGATTCTAGCCTCTTATTTTTATGTTTCTCTCTTGGGTAGGAGTTATGTTCCTATGAGTTTTATATTTTTCTCTACTTTATGAGAGATTGCTTTATACATGGGTATTTTTTACCACTTATTTCCCTCATGTCAAAAAGGTCAACCCCTATAATCTAAAAATTTGACTTGGCATGTCTCCTAAGTTTTTTGATATCCATCGCATGTCATTTTATGCTTTCTTCATGAGGTTTCATGATGGTATTTTTATTCAATGAAGGTCTTGATTAACATATTTTAAGGTTTCATAGTGTGTACTAGAGTGGTCTAAATATTCATCATGAGAATTCATGTCTTGGGTCATAAAATGAGTCATTAGTCCTTCATAAAATTATTCTTGAGTGAGAAGAAGAGATGTAGAGGTCTAAAATAACATATGTCATGTTTTGGAAATGTATAGTTAAATTAGCACATGTTAAGGCATTTGGAAAGATTAAGGTTTCTTGTTATCACTATATTTTTTATTGTCTTAGTTACTTCTTGTTGAGGTCATTGTTGGCAAGGTGTTGGAGATGTCCAAGTCACCATTTTGAATTTTTAACATGAGGTCTAGCTTTGTGTCCAAGGTCATCTTGTGTAGTCTATTTGTCAAGCATGGTTCAAAGGTAAATAATAGCATATGTCATGTTTTGGAAATGTATATTTAAATTATAAAATGTTAAGGTATTTGTAAAGATTAAGGTTTCTTGTTCTCACTGTATTTTTTATTGTCTTAGTTACTTCTTGTTGAGTTCATTGTTGGCAAGGTGTAGGGGATGTCCAAGTCACCATTTTGAGTCTTAACATGAGGTCTAGCTTTGTGTCCAAGGTCATCTTGTGTGGTCTATTTTTCAAGCATGGTTTAAAGGTAAATAAGTCTCTAAGGTCATCAAATATATTGCAATCATGTCACATAAGTTAATATTGCATTTTAGAAGTCTTTGAAGAAAGTGTATCTTATGATTCCCACTGAAATAAGAGTTTTTGAATGTATATTTCAAGTATAATGTATGTCTATGTTTGTCAAGTCAATGTAAAAGCTAATAAATATGAAATATATATGAAACCACACTTGTAAATATTATCTAAGAGATTTATAATTTTCATAATGTTTGGAATTAGCCAAAATCATGAATTTTTGCAGTTCAACATAAAAAAGAAAATGAATCACTCCAAAGAAGGAATTTTTGGTCACTTGTATGGACATAAAGGATCCATATTCATGTGTAAATGCATGTATGGGTGAATATTCACCTTTCTTAGGTCAGGTTTAGGAATAAAAATCTTACATAGGTCCAAAAAATGTAGTAAATACATCAAAATCTCCATTGAGCCCGTGGTAGACACACAAGGGGAAATTTCACATGCTTGGTCTATACAGAGGAGAGAGAGTGATGACCTAAGATTTTAGAAAAAGTTTGAGGCCCTAATTTAATTTCAATATATTTCATTGGTTTTTAGTTTTATCTCTTCTCCTTTATGAACAATCTCTAAGACCATGAGGTGCTACTAAACCCTAGTTAAACCTTATAGGCTTAATTTTGAGCATTTTTAGTGAAAATGTGAAATGATTGGTGATAGTATAATATTTTTAAATTATTCTCTAGTCCCATTAATATATCTCCAATCATATTCATGGTTTTTTAGTTCATAAATGAGAATCATCTTTGAAGAATAATAAGTTTACAAGTTGAAGCCTAGAGAGTTGTATGTCTCCACCAAGATTCAGGTGCATATGAAGAGTATGGTAAAATTGTAAGACCATATCAATATATATTTATAATATTTTAGATACATAAATAATCCTTTAAATTACATTAAGTTCAATGCTTTCATAATTATACTATCATAAGGCTCATTTTAGGAGATTACAAACCTATATTCCAAGATGTTCATCATTTCCACTATGACCAAGTGCTTTAAGGAGAAATATAGTTGGGTAATTATTTAATAGGTTTGATACCTTCTTAAAAGATACTCAAATCCAAAATTAATCTCTTTTGGTCAACTAACCACTTATAATCACCTCAAACAATGTGTCAGTAGACTATGTGCGTTGAAATGAAAACCAAATGAGTTGGGTAAAATACATTTCACATGACCAAAAGGTATAATATAAGATCATGATCATGGAGATATTATTATAAAGGTTAAAATTTTACCAAATATTCCAATGAAAAAACTTGTATAAGTACAATAAACTCAAACCTTAAGGCCTAGCACTTAAGAGAGCATAATGTGCATACATAGGTCTGCTATAGTCCTGATTGAAAAAGAGATTAATGGTACAGTGATTGAGTGGAAATATTGGATGTCAAAAATATAAATGAGGATAATATTATCAGTTTCACACTAATTTTCATCATCATAATACTATAATAGTCTGAATAGGGCTCATTCAAATGGAATGTAACAACATAGGAATCTAAATGTGGACCTACAGGTTGATGGTAGCCAACAAATGAGAGTCTGGTGTCTAATGATAATATGAATGGGTGGTAATAATATAAATTATAACTTATAATAAATATTAATAACTTTTAAATTATCCTAAGTGCTAAAAATATGATTGAAGAAGGTCTATATTCACATTTGCAATATAGGCATTCCAAATCAAACACACAAACCTATCACAAGAATATGACGATAAAGAGAACACATATGATGATATACAAGGTTTGATAAAGGTATAAAAGGATACAAGAAATTTTTTAAACCCATTATAATATCATTCAAAGCATCATAATTTCCAATGAATGAAGACTTACTCCCATAATACAGTTTAGGCAGACCTAATAGACAACTATAGGCAAGTTTTTGGATGACTGAAGAAAATATGTGATCATAACTTGAAACCATGAGATTAGATAGGTGAATAATATAATATCATATGGAATTAATTTAATGACAAACTGGTTAAATTTAGTGAAAATCCTAAAAACACTAATTATGCCTAGTAAGTCTAGCTGAGCATACACAGGCCAGTGTATGAAGTTGGAAGAAACCCTACATAATTTAGGTGTTTTATTAAATTTAAGGTTTAAATTGGATGAGTGATAGGTCATATAAAAATTCCATGAAGTCTAGAAACATTGATAAAAAAGGTGAATATGGGAAAAGGTCTATTAGGGCTAAATGAGTATGATTACTTACAAACCCTCATGAAAGGACAAAACATGTTATAGGTTATATGAAGGACAAATATGCTTGTATAAGTGTTATATAACCTTATAAAAGGTGTTTTATATCTTTCCAAATCATTTCCAAACATTAAAATGCAATTTGAAGATTTTTTAGCCTCAAAACCAATCTCTCTGTCTCTCACACATTATGCCTACCCAAGGAGTCATATTGTGAAACTCATAACTCCACCAAGAAAATGCATAGTGTAAAATGGATAATATAGAAAATTTTGGGGTTATTATACTTAAAACTCAAGGAAATATTTTACTCATTTACCCCTATAGCTATATAAATAATCCTTAAGATTGGAGGTCTTTATAAACCCCATTTTTATTTCAAGAAGAGCTCAAGAGAGAATAATATTTTGTTTAGTACATGGAGGAGGATTTGAATGGGACTAAATGGTGTTTTAAGATGATGGAGAGGGCCCCACACTTCTATCATATGGTGTTAGGAGAGATAAAGAGGATATTTCCTCTATGAACAAACATTAAGACTAAAACACATCTTAAACCATCCTTAAACCCTACAAGTGACCCAATGACTAGGTTTCTCTTTAAAATGACTTAAAATGCACCTATTTTTCCTTGTAATGACTTGAATTACATTTTTAGGTATTATGGGAACCTAATTAAGACACTTGGTGACATGTGTGATGTAAAAATAGTATAGAATTAGCCTCAAAGGCATGGTTGCATTCCTAATCATGAATATGCAGGGTGATGGTAGGTCTCCAAACCAGATATAAAGTCTTTGAAAACCTAAATAGAGGTTGTATGACCACCTTTTATCCTTCTCTAAACCTTTCAAGATGACATATGAGCTTTCATGTCAATAGTTTGGGCCTAAGAAGTGATTGTATCACTATTGTTATTCAAGAAGCCTAATTATAGACCTATGGGAGGTCATAGAGAACTTGAGATTCTATTGAGCACCAATAAGAGTGATTTTTGATGTTTATTATAGCCTCATTATACCATGAACTAATCCAATAAAGTGACTAAAATAGGTTTGAGTAGGATACATTAATATATCATTGAAATAACTTTGAGGGAGGTGTTATAATGAAGTTGATGAGCTTCAAGACACTTAATGAAACATGATGATCATTTCAACATCAATATGGATAACCCATAAACAAGTGTCAAGAAGAGGGGCATAAGGTTGTTAAAGTTGAGTAAGTAACCAAAATTCCACTTTTTACTCTTTAATCAAGAAGGATATGGTATTTTCAAGAGAAGAATATGAGAAGTCTCTCCTATGTCATCCCTCATGATGAACATCATCAACACATGGATTTGAGGGTTAAGAAACAACATGACAACAACAGGCCTCTAACAGGGCTAGTGGCACTTATTTTTTGAATTTTACTTGTTTCATCATGAGAAGACTCCTCTTACATCCTTCTCTATCTCACACACTCTTTCTCTATATATACATCCTTGTTTGGCTTTGTGATGGATCCTCCACTTGAGTATGGAAAATCCATACTCATTTTTATGCCTTCAATCAATAAATACTATTGGTTTCACCTCCTCTTTTGGTTTTACTTAGTGTGTATGCATGGATAGTTTATCTTGTCAACTAATTTACTTGGTCTTCATTTTCATGTTGTCTTACTCTAACACCTATATGTAGTTTTAAAGATTCTTTTGTAGGTCATGTGAAGTGTTCAAGTAAAGTGTAAGGGTTGAGTGAGTCTGCCTATTCATTAGTGTCATTATAAACCTCTTGATTAGACCTCCTATCCTAAATATCTATCACAACCTCCCCATTGAAATCTTGATGTGAGAGATTATGATTGGGAATAGTGTATGTTAAGATTCGGCTCATTGTCTACATGTGCACCAATAGTTGGTTGGTATTGATCAATTGATTTGGTGTTGTTAGGATATGAAGTCACTATTCACAATTAATATTCATGAATAAATATTCATAGGCACTATTTATGGTCACTATTCATGGTAATGTGGCCTGTTGGTGATGTAGATTTTTATTAATGTGACTTATGAGTGATATGGTTGATTGGTGATGTGGCAAGGGCCCATAGAGGGTATCCCATGAGTGATCAGGTTGATGTGTTGAGAGTGGGGTATAGTATTCCACCAAGTCACATGGGTTTGTCTTTAATGGTCACATGGGTGGTGTTATATGGTGCAAAAGACAAAAGTGTTGGTGTAGGTCGAATTTATAAGAGACCACATGATTCCCATGTGTGGAGATAGTCAAAGAATGATTAAAATCCTATTTTGGACTCATATGGTCACATGGATAATGAATACAAGAAAGATACTATAGTATATTGACCTCACATGTGTGTGGGAGATATGGATTTGGAGGCACATAGAGGTGGCACATGTTCTTTTCTAAAGTGAAGATGCCTTAAAGACTTTTACACATTGAGATAACACCACCACTATTGAGGATCACATGTTCACTAAGTGTGGTGCATTTTTTTGTGTCGTTATTCATTCTCTCTCCCCTCTCTCTCTCATTATTGTAAATGATATTAATAATCATGAAGCTCTTCATTGTAACTCATACAATTAGTGGATCCATGCAAGCCTTGGGATTGCATGATTCAAGGTTGGATCATGTAGGCTAGTTTAGATTGGTACACAACCTAAATGCTTCAGGTGGAAGCATTGAGTGATTTTTTTATAAGCACAGATGGATTTGTTATAGAGGATTTATTGTAGAAGAGAGATTGATGTTGTGATTTAATGAAGTATGGAAGCTACCATTTTGCCCATGTTTTTCCCTTGCATATTGCAAGGTTTCCACATAATCTCTATGTAATGTGTCCTCTTGCTTATATATTCCTTTATTAATGTGTTTTACACATTTATTTACTTTCACTATAGGATATAGTTAATTAATCTAACATGTAGTACCAAACCTTTATTCTTAACATCTAGTATTAGAGCTTATTGATCCTAATTATGGTATCAGATCCTTGATTCCTAAATTTGATATTAGAGATTATTCATCCTAATTTTGATATCAAAGATTTTATTCTTAAAAATTGGTATTAGATCCATGGTGAAAAACTCAATATGTGAGTGTTTTTTTTTGTTGTTAGTTTTGTGCAAGGTGAAGCTATTGTGACATGAGGAGAGACCAAGTTGGATATTAAAGAATAAAAAAAGAGGTTTTATTTTTTGGTAGGTATCTCTCTATGGAGAAAGGTAGAGGATTTCTTTGTGAAGATCCTGATCTCTTCATGTTGCTAAGGAGAAGCCCACATATGAGTGGAGGATAAATCTTAACAAGCTTTACCAAACAAGTTAGTAGACTACATAGTGTTCTTATTGATGGAGAAGCAACTTTAAAGCTTGTAAAGCAAGTTGGACTCCTTTGGAGGAGGTGGAATACAAGGCATGACCTTGTTTTAGTTCTTGGAAACAAATAAAATGCATTTTGATGTGGTATCCTACTGGCTACATGTTGTTAGTCAAGATGTTGTAGGATAAAAAATATAGGCAAAGAAAGAGGTACAGAGAAACTTGAAGTTGTAACTATTTTGAAGTAGTTAAGGATGAGGAAGATGAAGATGCATATAAGCAAGTGAGACCAAGTTTTCATATAAGGATAAGGTTGTATATTTAGACATGCGGTAGAGTGGTGATGTATTTTGGATGCATTTTTAGGCTTGAAAACTAAGTAGGTACATTGGTGCATCGAGTAGTGTGAAGACATCCCTAGAACTATGATTGGTAAACTTATGTTATGGTTGGTATGATTGGTAGTTGAAGGCTACATGTATAATATCAATTGATACCTCATGTTACCAAAAGGATAAGGTTGGTTTTAACCATATAACTCAAGGTACTAGAGTGTTGTGTATATGATTATGGCTTTGTCTAAGTAGATCAGTGCATGGACTAACATTGGAGGTACATGAGTTATTTTTGGCAACATTTGGTAGAGCATGATGAATTTTAGATGCATTCTTTAGGCTCAAAAACTCAATAGGTATATAGATTCATTGAGTAGCGTGATGACTTTTTAAGATTTATGATTGGGCCAATGAACTTGTGTCATGTCTATAGCTTCAAAGGCTATGTGGAGAAGTCTAGTTTTGACTTCTATTAAGATCTTCTCTCCTCACTACTATCAACAGTTATAAATTCACTTGTTGATGTTTAAGGAGTTAGAGCAAATTGATTCCTACATGTTGATCTCTCTTAGGGAGAGATAGATATATGGATGAGGCAAAGGTGTTGCTAGTTTACATTTTTGAATAAGTCATTATGTGGTTTTATGCAGGCACAACACATGTAGTATTGGATATTTAGTACCTTCATGGACATCCAAGTGTTTATAAAATGTTGTTGATATGATTTTTGACATGTTGGATGCAAGCCCAAACATGATCACTATTGTGATGGCTCAGGTGAAAAAGATGTGATAAAGGTGGTATGAGGATCAAACCAAGGATGGATATTTACAAGGATAGGAGAGCAAGGAAGTACCCCACTTATTTAATTGTGAGTTATCTTCCCAATAACATCCTATAAAATAAAATAATACATGTTGTGTCTTGTGTATTGAATTCATTAGGAGTAGAAATCCTTATATTTCCATGGTGAGCACTAAACTGGATATTTCTAAGCAGTGGGAGTTGTGAGAAGTTCAAGGTAGAATCTCATTTAGAGGATTGGTCTATGTTTAAAAGTGATTTATCACTTCAGTGTTGGAATATAATATGGAGGAGTAGATGTTAACCAAGCCAGTTAGTACAGAGAAGTTTTTAGTAGTGTAATAAAAATTATACTAGGTTTGTATCAAGGTAGTAGAGGGCATGGATGAGCATATGATTACATAATACTAAAGTGTGTTAAGATCTTATGTATATTAACTTCAAGTGGGAGAATTTTAGGATTTGAATTCACTATTCATGAATCATTATTCACACACACTATTTATGGTCACTATTCATGGTGATGTGGCCTGTTAATGATGTGGATAGTTAGTGATGTGGCTTGTGAGTGATGTGGCTAATTGGTTATGTGACAAAGGCCCATGGAGGGTATCCCATGAGTGATTAGGTTGATGTTATGGTAATTTTGGAAGAAAAATTATTAATATGGGGGGTGAATTAGTCTTCAAAAACTTTCTTTAATAATTTTACTTAATCAATCATAGATCATTTAAACAAGCATGTAAATCTTAGGAAGCATAAGCACCATTCCACAAGAGCATGAAACACATGAACATAATATATATGTGGGAAATCCTAAAGGTTAATAAAACCCATTGAAACATATCTTATACAACTTATATTATAAGACCATGAAACAAATTCAATTGAGAACCAACCCCTAAATTTATTAAGCACCAACTTGACTTTAGCAAGCACCCACTTGCTAGGAGGCTAAAAACCCTTGCTGATTAAGTACACAATCAAAAATCTTAACCTATTAAAATTTATATTTTTTACCTCTCATAACCAATTATGATCTTATTTTTCTCTATCACACTCATATTTGTCCCTCTCAAACTAGCATCTAGCCTTCTTTGCTCAATTAGCCCTCTTCATGACTTGATTAGGTCATATGAAATTTATCCTCATATACAAAACCTTATGTTATATATTCATGAAACCAATTTTATGGTCCATAGGACCTTATTATACTTACCAATGTTTTATTTCATTCATTTATTCTCTTCACTTCCTTTAATCTATAAAAATAGGCCTAAAATTGCCTTGTACTTATACTAGTTTCTTGCTCATATCCTTCTTAGTCAACCACAAAATTTAAACCTATTAGGTAATCCATGTAATATGTCTTATAAAAACATAATAACACACTTAAATCATAATTTTATCACACATTGGTCAGTCATATCTTAATAATCCCTTACTCTTTTTTTAGGCCTTATGGAGACCTAATAGGCCTTCTTAGCAACACGTTACCCTTTGATCTTCTTGGAGCATATTAAAACACATCACATGGTAGGAACACATAATATTCCAATAAAATATACCTTATACAACTTAAATTTATGTCCATAACACCTTTTAGTTCCAACCACCACTTGAACCCTTTCTAAAAACACTATTCACAATAGCCCTGTGCAAAATCTATTTTGAACAAATGAAAAATAAACATAATTTTGTAAATAAACCATGGAAAAAAATTAAATATAAATATTCCTCATGACCTCAAGGTCATCACAAAATTCATCATATGATTCAACTCAAGGTAGACAATCTCAAACTCTTCTCCTCAAGAAGCTTACTTTGAACTGCCAACTGACCTCAAAACACAATCATGTAAACTTGAACTTTTGCCATCTAAAAGAACATAATAAAGGTATTAAAATTTATGAACATGATATTATAACATACTTATAACAATATTAAACAAAAAAATCTTTTTATTATGTCAGCTATAGGTATTTCAGACCAATCTATTGACTTTCTCTCTCACAGACACCACTCAACTAGACAAGCCATTTTGGCTTCAATGTTACAACCTCTAAAAATGACTTCTAATATTATATAAAGCATGTATATATAATTAAATTCCAAAAAAACATCATAATTAAATTAAATTCATCACTCTTTTATGAAAACACATCAAGAATCATCTTCTCACTTTTACTTAGTTTTCTTATTGTCTACATCACTAGGTTTGTTAGCGACTGATCAACTTGGATCACCAAATTTGCATATTTGAGGGATATAAATTGTCCCAAAACCTTCATGGACATAAAATTAAAGTCTCAAAAAAAATTCTCCATCCATTTAGTAACTCTGACTTAGTCAAATCTATTTGTTACAATAAATTTCCAAGAAAAAAGCACTTTCCTTTAGGGTCTAGTCATTCACCTGAGAAATAAATCACACCTAGAAATGTTTGAGAGACTTTAATACAGCCTCCAATAACTTATATAGACATAACAAACCATTCTAATCACTTTTGATCAATTTATTTCATATTGGGTCACTATTAGGGTTCTTTGAGGGTTTAAACCATCTTTTAGTCTTAATGATCATTCATAAAGCTTAATCCCTCAATCTAGAAACCAATGCTTGAAAATTTAAAATAATACCCTTTACCATCTACCATTAATATATTAGGTTCTCATTCAAATGTTTTACATGCCAAAAAATCACTTAAATAACCTTCTAGGGTAGACAGCTCTTCATCATGTTCACTTGAGAAACCTTAAAACACTTTTTCAAGCCTTTTCTTGAAAACCATGACCTAAAAATTCATGCACATGCTTAAAAAAACTTGACTCACCTTTTTTAATTCTCACCTTCTCACCCATGCCTTTGAAACTGATCTTGATACCCTATCTGGCTACCATCTATCTCTTTGCTTTATTGGCCTTTGACCTACAACTCATAATAGGTATTAAAGCTAACCTTCTAACCATTATCCAAGCTCTCAACACCTCATGTACAAACTCAAACAACCTCTCTCATTCTAAAACACTATAAATTATTCTTAATATGTCTTATCAACAACTCATGATGCCTCATTAGACCAAATAGGGTCTAAAACAAGACTAATTATAGAATTGGATTGAAGTACTTACCCCTATAAGATTTATCTTGAAATTATCCTAAGTGCTCCAAAGCCTCTTATGTATGCTCCAGCAACCTTATATAATTACTCTTATTTAGAGCTTCAAAATAAATAATTTGGAGCTTCTTACATAGATCTTCGGAGCTTGACTAAGGATATTCATAGCTTACTCAGAGCATCTTTGAAGTTGCTTACATAGTTCTTCAAAGCATATAGATTCTTTTTTAGAGATCACTCATTTCATCATGCTACCTACACATACCTTATCACAATGTCTAGACAAATCTTTGAAATATATTTGATACTTGACATATTGACGTATACTCACTCATGTTGATCTCAATAATATTTCTCAAGCTGACATTAGAAGACTCTTCAAATTGTAATTATTGGCAATTTTTGGCCCACATATAAAGCTCTTGCATAGTTTGATGAAGTAGTAGATCAAAGGCTTATAAATAGATCCAAAATTTTTAAATAGAGAGGATCTAAGCAAGGTTTTCTAAGGATCCAGTAGCAGTGTTCAAGAATAACCCTGCAAGCCAAAAGCTAAGTGCAAAACCTTTTATTTAGCTTAGTCTTTACTTGTTCATTCTTTTGGACTTTGCGGGGATTAAGTGTTTCTTTTCTTTCAGGACCCTTTTTGTCTAAGTGTTGAATTCTTTTAGATAAATTATCTGAGATAGAGTTTCTGAAGGGATAATTATTTTAGACAAAATGTCTGAAGTAAAAGGCAAAGACCTTTTTTTTCAGGAAAATTGTCTGAGATAATTTTTTTGAAGGGTAACTCTTCAATAAAATGGTCCTTTTTAGAATTCCCGAAGGAATTATTCTACAGAAAAGTGTCCTAAACACTTTTCTCAAAGGGTACTTTTCTTTTAAATAGAGCAATTTTCAAAAATTCTAAAAGATATATTTTCTAAAGAAATGGTCTTTTTTCAAAAAATCGAAGTGCACTTTTCTTGGCAAAATAGTCCATTTCAAAAAATCCAAAGGGTATGTTCCTTTAGAGAAGGTTTCTTCTCAAAAAAAAATGTGAAGGAATTTTATGAAGGACACTTTTCCTTTGGGAAAATTATCTACGACAATTTTTTTGAAGGGAGATTTTCTTTTGAAACTTTTGTCTCGAAACAAAAGACTTTCAGCAAGTTGAAGGGCACTTTCAAAATCCAAAGGGCCACTTAAAGTTTTATGAAGGGAACTTAGCAAGAAGTCTAAATGTACCTTTTTTGGAAAAGTACCTGTGGATAAATGGCCAAAGGAATTCCTTCAGAAAAAGTGGTCAAAAAGACTTTTCCTTTAGAAAAGAAAAGGTGAAGTAAATTACTTCAAGAAAATTGTCTAAAGAAAAGGGCCCAAAGGAATTCCTTCAAGATTAATAGGCACAAGGAAAAATTCCATGAAAAATCTTAAACAAAGTTCCCAAAAGAAAGTGGCTGAGGAACATTAAGGTCAAATGGTGAGTAAATCTAAGGGGCTAATCACTCAAGGACAAGTGGCTGAAGGGGCATCCAAATGACAAGGATATCAATGGTTCACAGAGGTCCAAGTTCAAAGAGATCAACGGATGAGAAAAGGTCAAGTTTTTAAAGGATCCTAGTGGGACTTAGATCAGCCAATCAATAAAAGACAATAATGACTCCTCTTTTTAAACTCTAATGACATGGTTTACAACTCATATTCAAAACATGTAAAGTGGTCAAAATAAGAATAGATACCGAGTGGAATAGTAGACATGCAAAGTGAAGGAACATTCCAAGTTTTAAATGCAAAAGATCAAATCATTTAAACTTGGTAGAAACATGCAACTATCCTTCGACATGGTTCTATCAGTTTCAAAAAAGTGACTTGAATGCTAAGCAAACCTGAGTTAGACTAGATGTTTAAAAGGAGTAGGTGTATGCAATTAATGGAGAGGATTTCATCCTTCAACATGACTATCATCTCCAAAAAATAGCTACCCAACACGAAAGCATCATGACTCAGTCTAGATTCAAATATATAGGGATTTTATCCTTATATATACAAGACAAGTGAAAGATGGCATGGGATGAAAAGTGAAGAGCAGGTGATTATAAAAGGTAGCTCAGGCATTAAAGATGATCTTAGAGAATTTCTTGTCTTCTATCATGTTTTCTAATCAATGAGGGGCTCGAGGAGATTTGTGGTGATCTTGTATGGTTCATTTCATGGTCAAGGCAATTACATACTCCAAATGCAAAAGAATTCATGGAAATAGTGATGGTTAAGGAAATTTATGACCCCTCTCTCTATTTTCTCATGTAATCTCCCTCTTCTCTCATCTCTTTCTACTATATAAACAAGCTTCTGAGCCTAAAAAGAGTTCCCTCGACTAGTGATAGAGTTACTCTATCAAAATTGCCTTGTAACACTCTCTTGAAGCAATGAGATGAATTTTATGATTTTGGGTTGAAGTCAAGTATACATTATTGGAGTTTAATTTACAGAGGTATGTCCCTCTTCATCATCTATAGATTATCTATGTATCTTACTTTGATTTTGTTGGTTCTTTGTAGGTTGTGTGTAGTGTTAGACATTAGTGCCTTCTTGAAGTGTCACAATTTTATAGTGTCTCATATATACCTATTTATTATTGTCCTTTAAATTTCAAGGTTTCCCTTTGACCTCCATACAAAATACTTATGCTTGTGGCCTTGATATAGGATCAGAATAGTCTATGTCTTGGTTAGGTTCATTAGTAGTGGTTAAGGTTTCCAGGTTGAAAGTGGATCATTTCATTTCTAGTGCATCACCATCCTTAGCTTAGAGTTTCATTTCATGTTATCCTTCTCTCCCTTTTCCTTAGTCAATGGTAGATTTTAGTGTGGGAAACAAGTTGAAGGAAAGCATCTAAATATCTAGCCTCATTAAAAATCTTAGAGGTTCAACCTCATTACAGGATACCCAAAGCCTGAGGTTATTCCAATAATGTAGCTAAAAGTGAGAGAGCCTAAAAAACTCTCCCACAAGGGTACAATTCTAACCTACAATAGTTTTTGGCATGCCTAGTGGAACCATGTTTTAGGAAGATTGGTCAAGTTTAATGTTGGTTTGATCAATTTTAGTGGTTATAGCTTTCATCTTTCAATATCTAGCGACTCGAAAGAACTCTCAACAATTTGGTAGCAGAACAGTAGCTATATTTCATGCCAAAGGTGACCACAAGATCAGCTTCTAGAGGTATTCCTTTTGATTTTGTTGAACTCCCCTTAAATTTAATCAAAAGGTTAAGGTTTGCCTATATTCACCCATACATAAGAAACCATTTTCCTAAATCAGTCATGAGGTGTACCTATGCAAGAAGACCTTTGTTATCCCCTTTTGTTACCATCATTCCCTTAAGAGCTTTTATAGGCTTCAGTGGCCAAAGTCCTTTGAATCTACCATAATATGATCCTATACCAGTAGAAGCTCTCAAAAGCATCCCATAATTTACAAGAGACCAAGCCATAACCCCTATTGAACACATCAATGACATAGTCTATTTTTTCAATATCCATAATGTCATTATAAAAATATAGATATTAGACTATTAGTTGTATCCCTTAAGGGAAAATCTCTAGATTGGTATAGAGGCTTAGCTCCTAATTCTATTCAATCATGGAATCATCTAGGAGAAGCCTTATGTAAAATATTTTCAAATAAGACTGACTATTTATCACTAGTAGAATAACTTACCACAATCAAGAGAGCCCCCCATGAAGACATACAAGACTTCATCACAAGATTCCAAAAATCTTGTGATAGAACTCTAGCCTCTGTTAGATCATCCCCTAACTTTGCATTATTATACTACTTGAAGGATCTAAATAGTGATATAGTTGTAATGATCTAATCCATGGGAAGAGACATATTGCCAAATGCTTATGAGGTGGCTATTAAAGCAGAAAATTGCCTAGTTCAAGCTTGCAAGCTTGCTCTTAGACCCCCAATGCCTCTTTTCCCTGAAATAAAACCACCCCTAGTGGCTATTCCCCCACTTGATGTTATTCTTCCAACTCCTACAATTGATGTTATACCTTCACCTAAGCAATAAAAGGCCTCTACTAGCAAATCAAGTGATTTCTAAGAGCAAAAAAAATTACCTAGAACTTAAGAGCATGATCCAATCCTTGGGAAATGATGTCGTAAATGTTAAAAGGTAGAAATCTTAGTTCAATAAAATTTATCAAGCTCCATATCTGCCTCAATAGTAATATTATCAAGAGAATAGACCACCCTTCAAGGGAAGTTTCCAAAACCAAAATCGTGAGCAAGGACAAGGATAACCTAACTATGCTAGAAAAAATAAATATAATCCAAATGTTGCAGGCTCTTCCATCTCTTTGGTTCTTGTTCAAAACAATATATCTCAAGACACTGAAGGGACCATACCTTGGGATCAATATTTTGGGCAATCCATTGTCTCAACTAATGGTTATAACTAGGTATTCAATGACCAACGGTAGCAAGTTATTGCTTATGGATATAATCAAGATCTTATGGCTCAAAACACAAAGACCCCCATGATGACAAAACTAGGACAATATCTATAGGACTAAGGCTCTAATTAGATACCAAACTAGCTAGATGCCACAATGGTCATCAGTGAGCAAGAAGAGTGTTATGCACTCAATCAGTAGGCTAGTTCTAACCAAGTATACATTCTAGTGGTAGCTAATACAAGGTTCAAAAAAAGGAATATGGATGGTAATCAAGAGGTGGTCAAAGGACCTCCTATCATTACTCCTTCATTGTCTAAGCCTAATGAGCCTACTATCACTCCAAAGGTCCTGACACCTCCTAAAAATTAGAACCAAGGGACCCATTTTGATCTAATAAACTCTTAAATTCAATGAACAATAGTAGTGGATCCCAAATATCAAGTGAATGTTGGTGGTCCACCAATAAACATTGTTGAACAAATGAAAAATTATAATGTGAGTGTGCTAATGTGGTACATGCTTTCCATGCCTAGTCAAGTGGACATCCTTCAAGAAGGTTTCTCCAAGATAGGTATTACAATAACTGTAGGTAGACAACCAAGCAAAGAAACTAAGGTCCTCACCAATACAACCCAAGGTCCTATGGGAGAAGGATTAAGTAAGGTGGTCAAACCTCCTCCATTCTAAATTTCATTAATCATTGGTGATTCCTTGGTGCATAATTGCTTGGTAGATAGTGGAGCTAGCACTTCAGTAATGCCAAAGTATGTAGTTGATCAACTAAACCTCAAATATGAGCCACATACTAAGGGAGTTCTAAAACTTGATGGTTCTTCCATAAAGCCATATGGTATCATCAAGGATTTAAGCTTAACCCTGCATGTTTGTCCTAGTGTTTCGATGGTTCAGGATGTGTTAATCCTTGATGTAACTCTTTGCTTTATGTTATGCATTTTTAGAGAATTCATAGCCAAAATTGGAGGTTATCTAGCAGAATATTGGTCCTATATGGCTTTAAAAATAATATATGGAACCAAGGTAACAATCAAGGCTAATCCCATGGCATAATTTCACATTCATCCTCATTAGCTAGATAGCATAAACATCAATTGTACTATCCTTGATGAGGATGAATTTACAATTGGTTAAGAACTAAGTACTTATCCTGAGAAGATTCTAGACTTATTCTTGGATGATTTATGGGGGATAATCAATTTCTCAAACCTTTGGAAGGTGTTGAAGAAAGAGACATGGGTATCTATCTACTATATGAAGAAATCAACTCATGCCTTCCCTCATTAGACCTAAAGAGGACCTTAATGATATGTGGAAGTTGTTCTTTGATGGTTAAAGGGAAAAAATGGAGTAGGTGTAGTGGCAATGCTAGTTTCCCCTTCAGATGATAAGTATTTATCTTATTATAGGTTCCATTTTAGTTTCTCCTACAATGCAGCAAAATATGAAGGCCTAATCCATGGCCTCCAATGGGCCAATAAGAGGGGAATCAAGCAGTTGCAAGCATATGGAGACAGTGAGATTATAGTGAACCAAGTTAAGGGCCTGAACATTAAAAATATTCATTTGATGAGGTCCTAAAAAAATAGATTATGGGACCTATTTGAATATTTTTAAGCCTTTAACATTCAAGTTGTGTCAAGGAACCAGAACCAACATGCTAATAGGTTGGTAGCTATGGAAGCCTAGTTTGATATTCCAAGTAAGCTAAAGAGGCCAAGGTTCATCCACATGTTAAGGTGGTGGTGATACCATTAGTACTAGACAATGAAGTCCACTACTAGGTCTTTGAAAATGACAAACATATTACTTATTTCTTACAGCAGGAAGTAGAGTTTTCCTTAATAAACCAAGGTAAATATCAACATCAGTATGGGGATCAAATTTTTAAACTAAAGTCTAACAAACTTCCTAAAGGGATGGTCACACTTGAAATTATTTTCCATGAGGGAGACCATTTGAGGAAATACAAGGAAGTGATTTCAACTAATGAAGAGAACTATGAAAGATTCCTTATTTTAAAGGACAAGCTCCTCAAGCTTGGGAAGGTAAGCAATGAGGTAGAAAGGCATGATTTCATTGAACTCTATAAGGAATATTCAGACATCTTTGCTTGGAAATATAGTGACCTAAAAGGTTTTGATCCAAAGTTAGCTTAGCATACTATAGAACTGGAGGCTAATGTTAAGCCTATGAGGTAAAAACAAAGGAGAAGAGCTTATAAGGATAAAGTTGACCAAGTTAATTGAATCCAAGATCATCTTTCCCATCAAGTTCTCATTGTGGGTAGCCAATTTGGTGCCTATAAGGAAAAAGTGTGGGGAGATTAAGTTGTGTGTTAACTTTATAGATCTAAATAGGGTCTCCTAGAAGGACCATTACCCTCTACTATCCATGGAGAAACTTCTTCACATAGCTGCAAGTTCATAACATTTTTCTCTTTTGGATGGATATTCAAGTTACAACCAAGTATTAGTAAATAAAGAAGATCAATACAAGATTACCTTCACCACCAAATAAGGCACCTATGCTTATCATAAAATTCTTATTGGCCTATCAAATGCTAGGGCAACTTTTCAAAGAGCAATGGACATGGCTTTCTAAGGGTTATTGAATCAAATGGTGCTAGTTTACCTAGATTGCATCACAATTTTATCCAAGGATGCCAATGAACACATAGACCACCTGAGATTGATCTTTGAGAGGTGCAGAGAGTATGGGATCTCTTTGAATCCCAAAAAGTGTGTGTTTGTTGTACATGAAGGTAAGTTGGTGGGTCATATTGTCTAAAAATAAGGTTAAGTTATTGATCTTGATAGGATAAGTGCCATCTTGGCCTTATCCTTACCCAAGCATAAGAAGGGACTCCAGAGTTTCCTTGGGAAAATAAACTTTGTGAGAAGGTTTATACCTGGTTTTGCAAACTTGGTCAAACCCATCACTGCTATACTGAAGAATAACCAAGTGTTCACTTGGTCAAACAAAGGTAAATTAGTATTTGATGCTATCAAGCAAGCCATTGCCTAAGCACCCACACTCATGAATCATATGTTCTCAAGAGATTTCATTTTTTATGCCTTTACCAATACTGGAAATATATCAGCTATGATGATGAAAAAGAATGGCGAAAGACTTGAGCAGCTAATAGCATTTTTTAGTTAGGGGCTTGAGGGGTATGAGATGAGGTATATTTTCATAGATAAGCAAGTCCTTGTAATAGAAAAATCTATCTTATGGTGTCTCATCCTAGAGTGAGAGACTTCCTTCTTAACAAAGAATTGAATGAAAAGAGGGATAGTTAGATTACCAAGGTTATGGAGTATGACATGGAGATCAAGGTCACTAAGATAGTAAGAGGTAAACACTTGTGTGAGAATATGGTTGATGACCTTCATAAAGACAAAGAGGTTATCTTGGTAACACAAGATAATTCATAAATAGATGTACCTCCACCTCACACTAGTTGGCTCTAGGATGTGACATGTTTCTTGATAATAGATGAGTGCCCACAAGGTATGGATAGGGAAAAAAGAAGGTATTTTCAAATTTAGTGCATACCTTATGCATTGGTTGATGGGGTTTTATTTAGAAATGACCTTAATGGAGTGCTCCTAAGGTGCATAGATAATGACCAGGTGACCAAGATTTTGGAGCAATTCCATGATGGACTTGTAGGAGGTCATTTTGCACCTAAAACCAAAATAGCAAAGATAATGAGGGATGGTTATTACTATCCCAACCTCTTCAAAGATGCTTATGCATGGGTAAGAAAGTGTCAAAAGTGTGATTTCTTTATGGGTAAGCAAAGATTGGTAGCCCTTCCTCTTAGCCAAAATTAGGTAGAGCAACCTTTCATGCAATGGGGGATAGATTTCATAGGAATGATCAACCCTCCATCAAGTGTAGGACATAGATAGGTGCTTACTAAAACTGACTACTTCACCAAGTGGGTGAAAGCCATTGCATTGAAAGAAGCTAATGAAGGTGCAGTCCTAGACTTCTATGATAGTATTGTAACTAGGCTTGGTGTTCCATCCACTATCATTTTTGATAATGCATTAGCATTTCTCAATCTAAAAATGAGTGAATGGGTTCTCAAGATGGGCATCTACCTCAGCACCTCTTCCAACTATTATCCTCAAGGAAATGAATTGGTTGAGTCCATAAATAAAAATTTGTTAAGAATCATTAGGAAAACTATGGAAGAGAATCAGAGGACATGGCGCACTAAACTAAAGGTAGCCTTGTGAGCTGACAGGGTGACTTCTAAAGCTACCATTAGCAATTCTCCATATGTATTAGTATATGGAAGGGAGGCCAAGTCACCCAGTTCTATTGAGCTTCTTGCATTAGAACTATCCCATTAATTGGAGTTTATGGAAGATGAGCCCATGCATGTGAGACTAGCAGAACTCATGGA